>JAQPPZ010001722.1:0-505000 GCA_028583015.1 Wollemia nobilis | reverse complement strand
AAAATTGATTAAGATTGAATCTAAATCAAGAGAATATCATCAACAAGTAGACTATGAAGACATTGCATTATGATGTCAAACATATTATGGGATTGAAACATATTGCTAGAGATATTGCAAAGTTAAAACGATTGAGAAATAGATGGAAAGATTTGATCATGAGACAATATTCAACATCAATCAAGGAGATTATATTGTAGTAGAAGTTAGGTTAGATTAAGGTTTTTTTTCACTACTAAAATAGTGTAAAATAAATCCTCTTTACCGTATCACATGTCAAATATTTTCATAATTTATTCAAAAATAGAACAAACTAAGAAGGATGCAAGGGATGAAGAATATACAATGTAGGTTCACATTCAAAAGGGATTAAAGGTTTGAATAAATATATGGAGGTAAAGTTCAAAATAAAGACAATGGAAGTAGTCGAGTCTAGGCATCTCACTTTCCTCAAGCAATAGAAAATCATCTCTTTGCAGCAAAAGTGAAAGCAATTTATATTTTATTCTTGTAAGGTTTGAAGGATAATATAATAAAGAAAATAATATAAAGGATATCCATTACAATTTAGGGATTTCAAAGTAGTATAAGAAAGTAGTTACTATGGATAATGGACCTTGGACTTTATAGTTTCTAGAACAGCATAAAGAAAAAAGTGCTTTTGAGTTTATCCCTCAAACCTAAGGTTCTCTAGAAAACATAAACTTATAGATGATAAGTCACATTATCAACAATGTAAAAAAAAATATTGATGAGGATAAAAACATTGGTAAGAATGAAAAAAAGGATAAGAAGAGCTTCAAAGACAGAATGAATAGAAAATAAAACTTAAATTGATATTGATTTGAGAAACTAAAAACAAATATCACAAGTGTTATTAAAAATTGAGTTAAGCTCACAAATAAGAAAAAAAAATGATGATATAGATGATATTTTTGAATATTAAGGGTATGAATAAGACCTTGAAATTAGAACTATCAATGAATTAATAAATTGCTATAGTTTTGAAGGTGGGAAATGGTCTAGTAATTTCTACAATTAGAGCTTTACGAGGTATTATACTAATATAGGATAATAAAATGAAATGGGTGATTGCTAAAAGTAAGAAGTAATTGAGTTAACTAGTTCTTTTTGCAAGAAAGAAGAAAATAACAAAGTTAGAATCATAAATATATAAAATAATTTGAATCCAATCCTTTCTTCCATTTAATCCACTAATGAATCTTTGAAAAATCTTGATAGTATTAATTAAACTTATATATTAAGCTTTTACTTTTAAGAATTGATATATCATGTTTGATCATCTCATCCTTGATAGTCAATTTTGGTGAAACATCTACTACTTAGATGAGATTATTATAAATTCACTTCTCTTGTCCTTAACTAGGGTATTTGCATGTCCAACAAAAGAGTGCTTATTTCCAATTGAGGTTTCTATAAATGAGATTTCTTCCTCTTTACGCAACTTTTCCTTGTAAGGATTCTTTATTTTTTAAATTTATCAAAAAAATCTAAATTAATAAAATGTCAGCGCATCCCTTACACTCACTACTATATACAAGTTACAAGAATACAAATCCTAAAATAAAGGTATTTGATAAATATATAATAAGTATATTTGATAAATCAAATATTTTAATGTGCTTACAAAATTAAAATAATAAAACTGTAGACTATGGTATACTTTTGATGGATACTAAGTACATATAATATGAATTGATGGAGATATTTCTTTCAAGGAAACCATTGTATGTTGGACACAATGACAACGACACAAGAAAATGGGAATGAATATATATGGATGTGCTTCTTGGTTTGTGAGTAACATTTTCTTTCTTTATGTGGATGGATGTATATGAAATTATTATTTGGAATTTGGAAAAGAAGAATATGTAGTAAACTCAATATTTGTCTTATTATATACCATGTTTATATAATCTTATATGGTTAGAATGCAATATTTATATTTTCTAGTTATAACCTATTGTATTAAAAAAAATGGTAGAAAGATTATAATTTATGATTTTGTCCTTTTTTTAATAGGTTATATGTGGCTTCTATTGGGGGCCACTCCCATCAAAATACCAAAATATTACATTTGTTGCAACATAAATTTTTATCACCGTTTTCATTTCATTTTTCTCTTAAATATATTCAACTTTGATGTTTCCACAATCAGCTCCTTGACATTATTTTGATTAAGACATAAAATCTCACTTAGGCAGTTGCCTTCTAAAATTTAAATTTTAGCAGGATGAATATCAACACCATAATTCACTAATTTATCTACTACTCGATTTCATTCCCTATAAATATGCTCACATTACCAAGAGATTACCTCTAGTATTAGATTATGAACATTAGCAATAATATTATCTTTATCTAGTCTCCATATCCATAACCATTTTTGTTAATAACATTGATGATAATTTATGAATCCCCCTTAATTGAAATATATTTCCATCCTTTTTCTATTGCAATTTTAATCCCCTTGCCCTGGCCTTTGTATAGTTGTTAGTTGAAGTTTCATATGATTCTTAATAAGTGAGGAGAATTTTGTCTTAACTATTTATAAAAACATCACCTCCACCAACTTTTCTTAGATTTCCTTTAGAAACACCATTAAAATTAACTTTGATAAACCCAATTTTTGGACATTTCTATTTTACCATAGATTAAAGTATATCATTTATTTTAATTCCATTGTCACATATGACTCTTTTGTGTATGTTCAAATCCTGTAGCCAAGTTATTAGCACCTCTTTTTCTGCAATTAAGACTTCCCATGATGAGCACCATATTTGTAGATATTATGCAAGAGAGGCATTAATATGGTTCCAATATTGTGCATGATTTTGATATTTATTTAAAGAAATTCTATTATTCCTTTCAAGCCATAATTTCCAACAAATAATGGTAGGGCTAATCCTCCAAAGAATACATAATGCTTTAGCCTTGAAATAATTTATGTTAGTGTTTGATTCTATAAACTAAACAAAATACAAGCACAATATCTAAAATGAGTATGGAATGTTAAATATATGATAATGAAAATATCTTAAGCATGTAAAAAGCATGATAAACTTCTATAACTACTCATAAAAAAACCATTAATGGAAGCTCACAAAAATATTGCATTGATGCAAATTAAGGACTTAAACTCTCCATATTGCATACATGCTCTACATTGTCACTACTACAATTCTACTCAATGCTATCTATCTTCTATCACTTGCTATATCTCAAGAAGGCCTATATATAATGAGATATGACTCTTGGCCTTATATATTCTTATGACTCTTCATATCCCTATTTTTAAGGACTCATGTACATGTGGACAACATGCACATTTACATCATTGCACATTCTAATAATACTTGTACATTTATTACATTTCATAAAGTAAATACTCAAATCCTAATGTAAGACAAACTCCTAATCTAGAGATGTACCCATGGTGGTACATTGGAATGTACTAAATAATGTAATATATTCCAACACCCTCCTCTATTACATTATTTGGGTATTAACAACTTTAATCTTCAATATGATCTTCATCCTGGTTCTGGAACTTGAGCTCTTCTTTTTTGCTTTCTTTAGTTTGCTTCGTGTCTGTATCCTGATCAAGTAAATAATTATATCTTCACAAAATACTATTTTTGCTGAAATATTTTTAGCTATATGTTCATATGTAGGTTCTTCTAGTTGTTGAATTTCTTAAATATCTTGAACTAAGTGTCCCATTTGTTTCCCTTCTCTATATTGTATTTGAGGAAGGTTGTATTGATTATGAGAAGTATATGAGCACTAAAATTGATTATGATATTGGATTGGTTGGAATGGCCTATTTGATTGGCTTCCAAAATTTATTTGATTTTCTTGATACTAATTTCTTGGATTGAATCTACAACAATCGGTACTATGTCATTTATTTCTACATACTTGAAAATATCTATTATCCCAATTTGATATTCCTTTGATAATGAGGAAACATTTCCTTTTGGATTATATTTTGAGACTAAGGCATCGTTAGTCATTTCATCTTTTACTAAAATTTCCACCTCATATTATTGTAGGATATTGACTAACTCATCAAATGATGTATCTTTACTTAGAATTTTTAAAGATATGATTATATGCTTGTAGCTTTCTATAAGTACTTTTAGGATTACTTGAACAAGAAATTTGTCTTCAACATTTTCTCCTAAGGTTAATAATTTCCCTTTTACATCTACGACTCTCCTTACAAAAATTCTATTCTTTAACCACTATTAAATTTTATAGAATGCATTTGAGTTTGAAGGTTCAAGATAGTGGCTTTATTCTTTCCTCTAAATATCCTAGCTAATGTTTTTTAGGCTTCTGTTAAAGTTGCTACTGAACTAATATATGGTTGTATTTCATCTGTAATTGCAATATTATCATTAGTGCTTTTGCTTCATCTTCTTCAAACTTTTGAATCTCTCTATCATCTATAGTAGGTTTAGTTTTTGCTTCTTTAACAATATCCCAAAGCTTTTCAACTTTTAATATGGCCCTTACTTTATTTTTCCACAAAGAGTAATTAGGTCCTTTAAGAAGTTGGGTTTCTATAAGAATGAATTTATTTGTTGTCATGATGATACTTGTATACTCCCTTATACCTCCCTAGTTTTAAGTATGAGATCAAATACTATCTTTCAATTCTCTAGTTAGTATCCCTTTTTGACTCAGTATAAGATCAATTTTCAAGTTTTGTAGAATACCTTGTATCTACCAAATATTTTGAATATGACTTTGATAGTATGCTTAGTTTTATAAATTATTCCTTTGAGTTGAATTCCTTATGTCTCGCTAATGTTTTGATGACAATTTCAATATAATGTTCAACTTCTATTCTTTAAGACAAGCACTTTATTTCACCTTATAGAAAGCTAAAGATATTTTTGATTCAATTTTCAATTGATAAAATTCTCTATCTTCAAGAACTTTAAGTTGGATTTCTTTTATCCCTTCAATTTGTATAAGAGACTAATAAAAATAAAATTTTCAACTTTCAAACAATTCTATATTTTTGTTTCTTTCAAGTTTCAATAATATAATTTCTAAATTTCAATAAATTTAATTTGATGTTGAACTCCTTATAACTCCCTAGTTGGAAATTTAGAAATAATGATATTTGCAAATAATATTTCAATTTTGGTGTAGAAGTCCTTATTTCTCCAAGTTAATCTTTTTGCAAATATTTTAATGCAATATTAATTTCAAGAATGAATAGAGTAATAAATTTTTTTAAAAAGCTTCTTACTTTAAATGTCTTCTAAGGCACTCAATACTTTTATAAGGTTATCATCTTATTTCTCCTATAACCTTAATTAATTAATCTTTACTTCAAATATATTATGCCTTATTTCTCCTTAGACTTTACAAAGGTTCAATTTAAATATTTCTTACATTTTTTACTGTGGTGCCTAAAGCTTCAACTTGCTCTTCTTAGACTCAGTGATCTTCATTTAAATATGCTCTCTTTGCTTTTAATGCTCCTTTGGTGCTAAAAATTTTGATTATTAAATATGTATCCTTCTCCTTTGCTTTGCAGTGCTTGTGCTCTATCCTTAGACATCTTGCTCAATCATTCTTTTTTCCTCTTCATTGATTTTTGACTTGTACCTATAGTATATGTATGAAGGCATTACAAATATGGTGGTTGGCACTTCTTTTTACGTGGATATTTGGCACTTAGGTTGATGTTTCTTTTATGGCACTTCAATGTAACTCTCTTAGCTTCTCAATATTATTTTTCAATACCTCTTAAATGCTTCTTTGATCTTCAACATAACTCTCTCTCTCTTGAATATGGGCTTGAGGTACTAAAAAAACCTTCGCGTAGGAGCTTCAACTTGCTCTTAAATCCTCCATGTATGCATCTTTGATTGTAGACTATAACGTCTCTTTTATTAGTGTTATATATTCCTCTTTGTTGTACTCCTTTATAGCGGTGGTTGGACTTCCTTTGCACTTAGGCTATACTTAGTGATTGGTTCTCTAGCATGCCAAGTGGAAAATAATAACTTTACTCCTTTGGTTTACCAACCATATATGTGCACTGATCAATGCTCTTCCTTTTAATGTAACACTTAATGATGAGTGGTTTTCAACTATATTTAATTCTACTCCTTCTGTGAGATGACAAGTATTAAATAGCTTCTTTACTTGCTTAGAATGATGTTACGTAGTGGTGTTATGAGATGACATGTAGAAAATAGCTTCTTCACTTGCTCAAAATTAGTAGCGCTCATTCAAATTGTAACTTCTCTTTGCCCTAATGCTCCAAATGACTATTGCACCCTTTAGGTTCTCTTGAATTTTACGTGCTTTAGTAACTCCCAAGTGTAATTCGTTTATCTTTAGTCTCTTGCTTTCAAGTGATGTGTCTCTTCAACTTCTTTCCAATAGAACTCAAACCTAATGCTCTTTTTTACATCTATTGGCTTAGTTGGCTTGATGGTTTCAATGGTGGCTTGAATTGTTAAAACATGGTGATTATTTTATGCTTGGATACTAATCCATTCATCTTCCAATACTAAGGTGCTTGAATTCACTTTTGCTTTTCTTCAAGTGGCTGGTTTGCTATCACTTTGCTGCACTTTCTCTCAACCTTTCTTGGCTTTATGTTTTTCCTCTTAGCTCTTGTGACTTTATTTATGATGCTATTGTGATGCTTCATGAATTACGATGACTATATCCTCTTGGTGTTCTTGAACTTAAACACTATTTAATATTTAATGCATACAATGCTTGTTGTTGCAAACCTTACATAGATTTAATTAACACTATGTTATCAAGCTTGATATTCTGCCTTTATCAAAGGGTTTTTTGTTTCAATATAATGATACCTCTTCACAAAGACATGGTAATAGTGGTTTTTTCTTCCATGTCATCTTTTTCTTATTGGATACTCTCTTACTACGGCTCCCCCTTGACTGAATGCTTGGTGATTTCTTCAATGTTGACTCCAAGCTTCTAACTTATGCCAAAACCTTTGCCTTGCAAATAGAATTATACTTCTATTTTTTGTTGTAACTTATTTACTTTTTAAAATATAGTAAAAATTTGATTCATTTCCTTATATTATTTCTAACTTTTCTTTTATTTTATTTAGGTTTTAATCCCTTACAATGCTATCTTCTTCAACCTTGAAGACATAAACTTGAAATCTTTCCTTTTGCAACTTTAAAACCTTGAATGTGGTCATTTTAAAGACTTAATAATAAAATAATATGATTGTTCAAATAACAAACTTTTTATTGCACCAATATTGCATACATTTTGGTCTCCTTTTGTAGCTAGATTTCTTGGTGATTTGACTCACCTATTTGCTGCCCTAAACTTGTAAATCTCGTAGCTCTTCTTGCTATTCAAATCAGCTCAAAACCTCCTTCAATTCATAACTTTAAAACTCCTTTAACTTGATGTCCACTTTTACTTTAAATTATTGAATCCTTCTCCTTTAGTTTGTTGTCCAAGAGTGTGTATATTTGTAGCTATAATGCTATCCAGTAAGCTGATTTATTGCTTTTATAAACTCCTTTAATCTACAACTTTCAATTTTACATAACGATTAGCTTCTATGTTGTCCAATGCTTCTCATAACTTCTCCAAATTTTTGCCTTCAATTGGCTATTTAAGAGATCTTCGAAATATTCCCAAATCTTCTTCAAATTATAGCTATATGTCACATTCAATTTGCTAACCTATGACTCTTCAATTTATGCTATAAAAATAATAATATTCTCTTTTGTAAATCAAACTACAAATCCTTTGTGGTTGTTCTAAAAAACTCTTAAATCTGGTGGCTTCTTCTAGCTTCTTTACCCTACAATCTCCTTTTCAATTCTAACTACAAAACTAGCCTCTTTCACTAGCCTCTTTATCAAGAATCTAAATATCTTGAGATCTTCAAAAAACCTTTCCAAAATTTGGTAAACTTCTTGCCAAATTCTTATTCCTTTTGGGCTTGTTTTTGGATGGTGATAATTGTCCCAAATTCTTCTTGTTAGGAACTTCTCCTCACTTGCAATATTATCCCTTTTGCTTTCTCTAAATTTTCTCCAATGGTCACTTCTTCAAATTTTCCAATAGGGCTTCTCTACCCTTCTCCTTATTTCTCCTTTCAAGTTTACTTGAGGCCTTCTCTTGGGACTTCAAAATTTGTAGCTCCTCAAATCTGAAATAGGACCTTTTCTAGTCCTCTTTCTTCAATCTCCAATCTTCTATCTAAAATCTTCAATCTTCTATGGAGATTTCTTTCTTGAGTCTCCTCAATCTTCTATCTTCAATTTGCAATTTTTGCAATGGGACAATTTTCCTTTAGGTCTCCAAATTCTTCAATCTTTGACTTGTTACTTTAAGTACTAGATCAATTCCAAAGAAGATGTTCTTCCTAGATCTTTTAGGAAGCTTCTTAAATTTCTTCGAGTCAAGTCTTCTCTACAAAAAATTATTAGAAAATGATAATGAAAAATTATTTAAATATAAAGGTAATGAAATTCACTAGTTGATTTGTCAATCTAGTGGAACCAATGATGAGTCATTGTCTTCACAAGTTTTCCTGCAACTCTATGGATAGACTCTAGGCAAAAGAAATTTCAAAAATTCTGAAAATAAAATTTCCTATCTCCTCTCAATCTCTCTTGTGGCTCTCCCTATATCCTATAAATCTACCTTGTGCTCTAATACCATTGTTAGTTTTTTATTCTATAAAACTAAGGAAATGCAAGCACAATATCTAAAATGAGTATGGAATGTTAAGTATATGATAATGACAATATATTAAGCATGTAAAAATCATGAGGAACTTATATAACTACTCATAAAACAACCATTAAATTTTTCAAAAGGCTACATAGAATTTTTTGCAAAAAATCTAAAAATTTTGGTAAGTGTTGAAGAGTGTCTCTAGGCCGTACTTAGCTCAGTGTTGCTAGGTCGTATCTAGCTCTAGAGCATAATAAAATTTGTCAAAAGTGAAAAATATGCAATCCAAAATGTGACCCAACACAATTTTTCTAGGCCACATTTATAAGAGCATGGCATCAGGTCATAGTCAACTTAGTTTGACTTGGTAAAACTCTAATTTGACATGTGTTCCAGTGCCTTGTCCTACATCGCATGTGAGTTTTATCTTTAATAAACTGAAGGATCAAGAATGCAACCTAGATATAAGTATGCCAAAGGTCATCATTAGCATGGTCAAATTATCCATTCATGAAATCTAAAATATGACACAAGTTACGAGTGAATCCTAGTCATATTCAACCAAGTGTCTTCAGGTCGCAATAACCCAAGTCAGGTAGTAGGTTGCAAGGTCATTTCCAGGGTGTAGTCAATATAGTCAAATTGGCCAACATTGTAATCAAAAGTGTGGTCTACAACATTGTTATAGTGCCAAAGCTAGAATTAAATTTGAGCCAAGTGCTAAAGAGGGACTAAAGCCATGCATCATTCAACCAAGATCCATGTCACAGTCAACACAATCAACTACCAAGCAATTGTAATTCAAGATGCAACTTGGAGGATGGTTTTTGTGCTGCACTCCACTTTTTCTTTGGAACAATAATGAAGAAAGAAAATGTAATCACATGTAACATAATACCTAGGCTACAACCATTTAAAAATACATAAGTCTCTTATGAAGGCTAGATCTCATCCATATGAATATCGATTGACGGATAACAATGAACCTATGGATCGATATGCGTAAAACAAAGATCTAAATGAGGTGTAAATATGATAAATTTGAGCAAGTATTAATAAGTTGAGAATCTAAAATATTCGATTTTTGATGAGTTTTAGGTGCAGATCAATGACTAAGAAGAGATTGCAAGAAATGGGCACAACTTAGATGTATTCTTGGAATCCATGGAGGCTGAGCAAGTTGTAGAAGATTGATGAAGAAAATGTCACTCCTCTCTTCTTGAATCAAATAAGATGTCACCACATCATCACCTCACAAGTTGAGAATTATTTTTTCTTGTAATGCTCTCTTTTATCTAAAATTTATGGTAAGAACTATAAATAAAAGCCACGACCTACTTTCAAAAGGGGTCGACTCTAAAGTGTTTGCTTGCACTACTGTTGTATATTTTTTGCTAATTAATGAAAGGGGTATTACTTGGAGTGTTTGCCTCAGATTTGCATCTTCATATCTTTTGAATCCTGCCTTATGAAGTCATTTATGCTACTGTTGCTATGGTTAGTGTATTCTTCTAATATGGATTGCTAACTTAGGGTAAATTGGAATGATTCATATTTGAATGTATGCTTGGAAAGAATTCTATTTTTGTTATTCAGGATGTTAATCTAATTATGTTAATTTGAATTATTAATACTCTTGATGTTTGGAATAATTTTTGAGGTATGCAATTGATTTTAATGATGAAGATGGCTAAATTTTGAATGTTGTTAGCTTCAAGTATTTCTCTAAAGGTTAAGTTGTTAGAAGGTTCTTTGTATATGCCTATGTTGTTAGCTTCATCCATCCACTATTAATTCATTATTTCTTAACCCTTACATTTCTATCCCTATCTTTTATACATTTAACCAAGCTTAAATGATTCAACGTACATAAAGTTGACAAGGTATACTAGCTTACTCTAGAGGTTGAATTAAAGTAATTTGATTCTTCCAATGTTTGTTATGGGTTGCAATTAGTGGGTGCTCGCATTTCAAATCCTATGAATAATGATCCCACTTTAGGATCAGCTTGATGACAAACCAGACCACAATAATAACTACTCACAAAACAACCATTAATAAACACTCATGAAAATATTACATTGATGAAAATGGAGGACTTAAACTCTCTATATTGCATACATTCTCTACATTGTAACTACTACTATTCTACTCAATGATATCTATCTTCTATCACTTGATATATGTCAATAAGGACTATATAATGAGATATGACTCTTGGTCTTCCATATTTCTATGACTCTTCATCTTCCTATTCTTAAGGACTCATGTACATGTGGACAAGATGCACATTTACATCATTACATATTCTAATAATACTTGTACATTTATTACATTGCATAAAGTAAATACTCAAATCCTAATCTAAGACAAACTCCTAATCTAGAGATGTATCCATGGTGGTACATTGACATGTACCAAATAATGTAATATATTCCAACAGTTTATTTAACATTTTATCAACTCTTTCAATGTTGATGGAGCTAACCAATATAATTTCATATTTAAAAAAAAACCCAAATGGTGTGAGCAAACATAAAATGAAGAAGTAAATGGTTTAACGTTTCTAAATCCTTCTCACACAAGCCAAATCTAAAGGGTCCATAATATTCTCTTCTTTATAGACTCTCCCATAAGAATCTTACTTTAAACTACTAACCAAAGAAATGTTGAGGCCTTAAGGAGAGCCTCTAATGACCAAACGTTCTTCCAAGGAAAATCTTTGGGAGAAGGAAATTTTGATTGTTCTAAATCCTCATATCCCAACTTGATCGAGTATCCACCATCCTTTGATAAGTTCCAAACCAACTCATCCTTTCATTTAAAAATCAGAAAATAAAACTATCGAAGCATCTTTTGAAATTTATCTGCAATTTGCTTGAGTTCCTCTCCTTCAACTAGGTTACTAAAATAAATCCATGATCTGGAGATTTTGCTCATAATAATATAATCTTTGATCTTTGGACCTTTAAATAGCTAGGTACGCTTGAGCCAATGGTTTCCATTTTGAGTTAGAGATAAGAGGATAAGGCTTCAACCAAGTATTAGATCAAAAATTTGCATATCTTCCCTCATTGAGTGACCATCTAATATGTTTCTTTATAAATTTCAAACTCTTTCATATGAAGTTCCATGTTGATGATCCTTTGGGTAGATTTATTTTCCTAAATAATTTCATTGCATCAAGAGAACCTATATAATTGTGAAGTAATATTTTAACCCAATTCTTTCCTTGATCTTTGAATAATCTCCACCCAAGCTTTGCTCTTAATGGAAATTTCATAAGTCTACAATTTTGCAAGCCTTCTCCTCCAATATTCTTTTCTTTGCAAATCCTATCCCACTTACAAAGAGGAAATCTAAATTTTTCCTCACAACCTTTCCATAGAAAGTATCCTTGAATTTTATCAATTTTTGATGCAATACTTGTTGGCAGTCTTAAAAGTGACATCATATAAAAAGGAATGGATTACAAAGTAGTCTTTATGAGTTGTAGCATTTCTACTATGGTTAAGAACTTATCTTTCCAACCTACCAAGCAAGCTTTAATTCTATCCAAAAAAGAGATCCAAAGCTCCTTTTTGTTTATCAAACAAATGAATACCCAAGTAGATTGATGGATTTTTTTCAATTTTAAACCTAAAATATTCACAATAAGTTGTAAATCTAGGGAAGTATTAATGAAAAATCTTAGATTTTGAAGTATTTACCAACTATCCAATAGCCTTCTCATAGCATGATAATATTGATTTAAACTCCATGGCCTCACTGACTTAAGGATGGCCCAAAAAAAATATCATCAATAAATTGGAGATGAGATTCAAAGGGACCGTTTTTTGCAACTTGAATACCCTAGATTTTTCTTCCTTTTTTGCCTTTAAAATGGCTCTCCCTAATGCTTTCGCCAAAATAATGAATAGGTAAGGAAAAAGAGGATCACCTTGACGAAGTCCACAAGATTACTTGAAGTACCCAACAAGAGAACCATTGATCAAAATAGAAATTTTTGCGGTGTTATAACAACATCAACTATGATCAAAGCCAATTTTTTGAGAATAACATGTAGAAAATTCCAGGAAACCCTATCATATGCTTTGTTCATATCTAATTTCAAAAGCATACCCATTTTTTTCATGGAATGAAGAGAATGTATGGCCTCTTGTGCAATTATTATACCATAAAGAATTTGTTTACCATGAACAAATCCACCTTGTTCATTTGAGATAAAACACCCTAGAATCCCCTTCAACCCGTTTGCCATAATGTTTGAGATGATATTATAAATCATATTACAAAGGCTTATTGGATGAAAATTATCAAAATATTTTGTGTCACCTTTCTTGGGAACCAAGGTATAAAAAGTAGCATTGATTTCACTTATTATAACCTTCCTTTTCAAGGCATCTTCAATCACATCTAACATATAATTCTTCAATAAATCCTAAATTTTTTGAAAAAAATTGTAGGAAATCCATTAGGGCCAGGTGCCTTGTTAGGATAGAAAGAGAAAACTACTTCATGGAGCTCCTCCATAGATATCTTCTTCATCAAGATTTCATTTTGTCCCTGAGTGATAATTGATGGAATATTTTTGTAGAAGTTTTTCTTGTACCTTCTTATCTTGCCTAGAATTTGACATTTTGAAATAATTAATTGTTTCCTTCCTTACATCTTCTTCATCCTTAATATTTCTTCCAAATTAGAAATGATTCTTCAAAATAATATTTGATTTATCATCATTATCATCAATATCATTGCTTCGAACTACACTCACATTCGCTCCTATTTTATCCTTCATATTATAAATATACTTTTTTTTTATTTGGTGAAATGACAATCTATTCATTCATTTATTTATTTATTTATTATTATTTTAATTAATATATTAATATTTTTCTTATTTTAAACTCAAATGAGTTCAAACGTAAAATATAGTGTCTTAAGAAGGTAAAAAGTGATTATTATGTGACAAAATTTAGGGTTTAATATAAACAAAAGACTATAAACTCAAAAACTATGTCAAATGAAATTAAAGACAATCATTCTTTAAAAAAATATAAAGATAATTTATTAAGAAATTATAACAAAACTAAGATAATTTATTAACGAGGAATTATAACAAAACTATTATATGTGAAGCTTTTATGCTATATTTTGTTAGCAAGGCAAATATTGGTTGAAGGTTAAGTTTACCATAAAAATAAAAGGTGCATATAATTTATAATAATTTTTCAATTATTATAATAATATAAAAATAAATAAATTTTCAATTTTATAAGAAAAATTTAATAGTTTTTAAAGATAAGTGTTTTTACATGAGATGGAAATGGATCTCATATATCTATTTTTTGATTGCATAGGAGAGTTGGTTATAGCCACTACTTTTAGTAACTGGGGTTCAAACTATAGGGACTACTCCCAACAAACTTATCCATCTCGTTCTTGTTGACCTGGCGTGAGATGTGGACCTCTAGTCGTTCGGGGTTCGTATCGTCGTCGTTGGTCTGACGTGCACTCAGAGGATTAGGAGCAGACTACTTTTACAAAGGGTTGGATTTCATTAAGGTTTGAACCTAGATCTCTTCTTGCTAAGTAAATGGATCCAAATTATATTGCATCATCACTACATAGTGGTTTTATATTGGCTTGACCATTATGCATGTATTTTTTTTTTAACATTCAAACCTGAATCTTGTTTTTAAAAGTTGAAAATTTTAAAAAGATTGAACTAATACCATTTAATTTTTAAAGTCAAATTTAATTTTTTTTTGGTTACATAGATGAATTGGTTAGAATCACAATTTTTAGTAACTGCATTGGCAGGGTTAAAACTATGAGCGAAGGCTTCCAACACACCTACCGTCAACACACCCATCGTCTCGTTAATGGTAACCCGACGTGAGATGAGGACCGTCGAACGCACAAGGTTCACATCGTCTTTGTCAGTTTGGTTCAACACGTGGCATGAAGGAGACCGTCAAACAAGTAGGAGACAGATCACGTCATCAGTCAAGTGCAACACATAGAGGAGTCGGATCGGGCTAATGGCTATGCATGGGCATGCCCGTGGGATTAGAACCTAGGTCTCCTCTCGGTAAACCTCCAACTTACCAATCCACCTAGACTCACAAACAAAAAAAATTATTTTATGTGTTTTTTCAATCAAAATTAATTATTTTTGTAAGTCTATTTTAGGAACTTATATCTATACAATTATTATAATTAAAAAAAAAAACTGAATTCTTCAACAAGACAAAAAAGACCTTTCTTATTACGAAAGATTTCGACTTAAAAATGATCCTTTTATAAAGTGCAAACTAGTTTTTGTATTTACGTTAACATAGGAGTTATCAAACTTAAGGCACTTGTGACACTACTCTACACTTTTCTCGCGTTCCAACAAAAAATGTGCATGCACGTCTACATATGATCTTCTTTAATTCTGATGCTAGGATTGGAGATTAGAAAGATCATTATCAAGAACATGCCCTATTAAATAAATCATTAGAACTAGTCATTAATAAATGCTAACTATAAATATATGTTCTTCACTAACAAATAGACACGATCATCACAATCGGCTTCCTGTTTTCACTTTAATTATATGTTTTGAAAACAATATTTTTTTTAGATTTGATTAGTGTGAAAAACTTTTATGATGGATATTTAGGGTTGGGTAACTTTATTCCACTATACTTTTTCATAACTTCATTCCACTATAATTTTTCATAAGGGGAAAGGTAAACTTATCAATAAGGAATTTAACATATAATCACACACGTCAAGGTTTGAACTTTGAACCTTTTAGAAAACAGCCAAAGCTTAACCATTGCAATGTCCCCCTAAGAATTTAAACTTTTTTAGACTGTATCTTTGAAAAATTAGCTCTATGGTTAGCCATCCCTGTTCCATCTGAGTATACCACGTGACATGAGTCACAAAGAATTGTTAATTGGGTATCTATAGCGTGGACGTAGGAATGTGTATCGATCCAAAATTTTCACACCCTTACCTTCAGGCTAAAGGATCCGCGCCCGAAAGGGGGATGCGAGAAGGATGGAACGGTACCTCGGACTGAGAGGCCCTTTGAAGGTCGCGCCTCTCGGGGGAGGGGTATCAGGGTGAATTTTTGACGGATGGTGGGGTTCACCAGGAAACTTTGAGTGGCAGTTTCCATGCCTAGGTTGGGAATGAGTTTGATGTGTTCAGTTTTATGCTTAATCATCCAAATTCCTAGGTTTGGCCAAATGAATCTAAGCTATGCTATATGAAAATGCAGTTTTATATGAATACAGAAAGCAGGATTAAATGTGAAATACAGAGAATATACTAAATGAAAAATAGCATACCTATTTTCGGATGTTTGATGGAGATTCTAAGGTTTGAAGCAGTCCAGATCGTCTCTGATCTGACAAGATCATCTGAGATCGATCGAACGTCCGGATCACGAAAATCGTCTCGATCGGACGAAATCATCATTTACCTGACGAATTCGTCAGAGACCTGCAATCACAAAAATGGATACCAAACACAAAAAATGCAATTGCAACAACAAAGGAAAATGATAGAAATGATAGTTTGAGATGCTAGAATGAGAACTTTAGATAACAAATTAAGTAAAATGCATTGTTTTAATGACTAACTTTGACTTTATCATGCATCTATGCTACATGAGGTGAACTCCAAGATGCAAAATAAGAATAAACCTAACTAATGCAGAATAAAACAATAGATAAAAGGTAGAGAATGCAAACTCAGGGCACTGATTGCCCCCAATGTTGGCTGTAGTCGAAATCGCCTACAATCGTACGAAATCGTCTCGAATTCCGATGAGATCATCCGAGATCGTATAGGATCGTCTGCAATGATCTGAGCTTGCTCCGACTGAAAAACAATGAGGTTCCTGCAAGAAAACTTGAAAAGGGACAAATGCAAATAATAATTCAAGGTGTTCTAATGCACGCAAAATCCAAATTATAGAGAAATTCAGCCAGGGGGAAGGTCAGGGGAGATCCTAAGGTTAAATAGGATTAGGAGGGAGGTTAGGAGGTTGGAGATCATCCCAATTTGGGAGATCTCCAACGGGGGGACTCTAACTGCGCAGACACACTTTCTGCCCGAGTTAGAGAAGTCGTTGAAACAAAAGCTAATTATGAAAAATCAATTTTGGGACGAAATCGTCTGGACGTTCTGCTCCAAACGAATTCATTCGATCTGAGGTGATATCGTCTGATCGGCGACGATATCGTCCAACGGTCACAACAAATCCTAAAAATGGCATGGAAAATAGGGAGAGCGATTAAATGGGCGGTTAACGGGTAGTTCGGGGTTAAAATTCAAATTTTAATCTTTTATTAAGGTTTAACTGCACCAATTTTAGGGTGCTACATTTTGCCCCCTCTTTAGCGAATTTTCTAAAGAAAATGCGTTAAAGACAAGTTCTTCTCGATTTATGAGAAAGCAAAAATTTATTCCTATTTTTAGACGACGATTCTAGGTCGAATCGTACAACTGCTTACTATGGTGCCCCCTCCGTGTTTTTACCCAAATCGAACTTTTGAGGTAAAAATGCAAAAAAACAAAATTTAAAAAATGTTGTTAATTGTTTTTAAATAAAATTAAGAAAAATAGGGTAAAAACCTAATTCATTATTATTGTTCATTATTCTCTGGTTTTAGAGCTCTGCAGACAAAGATGGTTGAGACGGCACACAGATCGACAAAGGTCCGACACGGACTACGGGTAAGGATCTAAACTTAGTTTAGCATGTTTTAATTGAATTTATGTGCTTTTTTAGGTGAATTTTAAGTGATTTTTGGGCATCGCGGCCATTTTTGGGCCGTCGACGTCGTCGGGATGAAATCGTCCTGATTTCGTCGAAATCGTCTCAATATCGTCGATTTCGTCTAAGGGTGAAATCAACAATATAGGGACGATTTCTTCCAATGAGGGATGAATCCCAAATTGTGAAATCGGAGATGATTTTGTCCTACTAAGGACGAATTTGCTCAAATTTAGGACGATATCGTCCAATAGTGGACGATATCATCATTAAACCGATTTTACTTGCATTTAATTGATTTTAATCACTGTTTTATTAATGAATTTTATTGTTATGTTGTTTATTTTGCAGAGGGGTTTACTAAAGAGTCAGGAATGGAAGTACGGGGGGCTAAGGGATGATGTGGCCGTGCTGGATCAGGCGGAGTGAGATCAGCTGGCATAGGTCGGCTTATAGCATGTGGCAGATATGCCACATATTCCTATGAATATGGGGCTACTGACAGCCCTGGTAGAGAGGTGGTATCTGGGGTCATCATGCTTCTGATTATCGATAGGGGAGATGACTCCCACTCTAGAGGACGTATGGAGGATCTTAAGGATCCCCATACAAGGACGGTTTATGACTCCTACGGCCAATCAAGGCCATGCGATGATGCGGCTCTACGGTGACCCTAGCTTTGCCCTAGAGAAGGGCGAAGTTAATATCGAGTCACTTCGACAGATGCCTAGGGTATCTAGGTTGACTCGGGTTTTGGTCGGGGTGGTCGGTGGACTTTTGTTGTGCCACCAGAGCGGGTGCAGGTTACCATGGCTACTCACAGATGTGGTCTACGACATGCGCGACCATGGGTACAGGTTTGCATGGGGGAGCTTTGTGCTATGTCGGCTGTACAGGATCCTACATGGGGTCATGTACAAGGGCGAACGATGTCTGGTTATGACATCACTCCTACAAGTTTGGTGTTGGGAGCACATCACGATGCGAAGGTCATGTAGGGCTTCCACTAGCATGGGTTGATGGGGAGAGGCCCGGGTTTTCTACTGGTGGCTCTAGAGAGGGTCACAGCGGCGGGTAGATCTGCCAGTATCATGGAGGTTACTAGATGACCTCATATCCGATCAGATCACCTAGAGGCCTTGGAGAGAGCATCCAGGGTGGTCCGAGGTCCGACAAGAGCTAGCTCGCATCAGGAGAGTCTGTTGGTTGAGGATGGAGCGGGGAGAGGTGGAGCTCCACCGCTATGACCAAGTTTTGTGACAGTTTGGTCTGCAGTAGGGGATCCCTTCTCTCGAGGACTACAAGTTTTCTCGGACTGTCCGGGATAACACTACACTCAACGGGGCTCCAGAAATGCAACGATTCTGGAGTCAGGACACGGACGATGCCCCCATTCAGCCAATGGATGGGGACGATGTTGGGGTAGCCGATGGCTATGATGCCTAGTACATAGGCATCCGCACTCCTCGGATGATGAGGGCACAGGGTTCGATTCATGTGGTTGTGTGCCAGATGGGGAGGCAATGCCAGGTGGCCATTGGGGCAGCACGAGGTTGCAATAAGAGAGAGTAGCAACGGTCTCCATAGGAGAGATGCCAGGGGAGGCCACAGGCTCGTCAGAGACCACGATAGCAGGAGAGGAGGGAGGAGGGACTCCCTTCTCCATAGAGAGAGAGGCCACCATCACCCGATAAGGGCAAGGGTGTGGATGTAGGGGAGAGTAGCGAGATGGCGACTCTCCGAGCGAAGAATTCTCATCTCTGAGCTGAGGTGCAGACACTTTGAGATGAGGCTACACGGCTCAGGGCACGGAGCGGAGGGGTGAGCACTCGAGATCTATCGTGGGCTATTGCTCAGACCACATTCTACCAAGGGATGTACTACCAGGCGGTGCCAACGGAGCAGAGGGTACCACTACCAGCTCACATGGTAGAGCCTATCGTGATGGGGTCATCGAGGACATCATCACGATCGACATCCAGGACTCACAGTACCACATGGACTGCGATGGGGCCACCTCCTTCACGTCAAGGCGGGAGAGGAGATGAGGCTGAGAGCTCGAGGGGTTCTCGAGGCTAGCCTGTTGACTACACTGCATAGATTGTTATATATATTGTTTATTATTTTTGAGAGGATTGAGTATGTCGAGGTACAGATTGTGGCATACCAATCCAGTTTTGATATGATGTACATAATTTTGTTGATATATATATGAGATATTTTTTGATGATATGACTTGTGTATATGTTTGTATGATGTTTTAATGTTTTGATTTGATTGATTGATGATTCATGTAATTATGTCATTTTTAGAAATATTATTATTTGATGTCACGCTTTTAAAATTTTAGATGAAATAATCTGATGTAAACAAATTGGTTGTTTGTGGTATGATTTGATGAAAATAAAAGAGACTTTTAACAATAATTTCAAAGGACATTGTCATTGTTTATGACCATTTCATGGAGTCGCCGCTCACTAGGTCGTCAAGCTAATCCCAGTATAGAAATATTGTTAAAAGTAAAAGAGTGCTTAAGAGACTGTCTTAAGGCTTTGTGTTGTGATGATGAAGAATGGTGATGATGATGATTTGTTTTCAGATTTCCATGAAAAAATTTTATGCATGAAATATATATTAAAAAAAATGATTTTTGCTAGGCATAAATTCCTAAGTGTGATAAATTTTTTGAATAATTCCCTAGGAATTATACCATCATTGCAAAATTGAATGTTGACATAATGACATGAAATAGAAACAGTGTTCGTTCTTTTTAAAGCATAATTGTATAACATGATGATTTAAGCCATATGTTTTGATGATTTTAAATAGATGGGAAATAAAATTTAATGCAATGGTTTGCACTAGGCATAGAATATTTAGGTATAGACTTATACCATCATCGCGAAATCCAAAAGAAAAATTGATATAATAGTTTTATTGCATGGTTGATTTTTTGATGTTTTTGAAATGAACAGAAATATAAAATGAGGACTTGCGCTAGGCATAAAATTCCAATTTAAGTTTTGGAACTATACCATCGTCACGAAAGTCAAAAATATATAAATGTGATTTTATTGCATATTTTTAAAGAAGCTTTAATTTTTTGAAAAGAAATGCATGTAGTTGTTTTTATACTAAACAACTGTTCTCAAGTAAGAAAATGAAATTATTCCAGACAATTTGCATAAATATTTTAAATTATCTCAAAGACAAAAGTTAGATTTATAAGGAATCCCATGTGCATATGTGAGTTCATTGTCGTTCTTGATTTATCATAATGATACAAAATCTCTCAAATACAAATGTGTGTGCAATTGCTTTGTGCATTTACCAGTTTTGAGCAAGATAATTTGATACAAGTAATTTGAATTAACCAAAGTAGTGTTATTTGACCATGATTTAGATGCGTATAAATGTACCAGACTACTATGTAAGTCGGGTTTTCAAGAGCTAGCAAATCCATAAGCATACATAGGTCTGTACAAAAGAAGGTTCGCTAATGTGACAGACATATCACCATGCTAGGAATTACCCAAGGACAAGCAGGTTGGGCACAAACCACCTGTTATGGGGCTTACCTCACAGTTTTCGAATAATTGAGAATTCCAGGGATTCAAGCTCATTCACCCTTCTTTTCTTTTCAATGGGTAGGGAAAAGGGAATTTATTGCTTTTGCTCTTTTCTTTTCTTTTCTTGTCTCTTTTCTTTTCTTTTTGTATTTTTGCTTTTTCGTATTTTTTGCTTTTGATATTTGAGATAATGCTGAAGTAGTGCTGAAATAGTACAAAAGATACTAGAAATAGTGCTTCTTTTTGTCATGATTTTGCTTGATTTTTTTTTTTTTTCTTTTGCTTCCTATCCTAGGGATACTTGCTCGGATTAGATGTAGAGCAAGGGATTTTTATTCTGGGTAGGGGTGAGCTTGTCCTTTTGTCAATTCTCAAAGATTCTAGACCATGTGCATGATAGGATAGCAGGGGAAACTTTTCGCTCAAGAAACCACTTCTACTATGTAGCATCGTGTTGAATTTGCAAATGTAATCATTTTAATGTGAAAGGATATGCTTGGTTTAAGTAAATAACAAGATCAATTCTCTATGCTCAAACTTTATTTAATTCAACTTGTGGACTTTGATATAAGAGAGATTAGTAATCATGCCAGATAAAATCAAGATATTTATTTATGTGATTGCGATAGTGAGGGATTCCAAATAAATGCTAATTTATCCAAAATAATTTGAAAATATGACTGCAATACTTCAAGAATTAACAAGTGCAATAAATAAATATGTACAACCAATATTTTTGAAGATTTTGATAATTTTTTGATGTTTTGATTTTTTTTTTGGATTTTATATATTTTTATTTTATTTTATTTTTTGATATTTTGATTTTAATTTATGAATTGAAAGAGTAAATAATATTGTTGTTTTTTTTGAAATGTTTATATATTTTATTAAAATGAAATAACATGCAAAATATATACAAATGATGAGATGACCATATTTATGCATAATAACGCTTAAGATGCATAATATTCATAGGTTCTTTAAGATCTTTACCATCTAAGGTAGCTAATTTGTATGCTTCTGATCCAAATTTAGCAGTAATAATATATGGTCCGAGCCAGTTGGGCTCAAATTTACCTTTAAGGTCTTTAGTAGCATTAGTATTTTTTTTATTTTCTTTTAAAACAAGGTTGCCGATCTCAAAGGATCAATGATGAACTTTCTTGAAATATGCTCTTTTAAGCTTGTTTTGGTAGGTGCGAAGATGCTCCAAAGCATTGATGCACTTCTCATCTAAGAGTTCCAGCTGACTAAGTCTGCCAGCATGATATTCATCTCCTACTTCAGTATCTTGAAGTAGTAGAGCCAAAGAAGGAACTTCTAGTTCAAATGGAAAAACAACTTCAGCGCCATAAACCAAAACAAAAGGTGAAGTGCCTGTGGGAGTGCGAACGCTGGTTCGATAAGCCCACAAAGCTGGATATAATTGAATGTGCTAGTCACGGCAAGATTTAGTGACCAATATTTTAAGGATTTTAATTAATGTTTTATTAGATGCTTCTACTTGGCCATTACCCTGAGGATAATAGGGAGTGGACCAGTGATGTTGAATTTTATATTTTTGACATAATTTTTTAACATCTTTATTTTTGAAACAAGTTCCATTATCTGAGATGAGATTTGCAGGAATTCCAAACCTACAAATAATTTGATTAAAAATAAATTTAGAAACTTGTGTCCCAGTGCAGGAAGCTAAGGGCATAGCTTCAACCCACTTCGTAAAATACTCAGTGGCAGTTATGATGAATTTGTGTCCATCAGATGACACAGGGTTTATCTTTCCAATGATGTCTAAGCCCCATTTTGAAAAGGGCCAAGGAGATGAAATAGCCTGCAGCTCTTGTGCAGGGGCATGGACAAGGTCAGCTACTTCTGGCACTTGTCGCAATGGCGCACATAATCATGTGCATCATTCTCCATGGTGGGCCAAAAATATCCTATCCTAAGGAGATTTTTAGCAATGGCGCTACCACTGAAGTGTCCCCCACAAGATCCATCGTGGGCTTCACTCAAAGCTGATCTAGATTCTTCTAGATTCAAACATCTCAATAGGATACCTTCAAAATATCTCTTATATAAAGTATTGCCAATTATTACGAAGTGACTTGCTCATCTACGTAATAACCGGTGCTGGTTTCTATTAAAATTTTTAAGGAAGGTCCCATTTTAAAGAAAACCAAATATATCCATGTACCAAGGTTCAAGAGTAGTTTCATTGATTAGAAACACATCCAAAGGTTCTAAACATGACTTATTTGAAGCGGGTTCCTGGAGTCGACGAATAATGATGGTAGCATATTCGTCATCTAACTCCAAGGGCAAAAGAGATGCAGCTGCAGCCATAGCGTCACCCACATGGTTGCTAGTTCTAGGAATAGCTTCCAAGGTAACTTGATCAAATAAAGATTTTAATTGTAAAACATATGCTTTGTATGGGCACAATTTATCATCTCTAGTCTGATAAACATCATTGATTTGATTTATAACAAGTTGAGAATCACCAAAAACTAACAAATTTTTAATTTTTAGGGCCAAGGTGGCTCGTAATCCAAGGATTAGAGCCTCATATTCAGCAGTGTTATTAGTACAAGCAAATGTTAATTTAAAGGACAAAGGTATAATATGCTTTTGTGGAGATATTAAAATAATACCTACACCAGCCCCACTCATGCATCGGGCTCCATCAAAGTATAAGGACCATTGTTCAGAATGGTCTGCCTCTAGTTGAAGGCATTCATCAAGAAACTCAATGATGAGGGGATGGGTAGACTCTAAGGGTGCAGCAGCTAATTGATCTGCTATGATTTGACCCTTAACAGACTTTTGTCCTATAAACGTGAGTTCAAAATTGCTTAGAGCAAGAACCCACTTCACTGTGTGACCCGATAAATAAGGTCGACTCATGAGATACCGCAAGGGATCAGATTTAGCAATGACATACGTTTTTTGACTGAGCATATAATGGCGTAGTTTCTGTGTAGAAAATACGACTGCTAGACATAGTTTTTCTAATGTTGTGTAGTGGGTTTCATAATTGATTAAGGTTCTGCTAATATAATAATTAGCACGCTCTCTTTTCTCATCATCAAGTTGAGCTAACATAGCTCCTAAGGCAAAATCTAAAGCTGAAATATATAGGATAAATGGGCGATCAGGTTTAGGTGGTGAAAGCATTGGTGGGTTAAGAAGATATTGTTTGAGGAGTTCAAATGCTTCCTTACATTCGTCATCCCAATAGAAAGGGACATCCTTCTTAAGAAGCTTAAGAAAGGGTCCTATTTTATCCACCAGCTTATCGATGAAGCGACGGATAGCTTGAAGCTTACCTTGTAAACTCCGTAATTCAGATATATTTGTGGGTGTGGGCATATCAATGATAGCTACAATCTTGAGAGGGTCAATTTCGATGCCACGTAAAGAAACTATAACCCCCAGTAATTTATCATACTTGACTCCGAATATACATTTGGCTGGACTTAATCGGATACAATATTCCCTTAATCGATTAAATACTTTTCTCAAATCATCTAAATGATCATCTTCATTAATAGAATAAGCTATAATATTGTCTACATAATCATGTAGGATATCATGCATCATATCATGAAAGATACCTACATTCTTTAAACCAAATGGCATCACTTTCCAACAGAAGGTACCCTAAGGGGTACTAAAGGTTGTTTTAGCCTGATCTTCAGGAGCTATCCTAATATGATTATATCCAGAAAATCCATCCATTAAGGATATCATTCCACTCCCAGCAGTTAAAAATAATAATTTAATCCATGTTGGGAAGAGGGAAATCGTCTTTAGGGCAGGCATCTTTAATATCTCTAAAGTTTGTGCAAACCCTAACTTTGGTAGCTTCTTTCTTGGTTACTAGAACTACATTCGAGATCCATTCAACATAATCAATAGCTTGTATAAAAATAACATTCAGGAGTTTTAATAACTCCCATTTGACTAGCAAGGCCACTTTGGGATGCATTTTTCTAAGTTTCTGCTTAACAGGTTTAGCATCCGGATGGACTACTAGGTGATGCATGACTATAGAAGGGTCTAAACCTAGCATATATTCATATGTCCAAGTGAAGACATCTTCATATTTTTTAAGAAATGCAGTGTATTTATCTTGTTTTTCTTGACTTAATTCTGATCCAATGTTGATTATGTGGGGATTATCATTAGTTCCAATGTTAACTTTTATGACGTTTTCTACTTCCATGTGTAGATCTCTCTCAAAATTAGGTGGGGTGGGTGAAACACCCAATTCTTGTAATTCTTCCAAGGTTAGCTTGGATAATTCGTCTTGAGGAGTCGTGGCCTCAAGCTGGGCTATAGTAGGTATAGAGCCATTGAAATAAAATTCATTGTGTAACAACTCTTCAATGGAGACATCATGGAAGATATCTCCTTCCAACTCATCGTCGGATTCAACAATCATTTTAGGGTAAGCTATGGATAGCATATTACATGTAAATGGATTATTTGTTAGACGCAAAGCATCACGTCCATCCAAATAATCTTGATAACATATGAGGTGCTCATCATCTTCAAATGGGAAGGGTTGATCCTTACTAGGAAATAGACCCATGCCACACCAGGTGGGCAACGGTTCTACCTCGAAAGGTTCTTTCATACCATCTTGGAAAGGTCCCAAACCTTTCCCTTTATATCCCAATTTAAGCATTATATGTTTAGCTTTAGTATACTCATTAGTGAAATAACATCGAGCATATCCATCATAATGAGTCTTGATTTTCCTGGGTATTCTTCCCCAGTCATATCCCTTATAAATAAAGGCACAACTCCCGACTTGGTAAATACTTCCCATAGGTTGTGGGAGGCCCAAGGTACGAGGAGATGGCGGTAAATTATTTAAAATAAGGGAATCTTGCATAGAAGCATTTGTTGTTTCTGATACAAGGATTTTAGATAAATTGAGTAAGAGCTCATCAGTAAGAGCGTAAGAGGTAGAAGGATCATTCCCTATATCCTTCGATGTGGAAGATATGCATTTAGTAGATGTAGACAATGTATAGGTATCAATAGATGGGTCTATAGGAATGGAAATTGTAGGAGTGGAACATGAAGGATTGGTTGTGGGATTAGGATCTTTCTGAGGTCCTAATGTGGTTTGTTTAGAGGATGGTTGAGCTATATGTAAAGGGGTAATTGATGGAGAAGATGGTCTAGCAGTGATTCTTCTTGGAAATGGTTCTTCTGGAATCATAGAATTTGTGATAGGTTGAATAGCATCTGATTCATATTAAAAACTATTCGATTGATTTGATGTGATTCCCATATCACTTTCAGTCTCATATTCTGTATCACTAATATTAGATGTCTGGATATTATGTAGAGGTCTGGTTGTAACCAAGGATAAATTTGTGTCAAAAATTTGCAGATCATGAGTAGGTAAATGTCCACTAATGGTCCCTACATATCAGGTAGGAGGGGGAACATTATGATGCTCAATTTGATTGGCCACCTCTTTACCATGCTTTGGTAAAGGATATTGAAATATGTCTAATGATTGATTGGCATTCTGATTCTGATTTTGGGGAATGTTATTTTGAGCATTATTAGGAGGATTTTGTTTAGGTTGGAAGTCTTGCACCTCCATCTCATTATTATCAATCAAGTCTTGTATTTTGTGTTTTAATATTTTACAAGAGTTGGTAGAGTGTCCAGGTCCTCTATGGAAATCACAGTGTAAATTAGCTCTATATCCGGGTATAGTTGGATCAGGTTCCCGGATATTAGGTAATTGAATCAAACCTCTTTCGAGTAATTGCAGTAGAATAGGTTATAGAGGTTGATTTAACCTAGTAAATTCTTGAGGAGGTTTATCAGGAGGTTTCAGTATAAATTTCTCTGTTGTCTTTGCAGTGTTGACATTAGCAACATTTTTGCTATCAGTGACTCCATCACCCACAACTTGTTTATTTTTATATTGATTTTTGGATGTTTTCTCATCATCTTTCTTTTTAAGCTGACCTCTCCTAATGAGAGCATCTTCCACTCTTCGAGCTAAGTCTATAGCCTGATCAAAGGTGGTTAAGGTGGCAGTTGATAACTCATAGGATATTTGTTCTTGTAAATTATTAATAAAAATGTCCAACATTTCCCTATAAGGTAACACAAAGTGCAGTTTTCCTGTCAACTACCTCCACCTAGCTAGGAAATCAGCAAAGCATTCATCTTTGTCTTGTTTTAAGTTGTATAAATCTTTAATGGTCACATGCCTTTCGATGTAGGCACTAAATTGATGGACAAAAGACTCGGTTGTTTCTTCAAAATTCCTTAAAGAATGGGTGGGCAATTGATAGTACCACTCTAATGCCATTCCTCCTAAACTTTTTGGGAACATTTTTAGCAATAACAAGTCATCATGTGATGTATCATGACATGCTATCCTAAACATATGAATATGCTCTATGGGATCTTCGGTTCCTTTATATATAGGCAGGACGGGCATAGGAAAGTGTTTAGGATATGGCTATGCTACAACTATAGGATCTAAAGGCTGACTACACATCTCTCGATAATTGTACGAGGGATAGTAGGGATCTATCTGGTCCATGCGAGAAGCTAGCTGTTTCACCATGGCTTCCAGATTACTAGTTTGTTCACCATATTGGTTCGACGGTACATGAGCATGGGATTTGTGAGGGTATTATGGCGTGACATAAGGATTAGATGCTATATTGCTATTATGTAAAGTGTTGGTAGGAAGGGTATTATGAAGAAGATTTGTAGCAGTATTATGTTGTATCCCAGATTGTTGGAAATTGATGTTTGGCTTCATTTTGAGATTTTGCTGATTTGAGGTATATTGATCAATAGTTTGGCGAAATAGAGTGGTGAATGAAGGTTTCTTTTGTGCAAGAATGATTTTAGGCTTAGTAACAGGTTCCTTAGGAGGTTGGGTAACCTGTTTTTTTTGCATGTTCTAGATTATAGCGGCCATATCCATATTGGATGGTCCAGCTTGATCACTTTCTTGATCAACGAAGGACAAAGGATTAGTGCGCATGTGAAATCCTTCTTCTAGGGTTGCTTGAGTGTCACTAATTTGATCCCTGTCCATATGGACTGCTCTATTAAGAGCACCAATATTATTATTGAGGAACTTCTAGAAATGATCCATGTTATCAAAAGTAACAGCTCCACTTAGAGACATTCTAGGGGATGAGGATCCTTCCTCTCTAACAGTTTCTTCTTGTTCATTCCCTACAACAAACTTGTCTTCTTGCTGTTCTAGAGTTTCTTCTTCCTGAATTGGATCCTCAGGAAGGACATTTGGGTTTTTTATTTTCTTTCCTAACCAATCTTCTTCTTCTATTTGTTTCCCATTCCTAAGTCTAGTCATTGTGCTTAATCTTAGATTTTAGCAAATATATATATATATATATATATATATATATATATATATATATATATATATATATATATATATATATATATATTTATATATATATATATATTTGCAACAATGTTGAGAGGTATATATTTTAATCATATACCTACTATAATGCTTAAAATGAAATGTTTTGATTTTGTTATATTTTTGTTTTGTTTTGTTTTTATTTTTATGTTTTTATAAAAATATTATAAAGATAACAAACAGCACACTAAATGCAAGAAATAACAATAATAAAAGAAATGACTTAGTTTTCTAGAAATAGTTTATGTATATCATTAATAGGATCAAGTTCATCAGGAGTCATGAAATGCTCCTCTTCAAATTGGAAATGTTGTTTCAAGAACTTGATAAAATGTGCTATAGTGATATTATCTATTTTAGACTCTGATTGGTAGAAATAAAGTTCATGGCAATACTCTCGATATAACACAGCTCTAGGAACTCTACTCCATATTTTTCTATCTATAAGAACGACCTCTTGATCCTCTATATGACCTAGAAATTGGTGTACTACAGCTGTGTTCTCGAGGTATTCCTCAAAGGTGTACAATTCAGAAGACACAAGAGCTCTTTTATTAGCTAACCACCTATGGCAAGCTCTCTGAAGTTCATGATATAGGGTCACCTGATCGGGATCCAAGATTCTATTTAGGACAAATCTCTTAATTTGCCTAAGTTCTATTGACCTAGATGAAATAATACCCAATCTCCTATCAAGTTCGTCCCACAAAGGTTGGACTCTATCTGTTTGAGGTACCCTAAGCACAAAAGTAATTTCTATGGCTGCTAATTGGTTTTCAACATTTATAGTGACAACTTGTCTTTTCTTACAATCTACCATCTAAATATGATGTGCAAACTTAACAGTTTTCTAGTGATTTTAAATGTTCTTTAATAATGCATATATATATATATATATATATATATATATATATATATATATATATATATATATATATATATATATATATATATATATATATTGGTTTTTGTTTTCAAAAGGTTTTAGTTTCACGTCGGGTTCACCAAAATGTATCGATCCAAATTTTTCGCACCCTTACCTTCAGGCTAAAGGATCCACGCCCGGAAGGGGGATGCGAGAAGGATGGAACGGTACCTCGGACTGAGAGGCCCTTTGAAGGTCATGCCTCTCGGGGGAGGGGTATCAGGGTGAATTTTTGATGGATGGTGGGGTTCACCAGGAAACTTTGAGTGGCAGTTTCCATGCCTAGGTTGGGAATGAGTTTGATGTGTGCAGTTTTATGTTTAATCATCCAAGTTCCTAGGTTTGGCCAAATGAATCTAAGCTATACTATATGAAAATGCAGTTTTATATGAATACAAAAAGCAGGATTAAATGTGAAATACAGAGAATATACTAAATGAAAAATAGCATACCTATTTCTGGATGTTTGATGGAGATTCTAAGGTTTGAAGCAGTCCAAATCATCTTTGATATGACAGGATCGTCTGAAATCAGACATAATCGTCTAGATCACAGAAAATCGTCTGAGATTAGACGAAATCGTCGTTTATCTGACGAATTCGTCAGAGACCTGCAATCACAAAAATGGATGCCAAATACAAAAAATACAATTGCAACAACAAAGGAAAATGATATAAATGATAGTAGAGATGCTAGAATGAGAATTGCAGATAACAAATTAAGTAGAACACATTGTTTTAATGACTAACTTTAACTCTATCATGCATCTATGCTACATGAGGTGAACTCCAAGATGCAAAATAATAATAAGTCTAACTAATGCAGAATAAAACAATAGATAAAAGACAGAGAATGCAAACTCAGGGCACTGATTGCCCCCAATGTTGGCTACAATTGAAATCGTCTGTATTCGTGCGAAATCGTCTCGAATTCTGACAGGATCGTCCGAGATCGTACAAGATCATCTATGACGATATGAGCTTGCTCTGACTGAAAAACAATGAGGTTCCTGCAAGAAAACTTGAAAAGGGACAAATGTAGATAATAATCCAAGGTATTCTAATGCACACAAAACCCAAATTATAGAGAAATTCAACCAGGGGGAAATTCAAGGGAGATCCTAAGGTTAAATAGGATTAGGAGGGAGGTTAGGAGGTTGGAGATCATCCCAATTTGGGAGATATCCAATGGGGGAGACTCTAACTACGTAGACACACTTTCTGCCCAGTTTAGAGAGGCTGTTGAAACAGAAGCTAATTATGAAAAATTAGTTTTGGGACAAAATCGTCTGGACATTCTGCTCCAGATGAATTCGTCCGATCTGAGGCGATATCGTCTGATCGATGATGATATCATCCAATGGTCACAACAAATCCTAAAAAATGATGCAAAAAATGGGGAGAGCAGTTAAACAGGCAGTTAACGGGCAGTTTGAGGTTAAAATTCAAATTTTAATCTTTTATTAAGGTTTAACTGTGCCAATTTTAGGGTGCTATAGAAGGATATAGCCTGTGTCAACCTCTGCTAACACATAGGACATTCACCAATTGTGCCACATATTTGCAATATGGACATAAGAAAAATAAATTTTGGGTCAGTCTCTACCAGCACATAGGGTATTCACCAATCTGCAAAATGGACATAAGAAAAATGAATACTGGGTAGATCTCCACCAGAACATAATGTATTCACCAATGTGCAATATGGACATGGGGACATAAGGAAAATGAATACTGGGTCGATCTCTACCAGCATATAAGGTATTAATACCAATTGCGTTATACAAGTGGATAACACAATAAGCACAATACTATGATAACTTGAATAACAATATTGGATGCTATCTGCGTGAGTGTGGTCTACTAGCAAGGACGCCACTTGCATTATCTATGATGTGACCAATTCTTGTGCTTGCTTCGGTGCTCTACATGTAGCTGTTAGTGGGTGGATTCCCCTGATTTTATAGTTCTACATAGAATGGTTGGGCGTTGTCATTACAACATCGACCCGACAAGGGGAATCAGTAGGAAGCATCGACGAGAACGTCGTTCGAAAGTCATTGACAGTAATATTCCTTCCCATAGCACTTGTGGACTATGGATCCCATTAATATTTGGCCTCAAGATGAAGGTCGCCCAAGAAACAACCAAACAAACCCAAAGCTAGCAAAATAGCATGGAACACAAATCAAAATTGAAAGTTGAATTTGCCCAAGCAATGAGCCGGAGCCCGATCCTGAAGGATCGCTAGGCTCTAATACCAGTAATAAGGTTAAAAAATGAACCTTATTAGTCTAATTGAAATTCAAATCAAACTGAATAATTACATTCATAACTAAGGCTTAAATAGGCCTTTAGTGCCAAAAATACAATAGAATCCCTCAAATCACACATGATATACCCTTAGCACGTGAGACCATAAATAGGGAGGAAGATGCCCACTAATCAAGCCAACCACCTAACCTATTAACAATAAACAATTAATTGCCAAATAATATCCTATGTGAGGGGAAGCCTCACGTGGAAAGGGCCAAAAAGGAATATCCTAGGAAAAATGGAAGAAAACCTAACCTAGGAATGTGATGCCCTCATCATTAAAGCATCCTTGTATTTTTGGGCACCAAATCAATAGTTAATTTACTTTTCTATCATTTATTTACCTCAGGCATATACGATATCTTTGTGAGTTTGGGGTCATCTTGCTCAGGATAAATTGAGTTTTTGGAACTTTTTTTGCAGGTACCTATGCTCAAAACACTCCAGAAACATCAAAATCATCGCCAGGACCCCAAAATTAGTTATCTCAATCTTTGGATCCCAGTTTGCACCTTCAACATGCGAACCAATTTCAAAAGATAGGTTCACACCCTATGAGTGTGAACCTCCCAAATAAAGATAATTTTGGACCATAGGGCACATCAGAGGCTTTTACACCCACCTGGACGCAGGTTTTGTATGAAAATATTTATTTTTCCTCTATTTTGAAGCTAATATTTTACATTGAGCTACTAATTCCACAACATCACACATTCGTCTTTGTTGTAGTTAAATTTACACCTTTTTTCTAGATTAGCTTCAATTTCCACAATTTTCCTTCAAGTCATTTCCCTTCCAAAGTAGTTAATTAGATTTGATTTCCAAGTCATTTCCCTTCCAAAAGCATCTAGATTAGTTTCAATTTTTGTCCTTTCCCTTAAAAAGCAATTAATTAGATTTCCTTCTTGAAAACCAATAGAGTAAATTTGATTTTGTGAACAACCACTTAATTAGATTTCCATTTTGAAAATCAATAGATTAAATTTATTTTTGTACCAAACCAAGTAAATAGATTTACTTTGAAAAAATACCCTAGCATTATTTATTTTGAAAAGGCATTTAGAGTAGATTTACTTCTAAAATATTATTGCACAAACAAACACCACACACTCACATCCTATTTAAATGGTGTAATGAGTTGGGTTTCATCACCAATTCACCACTAGTGTTTAGTGAGGTCTGGGTTTACTCTCTACTAGCTCATCTCCAGATTAGTCACCATAGTAACCCTCTAGGTGGATCATTTCGATATTAATACCCGATCGGTCATTCCCACTTGAGTGTTGGTATCTAGAATTCATAACTAGAAGGTACCTTCAAAGTGGGTAGTTTTAGAAATCCCCTTTACCATAGGGCTTTTCAAATAATTAGTGGGCATAGCTGATCGTTACTGTGGATGCCTTAAACGTGAGGGTTAAGCAAAAATATGGGTATGCCGGTAGCACCACATTGATAGCGTGACCTCTCTTTTTGAGAGTTTATTTGAATTAGTAGAGCATTTTGAGTCTCCCTCATTTGAATACTATTTTATTGTACCAAAATCCATCTAGGTTGCCACTTGCCCATTGGAAACATAGTTCTATTATGTGCGCTCTTGGGTGTTGCAAAAGGTTCTATGTGACAACATACCTGATTCAAAGTAGAAGTTCACCCATTATCGTGATTTGTTCCTAGGATGGATACATACTTTCATTAAAACACACAAAACAAAAAAAAAAGAACATTTGCTTATTTTTGAGTCTTGAAAAAGTGGTTACAACAACATATCAAATGTGCTATAACACACTTATAAGTTTTTCCACAGTTTCACTTCCACGCTATAAACTGCACAGTTTGTTTTTAGGATATTTACACCACTGAGTGCAACCCTTCTACACTCAGATTTATTTCACATGATTCTATGTGAAAATGTAGCTTTCAGGCTACAAACATGTATTACACAGGTCTCCATAGCACACAAAGGGTATACACAACATAAATTTCACTCTATCATAGTTTTGGGTGGTCTACACCTCTAGAGTGTGAACCAATTGGTCCACATCCCTAGAGTGCAAACTTGTTTTTTGGGTTCTAGATTGCACACACAGGATATAGAAACACCACAGAACACATATATGACATCTGTTTCTCATTTTGAGTGGTTCGCACACCACCTGTACAAAATTTTTGTCTCAAAGTGGTTTGCACCCCACATGTGTGAACCTATTTTTTTCAAAATAGATAGTGTCCTAGTCAGTCATAGATATTTCCAAAGTTTAGATTTCATATCTATTTGTTGTTGTCATACCTTTTGCACACATCACCATGCCAGTTATGTGTAGTCAGATGCATGAAGCCCTTCTTCATGCCACTAAGGTTACTTAGCAAACTATCATGATGACAGGTACTTCTAGTTCTTAGACCATTGATCCACATTTCGACTTTGACCAAGTTACTATTGTAGGTCCTCCTAAGATATTTACTGGGACTTCTACCCCTACTGTTAGTCCCACATCACATATGGCATCTTCCACTCAATACCACCTCTTGGATGAGACCTTCGAGAAGACCCCTACTTTGGAATATTTTTTCTCTTCCAAAATCTCATCCACATACTGCTAGCATGTCATATATACCCTCCTAGCCATCCCATACCCGTTATGGTGGTAGATGAGTTCACCCCATCTACTTCATCTTTTGCTACCCATTCGTTCCTAGAGCATTCCTACCATCCACTTTTGGGAAACAAATTTGGTCTAGTTGTTTCTCAAATCATACCTGATGTCATTACCACTATCCAAACAGTTGGTATGATATCCATACCTCCTTCATTCATGGAACCTCCTACCATACCTTCATCCCAAACCCCACAATCTCAATAGGCTTCATCGAGTTATCAACCTTCATCCCAATAACTTTCCTCACTACCACCTCAACACTCTTCATGCCCATCTGAGTATTACCAGTTGAAATCACCTGATGTATCCCATCCCTTATTGCAATTTCACCCACAATAGGCCTCTTCATCCTCACAATCGCCTCCTTTCAAACCATAGTTTGCCTCCTATCCACCCACCGGTTACCCACCATTCTCATCCTATGCACCCCCATCAACTTATTCATCATCATTTTTATTATCACCCCCACCTTCATTTTGCCCCCCACCATTGAACCCCACCTATCAAGGTCACCACCACTTGTATATATGTATATAATTAAAAACAAAAAACAAAAAACAAAAAATAAAACATCATCATTTTTGACATTCTGCAGCACTACTTCCATTTGCATTTATATATAAATCTGCTTCATTCATCTCTTTCCTCTCTTATCTTCCCCCATTATTTTGTAATGAATGTTTTATGGTCATGCTTCGAGCGGCTACATACATTTCGTTTTCCCCTCTTATTTGATACCTTTATCCTTTTTATTCCTTTTCTCCTCTTAAGTTATTTTATTCTAAGTTACTCATCAATATTGTATGGTCATGCTTCGAGCGGCTACATACCTTTGATAGGTTTATTTTCTTCTTTCTCTTCTATTCTTGTTCTTCTAAGTCACTCATCAATGTTGTATGGTCATGCTTCGAGCGACTACATACCTTTGATAAGTTTATTTTCTTCTTTCTCCTCCTTTCTTTACCCCCTTCTCAATTTCCTCACCAATTTAACTTATGCCCCAACCCATTGTACATAAAAAAAACCCATTGTACATAAAACAGGGGCAACCTTGAACATAAATTCTTGAATTTTTGCATCCATATAGGAATTTATACATAATTATTGTAAATACAATGCGAAGGGAATTAAACATGCACATGCTAGTACACAAAATGTGATGCCCAAATCCCTTTTCAGGAAATAGGATTATTGCAATGTTTTGAGTGCTTCATCCATAAATAGTTATATAATAAAAATCCATCCAAAGTTGGCACATTTCAAAAATATTTTTAGGATTTCCTTGGTTACCTTGCTCTCATTCCTGGATTTACCCACACATCCTACAAATTAACTACATCTTGGAAAGAGGACTCGATACCCTGCATGACGACTGATTCTTAGCAAAAATTACTCTACTCATTATATCATTCACATGATTTCTCTCAAACTTTAGGATTGACAAAAGGATAAGTTACAAAAAAAAAATAGAAAAAGGGCAGAAAACAAAAGCCAATGCCCACAAAAAAAAAAAAGATAAAAGAGCACCACACAAGAAAATCATCATACAAGGGTAGAAAACAAAAGGAAAGGCCTCGAGAGTACCATAATATTGAATCCCTATATTCCTTAGGCATTTACAAATGATCTAGCTTATAGGCTAAGTTACCATGCAATTATGAACTGTCATTTTTCAACATGGTACAATGAACATCACTTTACACACACAAATCTAGGATTGAGGTCTTGTTTACCAAGATAGCCTAGAACCTGTTCAAGAAGTTTACTTAGTTAGTCAATGGGTTTGATTACTTACAAATTGTAGTGTTTGAATCTCTTCACTATAATATTTATATCCAAATTCCTTGGAATAATAGAATGAATCACATCACCTGAATACTATAATGATACAAATATTATACCTAAGCAATGTGTTTATATCTTTTAATCTTATGCATGCCATTTTACTTTTTATCTCACACCTCACTTTAGTTCATATTTATTTAAGCATATCATCATTCCATTCACATTTAAATTTCTATTACCACCTCTACATTAATCATACACCACCATAAGCAGAACTAAGAAAACACACAAATGCAAATAGACATAAGTTTCATAGAATAACATATGTATATATATATATATATAAAAACTGACACCATCAGGTTACAATAAAATGTGTGGGCCCTTACAGGCACATCATCACATACCCATGTACATGCATCACCAATAAAAATTCCATACAACTACAATAAAGAGAGTAACCTCATCGACACATCTTCCCAAAGAGAAATCGCTCATCTTGAGTGCCTACAAAAATTAAAAAAAATCAAATTCCAACCACTCTAACTCCATAGCCCCATCATGACTGCTATCCTATAGGAGTTTTGCCAACCCCCTCATATGCTGGAGCTTACACTACCATTACCTGTGAGGACTCGACCTCTCCTACCTCTATCATTTGCACTACCCCCACCAATGTCGGTGGTGTCATCATCACCGATGCATATGACATCGTAGGTGCCACCACATGCTGACCCATCCCACCAACTAAGGGTGTACTCCACTTTGACTAAGGCTACAACAAGGAGAGAGACCTAGAGTATGTTAGAACCTGAAGGCCATTCACCATTAGCTCATTCTCTACTCTCATCCTCCTGGAAGCCTCCTTCATATTGGATGTCATCAACTTCTTATTACCTATCTGTAACCATGCCACCTCCCTCTATGTTGCCTCTAGTCGTGGCACTACATCCCTAATTTGAGCAATATTCTTCTCTACTTACTCCCTCGCCTATTGGGACTCTCACACAATATTATCCAACTTCATGACTCTCACTACATGAGAGGCCTTCACGACCTTTGTCTCTCTTTGTGCCTCATCCAATAACCTTTGAGACCACTTTGTGATCTCAATCATCTCATCCCACTCTTCGTGGATGCTATCACGCTTGCATATCAACTCATACCAATCAATACTGAGTGCATCCATATCCTCTGCCATCTGCTCCACCCAAACCCTAACATCATTTCACTCCTCTAAAGTAGCCCTCAAGTCCACCTCTACCTCCTTCTTATTTGTTTATATCATGGAACGATCAACCCCCTAATCTAGCTTAATGTCAAGAAGCGTATTTCTATGCCTCTTCACCTCCCCCCTCAAATCCACCACCTCACACTTAGCCTTGATCACCACTGCCAAATATCCACCAAAGTCATAATCATCCGAATCCTCATCCACATCCACCAAAGAAATGTCCTTCCTCTCCTACATGCCAACCCCCATCCCATCACACCTCTTTGATGAAGGCCCTACACCACCATCACTCATCCGCCTATACCACTCATCATGTTGTGACCTCACCGACCTAACTAACCAATCATCTACCTCCTCATCTACATCCATCACAATATTCTCCTCTCTCTCCTCCATGCCAACCCCCATCCTGTAATCCCTCTTAGTTGATGGCCCTATACCACTATCACTCACCAGCATATCTTGATCATCATGTCATGGCCTCATCTGCCTAATCAAGTGATTTAGCTCCTCCTCCTCCTCACCTAGCTCAGGTGGTCACACATCCTCCTGCTCCTGTATATGACCTAGTGATGTTGCTCTCACCCCTCCTGACAACTCCTTGTCAGGTAGCAATCCTTATGCTTCCACCCACTCATCCACCACACCCCACCCTGGCTACCAAGTCTTCCTAGACCACCACACATCATACTCATGCGTGGTCCCTGCATCATCCACATCAAGAACAAAAATAGGCTTTTTGAGAATAACATCTAGAGGTGGCACTACGGGATACGGTCCTATATCACATTCTGCCTTGTAGATTAATACAGGTGACTCAAGATACCCCTGAACCAACCTAAACTGATGTTATACCATTGAAAATGGGAAATAATCTACCTACCACATGTACTTTCCCATCACCCATCGACCATGATGAATGCATGGCAAGTGTACTGCATTACCACCCCACTGTGGCCCTCCTCGCCACTGTCTCCACCTGACCTACTCCATTGTCAGTTTCCCTAGCTCCTCTCGGTGATACATCAATTCACCTATGTGGACCATCTTATTTTTCTCCATGTCCAATATCCACCTCATCGTAATAGGTACATCATACCTATCAATATCATGTGCCTCATATGGTAGCTGAACAGGTCTCAAAATGGTCATATGCTCCCAAGCCCATATCTATAGCAATGAACTAATACTGAGCCTTGTCCTCTCGGTCCTCACCACCCCATGCAACTCTCAATACACCTATGCCAATAGCGTGGTTCCCATGCATACACTATCCACCTATCCACCATATCACATACCACCCCCATAATATTATAAGGGAAATTCACCTCTAAAGTATCAGGTAGTGCATGGCTAACTATCAATAGCATCGTCATCGCATGACAAATTGAAAACCACTCCTTCAAATATGCCATATAGTCTACACCCTTCCTCGCATCCACCTACCACCAACACTACCTAAATGTCCTCTCAAGGATGATTTCATGTGTATCCTTATCTATTGTCATCACTGTAATCCCATCTATCAACAATCGATAGATATAGTAGATATCCTCCAGGGTCATTGTCATATCCCCTATCAGTAAATGAAAGATATTCCTATTTGGATCCCACCTCTCACACAATGTTGATATATATGCATGGTTCACATGAACCTCACACATCACCCACACTACTTACAATCCAACCACCCTCAACCAAGTCATATCAGTTGTCATCCACTTAACCTCCAAGGCCTTCCTATACTTTCAAAGTTGGTGGTGTGTATATATCTTCACCTACCATCACACACACATCACATGTCAAAAATCCTTCATGGTTTTATACATAATCATTGTACATAACAAAACAAAGCAAAAACATTCATGTTAACAAGTTTTCACCATCATTAGGAAATCATTTTCTTTTTGTAAATAAATGCTCAATTTTATTTTATTCATTACATTGCATTTCACCCCACATGCACAAAAAAAAAAAAAAAATCGGTTCACACTCCACATGTGTGAACCACCGATTCATACCCCACATGTGCAAACCACCCAAATGGCATAAAAATTGCACGTGCCTATTCGCAATTAAATCTCGGTCCTAGCCATACCGCCCATGCATACAAAAAAATTCAAACACGTGCTAAAAAAATATGAAAAACAAATGAGGTGGTCAAAATGAGGTCAAATCACACATGCAAAAATAGATCTAGATACCCATTTGGCTTATTAGGATACCCACTCATCGGTTTTCACATGCATCTAATTCTTACACCCCATCCCACAATCACATCACCTACACACTTTCCCACATGCAAACACGTCACATGCAAAAACCGAAAACACATTGGAATACCCATTTTGCCCTTTTTACACAAAGTGCACGTATTTTCACCCATTCCCACCCCCACATTCATTTCATAGCATTTAAAGTGGAAATTTAATTTTCCCAAACCCTCTCTAAGTACACAGTTATCGAGAGAGAAAAAAATGCTTACCTCGTGCGTTCACACCCTCGAACTCATTCTCACTAAGGCACTTGCCATCCTGCATTGTCCAATCCACAATTTGGATGCACTCCATTCTATTTCTTCTCTCCTCCACCTCTCCAACTCCTTTTCCATGTGCAAATGATGTCAAAAAATATATTTTTCACCTTAAAAACCCTCTTTCACACAGTTTCACACCCTACATGTGTGAACCGACCGGTTCGTACGCTAGACATGCGAACCACTTAGTTCATAGATGTGAAGTGTGAACCTACCATACAACTCCAAAAATATTCCATTTGCATGGAATTTCATTCACAATTCCATGCAATCATCATTTTCATTCACTTTCATGTGTAATTTTACAAATTTTGTCATTACTCTTTATCAACTATCTCATCGCCGATCGTCATTTCCTCTGTTTCCAATTCATCGCTTGAGGGGGTAATCATACATATACATCAAAATATACCTTGCACATGGTAAGATAACCAAACATCCAATCATGGATATAAAAAATGCCTACGAAATTTTTTTGCTGAAGATTATCTCAAGTCGGACAAATACAAAAACAATGAAACTTCTCTTCTCAATCAAAACTCCAATCCAAAACAAATCAAGTTTTGACAAACCTCAAAATGCCTCTAACTGTAGACACCTCATGGATTCTAGTATTCATAGTGGAATCTGTAAGACCACTCATGAATGAAGCTCCTGAAAGTTCCACCCCATGGCTCCAACAATTTGTCAAAATTTATCAAAAGAGCTCATCAATCAATCAAAAGCAAAAATAAACAAAGACATTTGTTCCTTCCAAATTGAAACATATTTAGTTGATGATAATGCAAGGTAGTCATATATCTTCCTCCAAAAGCAACCATCCACAAACCATTTTTATCTATGTGTCTCTCTCACAATCATCCACAATTCATCAATCACAAATTATTTGCCTTCCGAATCATCCCATCAAACCACGTCATCAATTTTTGTACTAAACCGTGTTTTCACACAATCCAGTATAAAAGGGGTAAAATGTAGACACCAAAATGTTGCACATTATCCCTCTCCCCAACTCCACAGTTAATTAATTTGTAAAATCTTTGAAAATTGCATAAATTGACTCAAAAAAACTATTCATCATCATTAGCCCCTTCCTACGCTTAACTATAGGTCCTCATGCGACCTTAAGCAAACTCAACTAAGGTTGAAAATACCTACCATAGTCAAAAAGCACTTTATGATCAAAAAGTCAACATTTTTGGTCTAAATATGGTTTATGACTAATTACATGCTTAATTAAATCTAATCTTGATTTGATTTGAGCCTTCCACATCACCTAGTCTACTTTGACTAGCGTAGCCTTTCCATCTCACCTAGCCTAGCCTAGCCTAGCCCTGACACCTCTCAACTAGATATTTCTCCACCTCACATCCCCCTGAGTCATAAATGCAAGATGGAGACTTTTGCACTTAAAAAAAGAATTTTAATCCTAAGATATTTCAATAAAGGTGATTATTAATGACAAGTTGATATTTTTTGTAAATCATCATTATTTGTGTATGGGTGAGGTATTCTCTCACCCAACCCCACTTATGACCCAGGAAACCTTAGGGGAAACCTCACCCTTGCCACATCACAAGGGACACCTCATCCCATTTCTCTCACCTTGGCCCACTCTATAAATAGAAGGCCATTTTCACCTTTTAGAACAACCAACTTTTAAATACCGAAACTCTACCGAAATCACTACCATGATTGCATCCATCACACATCCACCACACAACCATCGTACGAGCATCACAATCAATTTTTCTCTTTCATAACACTATTTTGTGAGTGAAACAGGTTGATAATCCTACCGAATGTCTACTTTTAGAAGCCAAACCAGACAAAATACAAAGCAAAAACCACTCAAGGAAAACCCAGTAAGCTATTTGAGAAGTATGGTAAAAAAGGGACCGGTTCGCACCTCACACATGTGAACCAAATGGTTCATGCCCTAGGAGTGCGAACCTTTGTGACAGGCACCAGAATCACCCGAATAGGTAAGAATAGCATAATTTATTATTTTATTCTATTTTCAGTAGGTTATTTCATGTTTTGAGTACTTTTTATGAGTCTTTTGTCTTCATAACTATGAGGTTTGACTAAGGCAGACCCCTCAACACACTAATAGAATTTTTTAGGTTTCACAGGTTCAAAAAAATACAAGGAAACATCCAACAAGCGATGGCTCATGAGAAAGAAGCCCACCTATATTGAGGAACCCAAAAAGATGAATCGTGCTATCTTTGTACCACATCTGAGAGGGCTTCCTTAGGGAAGACCCCATTATAGCATTTAGGGAAAAATTGTAAAAGGATATCAATTCTTGTAACTCTTTTTATGATTATCAATACAAATGTAGTATATTATTTGATTTTGAATGACTGGATTAGCATTCTGTTGATAGTTTCACAATTATCAAGAATCTAGTATTCTCTATCAAAAGGTAAAAACCATCAATAATTCCATTTTCAAAACTAGCCTAGTGTAGTAAGAAATTCAACGCTTACCCATCTCACATCAGCTCCACTGATGGATGAGTCTGCACACTAGATCATGGTGATCATAGGATGATTTTAGTAGAACTCCATAGCTTAGAATTATTCTCCTCCTCCTCACCTCACAAGCTACAAAATTACAAAGGCACAAATGCAAGAATGAGCCCAAATGACCCATTTTTGGCTTAAATAACCCTCCTAGGGCCCTGACCATCCCTGGTTGGTACAAGTGGCTAATTGTATGGACATACCACCTTGTTACGGTCATAAAATATGCCACCATCCCACCTTGGTATGGCCACCAAATTTTTCATCAAAACAACTTAAAATGCATCAAAAGGGTCCAAAACCCATAAAAAACAACTAAAATTTGGTCAAAATTTCCCAAGGATCAAAAGTAATCTAAAGTGCTCATGGAGAAGTGGAAAAGTATTTACTTCATACCCTAAGAAGGCTATTGTGGCTGGACTACCCTATGGGAATGAATTTTTTAGCTCCTTTATTCTATACAACATCAGCAAAATTCCCAAAATCCTCTCAAATTGCTCCATGTTTCAATGGGTAAAATTGAAGGAAACCCTATCCAAGTCATATGTGTTAAGTGACTCATCTCTTTTATCACTGGTCACTCCCTCATCGAATCATCACTTGAGGGAGTAGTTGTACTTAATGATTTCTTAATAACAATCAACATTCACACAATCAATCATGTAAATTGTGTTCGTTCAATGAATATTTGATAAAGACAATCATGCCCCTATTTGGGACAGTAAACAAGCATAAATTGAAATCAAACAAATGCTTGGAATTCTAGAATCATGAAGGATATGTCCTGAACATTTCATGACTGAATAATGTCCATGGTCAAGTCAAACTAAAATGCAAGGTTGCACTTGAAGCTAGTTCCTTAGCTTGTTAAAAGCTATGTTTCAAGAATGCATGCTCTTTTCATGATTGGGGAATTAAAAGTTGGTTAAGTTTTTTTTTTTTTGAAAAAATTGAAAAAAACTTGTATTGAAACAAAGATCAGTTACAATTGGGAGTAGACACATCCCAGCCAAAAATAATGAAAGCACATGATTACAAGAGAAGAGGAAGATTTGCAATGAAGCCAAATCTCTTGAACCTGTCACGAAATTGCAACATGTTGCGAAATCGTGACAACAATCCTCCCTTGGCCATGATGGAGCAACAGGTCGCGAAATTGTGACACCTTTCCACCTTTGGCCATGACGGAGCAACATGTCACGAAATCATGACAAATTTCCTCTATTGGGCGCGATGAAGCAACATGTCGCAATATCGTGACAACTTTCCTCCAATGGCCACGACGGCGCAACACGTCACGAAATCATGACAACTTTCCTCCAGTGGCTACGACGATGCAACATGTCACGATATCATGGCAACTTTCCTCCCTTGGCCGCAATGATGCAACATGTCGTGATATCACGACCAATTCCTCCAGCGTCCGCGACGATGCAACATGTCGTGATATCATGACAACTTTCCTCCCTTGGCCACGACGGCACAACATGTTGTGATATTGCGACAACTTTCCCACAACAGCCGCGACGGTGTAACATGTCGTGATATCGTGACAAATTTTCTCCAGCAGCCGTGACGGCACAGCATGTCACGATATCGTGACAAATTTCCTCTAGCGACCGTAACAGTGCAACGTGTGATATCGTGACAACTTTACTACAATGGCAGCGACGGTGCAACATGTCGTGATATTGCGACAACTTTTCTCCAGCAGCCACGACGGCGCAACATGTCCCGATATCATGAAAAATTTTCTCCAGTGACCGCGATGGTGCAACATGTCATGATATCACGACAACTTTCCTCCAGTGATCATGACAACACAACATGTCACGATATCATGACAACTATCCTCCAGTGGTAGCGACAGTGCAACATGTCACAATTTCATGACAGCTTTCCTCCAGTGGCTACGACGACGCAACACATTGTGATATTGTGACAACTTACCTCCAAAGGCTGCGATGGCGCAACAGGTCACGAAATCATGACAAAAACCATCCTTAGCTTTTTCTTTGATCATTGTCTCAAGGATCTTTCAAGGCCCTGCCTAATCACCTCATCTTCAATAGGCATGTCATTGTGCAGCTGCACCCCTACCTCTTTCTCAGCACCCATCTTAGCCAAGAAATCGATCGCTTTGTTTAAATCTCTACTAACATAAACTAGAATCACATCATCTAATTCCCTCCATAATTCCTTGATTTGAGAGACCAGAATCCTCAATCTCCAAGATTTCAATGCAAAGTTCCTCATGCAGTCTAGGGCTCCAACTAGAATTTGAGAATCAGATTCAAGAATTATCCTCCCGTGGCCCTGAGTAAGCGCCCAAATAGAAGCGATTTGATAGCAAAGGATTCCGCTTCATTATTTGTGGCTCTACCCAAGCCCTGTAGTTCCCAATAGAGCACTGATCCCTCATGATTTTGGCAGACCACGCCAATTCCGGCACTACCCGGATTGCCCTTTGTAGCACCATCAGTATTGATTTTAATCCAGCCTTCTAGGGGCGGTTTCCAACTGGAACTGTCCTATCCCTCTTGCTTTTCAAATCCCTCTCCCATTTGCCCAGGACCAACCTGAGTTTCCTCTTTAGCGTAGACGAAAAAAGTTTCTATGACTTTGCTCCAGATGACCTACCAAACTCCATCTAGCGAGGAAAAGGTTTCTCTAAAAATTCTTGCATTTCTCTCCAACCACACTTACCACCAAATGAAGTATAAGCCAAGCTCCCACCCAATTTGAAGAGCTTTGGATTTAAATCTACCCCTCTTCCATCTTTCCCAAATATTAGACCGATTCATGTCACCATTAACCTGGATTTTATAGTGAGAGAACCATCGCTTCCAAATCTGACGTGTGAAAGGGCACTCAAACATCAGGTGATCAACTATTTCCTCATTCTTGTGGCATAAAACACATTGAGAAGGGCTGATGATTCCTCTACATTTGAGATTGTCAAAAGTGAGAATACCATTGTGCATAAACTGCCAGGCAAAAATTTTTACTTTCGGCCAGCCCTTGGGGTGCCAAATCTTTCTCTAATCCTCAACTAGATAAGAATGGGGGGAGGCTCTGGGAGGATCTTGTCATAACTGTCCTTCACTATATAAACACCAAGGCTCCCATAGACCCAAGCTAATTCATCCTCCTCATCTCTCCCTGTGAGAAACCTTTATGTCAAGATTTTGGTCAAGATGGGTGCCAACTCCGGGGGGATTGGAATTGGCCACTCCTCAAACCTCTTAAACTTCTTGAACTTATACTCCCCCAGCTGAGTAGTGTTGAAATAACTTTCAACTTGGACCTAACCCTTGGTTTCTATGGCAAATTTTATTGGAAGTAACTCGGGGAATTCAACAATGATGGGTGGGTACTGATCCCATGAATCGGTCCAAAAACGAGCCTTCTCCCCTCTCCCCACTTTCCAAAACAATTGGTCTTTAATAACCTAAGATCCTAGCTTGAGAGCCTACCACACTAAGGATCCAGTACCATCCAGAGGGAAATGGCCCACCTCATTGGGGTTAACTTGACCCAAATATTTACTAGTTAGGATTCTACTAAATAAGGAAGTTGGTTGGGAAATCCACCTCCAGTACAACTTTCCAACCAAGGCTTGATTATTTAACTTGGATCCTCTTAGTCCCAGCCCACCTTTTACCTTGGGCTGGGTGACTTTATCCCAGCCCACTAAGGCCCACTTTCTCTCTCCCTTAGCTCCTTCCCACAAAAACTTCCTAGCCATCCTGTCCAACTCTTTCCATATTGTAAGCGGGGCAGCCAGGATAGAAAATTTGTAAATTGGCATGGCTTGAATGACTGACTGTAAGAACGTTAATCTGCCACCATAACTTAACCACTTGTGAGACTAGTGATTAATTCTATCCTTGATACACTCTAGCAAATTCCTCCAAGTGTCTAATTTTAGCTTCTTGAAATGCAAGGGGATCCCCAAGTAAACCACAGGGAGAGAAGTCCTAGTGAATCCCAGGATTTCTAAAATTCTATTCTGAAGCCTTTGCTCCAGATTAAAAAAGACCACTTTGGATTTCTTGTCATTAATGACCTATTGAGTAGCCCTGAGATAGACATTAAGAGTATCCCTAATCATTCTTGCTTCCCTGATGCTGGCCACTCCCATCAAACCAGTGTCATCCAGAAACTGCAGGTGCGATAAAACTTCATCCCCCACCCTAATACCCAATAATCTACCTTGCTGTCTTCTCCTAAAGAAAATTTTGCCAAGACCTTCAGTCAGAATGAGAAAAATATAAGGGGAATAGGGATCTCCCTGGCTCAGACCCCAAGAGGCTCCAAAAGGTTGCGAAGGAAGGCCCTTGATAAGCATAGAGTAAGTCGGGTAAGAGACACAGCTCATGATCCACTCAATCCAGCCCTGAGAGAAGTCAAAGGCTGCCATCATTTTAGCCAAGAAACTCCATTCAACCCTATCATAAGCCTTTGACATGTCCAATTTAATGAACATCCCTTTATTACCAGAAGTGTGCATTGAATGGATTGCTTCCTGGGCCACAACCACCTCATCCAGAATCTGTCGTCCCTCAACAAAGCCCCCTTGCTCAGAGGAGATAATGTTGTGAAGAAGAGGTTTCAGGCGCTCAACCATTACCTTTGTGATTATTTTGTACAACACATTACATAAGGCAATAGGCCTATAATCTAAAATATGAACTCCCTCCTCCCCTTTTGGAATCAAGGTAATGAACGTGTGGTTTATAGCTTTAAGCATTCTCTTATTTTCTCTGGACTCTTCAACAACAGCCCTTACATCTTCCTCTAAGAAGTCCCAAAAATCCTGAAAGAACTCAATTGGGAAGCCATCTGGACCAAGAGTTTTACCAGTGCTCATTCCAAAGACCACAATTTTCAATTCATCCCTATCAATGGGTTTGAGGAGGGCCTGATTTTCATCCTCTAAAATAATAGTAGGTATGACAGAAATAACTTCATTTTGGGCCTCTACATATTGAACCACACTTTCCTTAAAAATCTTAGAAAAATAATCCATAGCATGGGAATGTATACCTAGAAGAGTATCAAAGGAATGACCATTCTCATCTTGAAGGACCTCCATCTTATTCATCTGTCTTCGAGCACAAGCAGTCCGATGAAAGAATTTTGTATTTCTATCCCCTTCTAATAACTAGGAGGTTCTTGCTCTCTGCTTCCAATAGATCTCCTCCTGGTTGTCAATGTCCTCAACCGTTGTATGCAAGGCATCATCCTCAACTTTGAGCTGGTCAGTTATTACTCCTCTGAACTATTTTTGGACCTCATCCCAGTGGGCCACCAACGGAGCTCTTTGGGCCTGGAAGTCAGTTTTATTAGAACGCCTCCAATACTTCAACTAAGTTTTGACATATTGAAGTTGTTTGTGGATTTTGAACATTGCTCTCCCATAAGCTGGGCGGCCTTCTTCCCACCACTGTGGGATTTTCTCCCGAAGTTCTTCTTTCTGAAGCCAAAAATTCTCAAATCTGAAAGGTTTGTGATGGTGCCCCATCCTAGTCCCGCCTTCCAACAGAATAAGACAATGATTAGAAATAGGGTCTGCTGAAATATGAAAATTGATATTCCATTTTAAAAACGCCTCCTCTGAAAGCAGAAAGTGATCTAGCTTCACCTTCCTACTATGTGGCTCCCACATTTTATTAGTCCAAGTGAAGTTATTGCCAGGACATTTAATGTCCACTAAGTGCAAAGCCTGGACTTAAGCAATCATGAAACGGTCCCCTGGATCCAAAAGAGGTGATCCCCCTTCCTGGTCTATAGAAGATAATTTAGCGTTAAAGTCCCTCGCTATAATCCAGTCTAGATCTTCCCTTGATGCTCGCATATCATGCACAACCTTCCACTGCCACCTCTGACCCTCTAGGTTTTGAGATCCATAAAAGTTAGTGATTAGAACGAATTCCACAGAGACATTATTCCTAAAAAGAGAAGTGAGAACACCCCTCCAGGAAAGGTGTTCTATTGTAGACCATTCTAGAGATTTCCACAGAGTAACAATCCCCCCTAAGGCACCTTGGGCAGCCACATCCATATGACCAGCACCCCTCCAAATTTTGTTGACTATTTTTGACATAAGATCCAAAGACATCTTAGTCTCTTGTAAAAGCAAAAAATTAGTATTGCTATTCTCTAATAATCTTCGAACAATAGATTGATGGGTTCTACTTTTTAAACCCCTAACATTCCAAGATTGTATAATCATGGGTTACCCTGGGAGCAATAAGAGTCAATTGTCCTCACCGATCCTCCCATGATCAATTTGTCTCCCTAGGCTGCTAGCAGCTCCTTATTGGATCTTCTACCTGCTCCTTGAGAATTGCTATTTTTTGATCTTTTTTCTACCTATGTTATCCCAAAATATGACCTTTCCCTGTTCTTCTTTGCTATCCCCATGCGAACATCCTGAGATACTGTCTGCTCCTGGTTATGGACTACTAAGGCCCTAGAACATACTGGTTGTGATACCTCAGAGGGATCAACTACCTACTGTATGACGAGAGAAGAAGAGAGGGGGAGTTGCCCGGGAGCAAAAGAAGTTTCCTTGAAACCCTCCAAGCCCTCCATAGATTGATCCTCTTCATCAATCAATGACTTAAAAATCTCATACCTATTGGTAGGACTGAGATGAGATTGCTCCTTTCCCTCCTTTTTCTTTGTCCGTCTTTTTCTTCTGGGCTGTTCAAAACCCTCTCTTTGAGCTTCCTGGCCCTGACCGGTGCTAATAGGATATTTATTAGGTGTAGCCTTATCCTTCTTAGGAAGGTTTGGCATTCCTGAAGGGGCCTCCATATTGGCATTCATATTAATATGACAGAAACGGGCCAAATGTCCATGCTTGTGACAAACCCTACATCTAAAGGGTAGGGACTCATAGTCTAGTTGTTGAATCCAGGAAAGACCTGCCAATTCAATTTCCAACTCTACTAGAAAATGCTGGTTGAGATCCATCTCCACACATATTTGAGCTTATACCGCCATGCTCCCTTCAATAGTGTCTCTGGCAACACCCAGATGTCTACCAATCGAATTGCCAATCATTGCCAATACCTTCTCACCCCAAAATTCCATTGGAAGAGCATAAAGTCGAATCCACACTGGGACAGCAGTAGGTTCAACACGGGGATCGAATCCTACCCTCCATGGTTGAACAAATAGCCCTGTCGGGCCATGGTTTTTATTTTTTGACTCGAAGGCCTTATTTCTATCGGCCAGAGCCGAGAAGCTGACAATAAAATAACCATTACTAATAAACCATAATGAATACTCACTATGGGGCTCCCAGTTCTGGTGAATCCAAGAATGCAGAAAGCTCAAGGAAGGGCGAATACCCATGAACTTGTAGATTAAATCATGGTTAGCTCTATAGAGGACTGACTCTTCAACCATGCTGGGCTCAATGATGATTTTTGGCCTGGATTCGGCCTGCGACAAACAACCATTCACACGACGTGCTGAAGACCTAGTCCTAGCAGTCATGAAGAGCTTTTTATATGCCATATTTTAGGCTTCGACATTCTTCGGAGGAGAATATTCTTTAAACAAATCAGCGTAAGAACTGGTACTTCCTAGAAAAGGAGCCGGAGAAGTCCCCATTGGACCCTCCTGGGGCACCGATCGAACCTTCAGATCCACCGTACCCCAAAGACACTTTTGCAAACCAACAGAAGCCAGAGATTTTTCAAAAATCCAAAAACCCTAGTTCAGAGGAAAAAATTGCCAGAGCTCATTTTCCCCAAATCAATTTCAAAGGGATACAATTATTGTTAGTTGGTTAAGTTATTTAATAACCCTAATAATTCAATATTTTAGTTATCTATTTTTTCTCAGTGTTGTGCTACACACAACACATCTCAAAAAGGGACATCTATAGACACTAAAATCAGGTCAATACGATTAGGCAATCAAAAGCACCGGTTAATTGACACTATATGGCCCCCTTGGGCAACCCTCAAAGGTTTAATAGTGGTACTAACCACTTTTGGGAGCTTTTACCCAACTTTTTGGAAGTTTTAGGGCATGTAGGTATGGTCGTCCTATCGAGGGACGACCATAGTTCATGGCCATCCCACCCAGGGATGGTCGTGTGTGGTCATTCCTGGGGGGATGTCCATGAACTTTGACCCCCAAAAAGTTAAAATATGCACAAATGGCACCCAAAAACTACCATTTACCACATATATTCAAGCATGTAGGTCTGAGGATGCAAAATCCTTATGACATACTGCATGAGGGATGCCAAAATGGGAGATTCTCTTCCCCTTCTAATGCATGCCACACTTTGGCCAAATGGTGCCTCTTGCCCTGCATGCCCTTTTGCCCAATGCCCTACTTTGGCTATAAAGTGGATCTATTTTCCACACAAATTATGGAGAGGAGTTTTGAGACATAGCAACAAAGTGCTACCAAGATTTCCCCTCACCTTTTTGTGCCTTTTCTCTTGAAATCTCTACCTAGTGAAGGAGGTTTGCAAGTGATCTAGTAGGCATAAGTTGTTTACAAAACTGGATCAATTGAGTGAATTTCACCACCAAATTAAATTAAAACACTAGTAGTAGGGTTTTGGACCAATATATAGAGGAATTGGTGACAAAATAAGTGCAAAATTGGTGGCCATCCCACCCCAGGATGGTCCCCATTTTGTGGCAGTCTTGACCATCCCACCCTAGTACAAGGATATATCTGTGCATTCTTTATTTACTATTATTTTTTAGTTAGAGTCGATATTATTATATGAACATGTTTTCTACATTTCATGCATTTTGGAGCTATATTGAGCGAGATATCATATTTTTAGTGTTTTGTAGGGTCTTATGCAGGTCTACAGAGATCATCTGGAGATGCACATGAAACTGTTACTTATTTTGCAAATATTATCACATGGTTTGTTTTTAAATGTTATTTTATATAATATTTCCAATTTTTATGCATTTTGGATATGTTTAGGGGCTGAAATTGCTTACTTTGTGTTTTACAAGATGGAAAGGCGCATTGCGATTACGCCATGCCATAAGATGCAATTTAGGTTCTATTTTTAATGATATTTTTCAAAAACCATCTATTTTACATACCTCTACAATTTAAAGTCATTTGGAGTTGATTTAGATAGGTGTATTGCATATTCATGTTTTCTAGTCTTTCACTACCTGTGGGGTTTGCAGGTTTTCAATATATGCACTTGCTATTTAATGATTCTGATTTCCTTCTATGTAGGTGTAGATTTTTACATCACATGGGTAAGATTATTAGGAGCACAATATCATAGAAAAAAGTGATGACATCATATGTTTTCCCACCTCAATTGTGGGTATGAGGAAGAACATTGGAAGTGCATACGGACTTCTTTGAAAGGACTTGATCCTTGGGTACCCGTCATGTTGTAAATTTTTTTATAATATTAAGAGCCATAAAGGGGACATCTATGTAAATATTTTTCTGATTTACAAAATTAAATAAAGAGAAACACCTTTTCTTGCAGTTCTTTGGCTTATATGGTTGCTTAAATTTGTCCTTTTGTAATGCTTGTTCAAACACCAGATTCATATGCATATTGTTTAACACTCTTAGGTGCACCGTTTTTCCTCTACTTCAGCCACTACTATTTATTTTGCAATAATTTCATCAATCACTTCTAACTAATATTCTAAAACTTCTTCACAAACTTGTGTATCTGAGTCAATGCTCACAATTGGAGGTGTGTTGTCCTTAGATTCCTTATAATCATTATTTTTTGTCTCCAATTTTTCATAAAAAACTAAATATATGCTTACATGAATATTATTGGTGACTTTATTGAGTAGTAAATATGATTTTGATGCCTCATCATACCCAATATATATAGAAGATAAAATTTTGACATCGAAATATGTTTTTTTCTACTTTGGCACATGCATGTATGCCTTGCATCCAAAAACTTCGAGATGTGCAACTGAGGATTTCCTTTTGGACTAATATTATTTTGGTGTAATCTCTTGAAGAGATTTTTTAGGTGCTCTATTTTAAAAATACATCATATTATGAATAGCTTCAACCCAATATTGTTGTGCTAGATTTTCTCTTGTGAACATACATCGAACCATTTCCATGATGGAACAATTTTTTATCTCAACAACTCTATTTTGCTATGGAGTATAGGTAGTAGCCAACTATCATTTGATACCATGTTGCATTGGATATATACTCCCCATAAATATGAGAAAATAAATATTATAGAATACCCAATTTCTATTTTCACAAGCTTTTTAAAATGTTGAAAATTATGTAAAGACATTTGATTTAAGTAGTAGGAAGTATACCCATATTATTTATGAGTAGTCATTGACAAAGAGTTGAAAGTACCTTTGTCCACCATAAATGGCTGGAATGGGTCCACACAAATTGGTATGTACAACATCAAATGAACCTTTAGCTCTATGAATATTAAGAACAAATGGTACTCAATGTTGATTTCTTTCTAAAAAACCCAAGCAAACCGATAGTGTGAATTAAAGGTTGGGTAAACCCTCCACCATATGATATTTATTCATTTGGATTAAATATCCATAACTTATATGAGCATATATCCTATGCTAGAGTGAGGTAATATCAATTGTGGTTGTTGATAATGCGACATTAGGAGATGATAGGACATGAAGAGCAAACAAACCATTTTTTTAGGAACCAATAGCCATAAATTTTCCATGTTGTATAATGAAACATATCTTATTTCCATTAGCAACTTTAAATTCTACTACTTGTTGAGTGGTAATTTTTCTCAATTGCAAAACCACACTCACACTTAGGATTTTTATTAACAAAACCCTCTCTTGTAAAGAAGCTAAACAAAAACTTCTCTAAGGTTCCACTATATAAGCATTGCACATGTGTATTTGTAATATTGTGAAGATGTGTCAAACAAGTGCTAGGAATACCTTAGTGATTTGCAAGTAACTATTAACAAGGGGTATGTGTTGGTTTATTTTATCATGATATACCAGTGATTGTTCATGAAACTTAAAAGAAAAAGAAAATGTGATTGGTCCTCATATGACCATGATGTAAATCCTTAGTTCATTTTATATTCATGTGATTAAGCAGATTTTAAATAAGTTTTATTCCTTTAAAACCCTTCTTAGAGCATGAAATAAAATATTAAAATCCATACCCAAATGTGAATATTAAATGGTGATTGGATTCCTTTTAAATTGCTTTGTGAATGAAATAAAACAATGAAATGACTAGCTTTAAAATGTAGAAGCCTTTGATGTGATAAATAAATTACCCCTCTTTGATGAAATTAATTTTCATAAAGAGATGTCAATTTATTGCTTTGAAATAATGGCCTTTTAAAATTCCATATAAATCACTCCCCTTTAACGAAATTGTGATTTTCATAAAATAAAGTTAATTTATTGCTTGCAAACATGCAAAGCTTGAAATCTGATTTATCTTCAAAATGCAAAATTATGTAAAATCCAAAATTATAAAATGTTTGTAAAAACAATAACTTTGAATAATTTTTATAATTTTGAAATGGCTTCAAACTAAAATCAAAATTGCATAAGATGAAACATTAAAGCTTGTTCTTCACATTCGTGCATTTATTTTTAGAGTTTTAATTTTTTTCGATTTTTATTTTAATTGCTGAAGTTTAAAAAATAATTGGAAAAAGGTAAGGTTAGAAAAAATAAAATAAAATAGTCTGGAAAATGGACTAGAATGCTGAAAATGTTAGAAACAAAATATTAACAGTATAATGCTACCCTATCCTACAAAATAGATATGTGAGGATTTTTTAATGTAACCCAATTCACTCGAAGTTGCATTTGCACAATCTAAAATGAATTGGGTGCAAGCTTTTAAGGAAAAATAAAATAAATCCATTCATTCAAAAATTCAAAAATGCCATCATTTAACTGCATAAAACATTATATATTAGCCTGAAACATGGAATGAAATATAGTCATTAAATCAAGACATCTAGAAAAGAATCTCCTCCACTTTTATTTACAAGGTACACATTTCTATAATATTTTGCATTAAAAGAATAAAAAAATACATTCCCTCCTTTTCGTAATATTTCCAGCCTTGGCCTCCAATAAGTTCTAGCCCCCTCAACTGCAATTGCACTAGTTTTAATGCTTTCAATGTACCTCTTTGCTATCCTTCTGCTTGGATTCTCGACCTTTTGCCTTCATAATGAACCACTTTATTGAGTAATGTTCATCCCCACAGTGGTTGCGTCTCAAAGTAACTACTGCCCATTTCAAAAAATTCACCCATTTCATTTTATATTACCATTTCATACCTCAAAAACACCCATATTATCTTACATTATCTACTTCAAAGAGTGCATAATTCTACCATTTGGCGTACAAGACCTTTCCTTGCGTAACATTTTTTTCATTATGTGTATTTTCTCATGCACATTTTATTGTGGAATTAAATGAATTTAAATTCATGTGCCATATTAAGCTACGCGCTAGTCTTGTGACAGATGAATTTGAATGTGTGTGCACCTACCTTTGACTGAGTCTGCAGTAAAGGCCAAGGAAAATCATAAGGACCCTACAAGAAAATTGTTTAACACTGTGACTGTGTGTAATGATTTCCTCCATTAATGGTTTAGGTAACACCTTTTCTCATTCATATGATGGTTTTCATGCCTTGTAGTTTGGTCACAATGATTCCTATGTTAAAACATGCGACTCTTTTAACTGGTGAGCATCAGTTCATCCTCATCCATGGAAATTAAGACTTCACTATCCATTAAACATAGTGGTAACCTCTCAAATGGCCACTCAACACTTCATATAAACTATCCCACATATATGTTTTTTTGGTATAATCGCCATCCCAAACACCCTCATTCACAAATACCTCATCATCACGTTATCCAGGTCATGTGTCTGGATATTTGGCTATCACATCCTGCACTATCAATAATCTTATTTCTACCAAAGCCTCGACAACTTTGATGAAAAAATGGCCCTTCTTCTAAGTATTTTGTCCACCTCATAAATAAACCTAATACTTAGGGGTTATCTTGTTGACTAAATGAATGTCATTTTGACATAATTTTCCACTTTATCAAACCACTTTGATGTAGTTGTTGATATGGAGGTATTGATACAATTTTCCCAGCTACTGCATATTATAATTTATCACATCTAGAGAATGCACCCCCACTCAAACTATGGAACATAGGCTACCCATTATTTATGGCTGACTAGGCCATTTTCAATGATGCATCAGAGGTATGTTTCATCTCTTGTTGGAAATGATGTTTTGCTCGAATTATATGCTACACCGTGCTCCATGACCCTACTATTATGCCCATGCAAAACCAACTCTAGAATTCCCTATCCTTTGCTCTATCAACACAGTCACATCTTTATCTTTTCCAACACGTAACTCATCCTCACATCATCCTACGTGAATCATCAACTTTATTTTTATGACTACAGTGGATGATGCTGAATTTCATTTAAGTCTAGGTTTATCCACAGATTGTTAGGAATCTTCCCATAAATAGATGTTTGTTGTGTTGAATGCTTCGACCTAAGTTAATCCATAGACTCTGGATAGTGGGTTATCATGTAGAAAATGAGTGCCTATGCAGCTGAGAGTACCACATATTCGGTGAACAACAAATAGATATATGGTGCTGGACACTATCCGTCTCAGTTTATACTTCCATACTCATGTCCACCTCTGTGGGATCTGGTTCATTAAACAACCATTTTGTTGTTATTCATGGACTCATTGATCAGTTCAATTTTTTTTGTCACTACTCGGTCTTCGATAGGGTCATCGTCTATTGTCACATTGTTTGATATGTCCACCTCTTAAGACCTATGTCAAGGTTCATCTGGTCATCCAGGATTAATCCCCATCACCAAGTGGGCTTGTCCATTGACTAGTATTGATTGTTGGTCCTAGTCAGAAAAATAAGCCTTTGCCACCTCATGTTAACATCCATGGTCCAATCCCATTGTGCAATATACTGCAATCTCCATCGCTCATGGAAAGTCAATGAAATCATCCTTTTAGGATTACCTACCAATAGTAAACCCTACATTAGCCCTTATAAATATGAAACATTATCTTAACAGACATAAACCAAATTACCTTTCATATATAGAGATGTGGGTCTAAGGGCTAGCATGATGATATTTGCCTTCACTTTATTATTCATTCATTTTTTTTGTTATATATGTATATGTAAATATACATATATATTTATATTTTATTTTTATTATTATTATATATATTTTTATTTGATTTCAATATATATAGACTTTTATTTTAATTTTTATATTTTTCATCAAAATTAATCAACTTTAAATGCTCTATTAAAACTCAAAATAAAAGGAACACTAAACTTAAACATTAAAAGCTAAACAAAAATTAAATATATCAAATGACCCCACAACCCAAACATTAAAGAAATGAGGCTAAACAAAATAATAAAATCAACTTTTTATAAGAATACAAGGAGACCCCACAAAATAAGGATACTCGAAGTCCACCTAGTGAGCTCATGGCTAGGGTCCTATCAAAAATGATCACTCAAAGAAAATTGAAAACTCCCAAAACCAAAATTTTAAGGTGGGTCCTAATATTGGGGTTAGTTGTGAGATAGTCACAAAAAATGGCAACTCTATTGGGAAATGCTTTTAAGTATTTTCGATGAAGAACCCAGTTCTAAAATTGATGAATCAAAAGTTAGAAAAACATACACCATTCAGTCACATCCAAGGAAAGGGATGCTAATAGCTTCATATGAGAACAAATGGATTATTTGCTTTCACATGGTGTGTGCAATGTGGTTCAATTTGCATCCTTGGTACCATCAAAATTCCATCATCTAATTTACCTTTAGGCTATGAAATGTTGCTCATAATATTTTATTTTTGAATAATATTTTTGCAAAGTCTCTTTTGAGCATAATTTGTTTAGATATCCCCACTTCCAGTCAAGCATCCATAGCCCTGGTGGAGATTTTTTGAACTAGGTGATTGATTTGATCAAGCTTTTCAATGCTCATTTTTTTTGTATCAAGCTTTGTCTAGATAGAGCCCCACTACCAGTCAAGCATCCATAGTCCCTATGGAGTTTATCCAAACTTAGTAACTAATTTTATCAATATTTGCATTGCTTGTACTCTTCTTTCATAGAGAACTTTGTCAATATTTATGTGATACTTAAATTGGAGCATGTTAGATATTCGCCTTAATCGGTTCACCAAGATGATTTCATCCTTCACAATTCCAAGGAATGCCTCTTCATGTGATGTTCATTAAATTAAAGCTTTGGCATAATATTCCATTGTTTTACATTCCACCATCTTAGTACACTTAACCAAGGATAATTACTATTTAGCTTTATTTTCTTTCCCCTAGTTCCGTTTGATTCATGGGTTGTATTATCTATTTTGAAAACATTCCACTTTGTCAGTAATCATCATAAAACCAAAACCACAATAAAGCAGACTAACTAAAAATGTAAATGCATGGGAGCATGAACATGACTCTAACACACACAAACAAAACTCTTAAAACACTCTAAGGAGACAAGAGAAACAAACAATAACTCAAAGGAAAACCAACACATAAAACCAAGACTAAACATGGAAACCAAAAAGTATTTACAATATAGTACACATGGCACAAAATTCAACCAAGACTTTCCTAGATACCAAATTTGATTTCTTTCATGAATAGAAATAATTTTGACATGATAGGCACACTGAATTATACATGCATCAACCCACAATAAAATTATTCCTACAAATACAAAATCCTTTAATTTACCTTTTTTATTCCAATATTCAGCAATTTTAATTTGAGATTATGGCACATTAAATTGGCAAGAAAATGCATGATTTTCAATTATTTATTTCTTATTACATGAGGTGTAAATTCCAACATTCAATTCATAATTTTGATAGCACTTCTCATTTTCACAAGCATATAAGATTTCCTTCAAATAAGAGGCTATTTCTAAAAATTTTGATATCAAGTCACCCTCTAAATTTTTAGGCCAATCATGCTCACGCAACACTTTGCAAGCATCTAGGATATTTACTAAATAAGGATCATTATAAGTTTTTACCCTAGATTGAATTTTTAATATTCTATGGATATGATTCAACAATTCAAGCATATTCACATTTGTTTCGTTTGACAAGATAAACTTATTAGCAATGTAAGTAGAAACCAATTCTAGCTCTTTGCTAACCTCACATGGCACTTGATCATTAATCACATTTGAATCTAAAATTTCATGATGCAACATTTTACTTGGATTTTGGATAATGGAACATAAAGGTTTAGATTTTACCTTTTGCATATTTTCATTTGCCAAACCTTTGTGAACATTTGTAATCTTTCATTTTTCTTCATGACTTTCATCATCATCAAACACTTGTTCAAAAATACCAAATTTAGGCACCCAATTAAACATATGCCCATATTTTTCAAAACAAGAACATAGCTTCTCAAGATATGTGTCACATAACACCTTTCCATAATCAATGGCTTGATATTTTTCAAAATGCACATTTTTATTATGATCATCAATAATATCAAACCCAAAGCACTTAGGTTCTAGAATTTCATCATTTTGAGATGGCATAGACATTGTAAAACCAATAGGTGGATCAAGATTTTTAATTTTTTGCCCCTCAAAGGGGGCCAAAGTGAGTTGTTCTCCTTATTTATCCATGGTAGTAGAATCATTATCATTTTTCAACCCTTGATGATATTCCAACCCTTATTCCAAAATTTTCTCAGATTATACAAGACTTGTAATATCCTCATGCGAGAAAGCAATTGTATTATCTTGCATATCAATTGATGTAAAAATCTCATTAGAAGGTTTGGAGTGAGCATATTATTCTCATTTCTCCCATGAATCATAGTAATCTTCTTTCTAAATAAAGTTGTGATGCTCAACTACTTCTTCACTATCTTTCAATTCATCAATGTGTTCCTTGTCAGATTTACCTTCACCTTACTTAGATGGTTCAATTATTTTCAAAAGTCGGCTACTATTTCTATTTAAGATTTTAAGATCACAATTCACATTTGTAACCCATGATTCAAGTTTATCACAATTTGGAAAGTGTGGGTTTTCATGACCACCAGTTTCAAAAATCTCATCCAAAGTGTCTTCTGAGAACAAGTGGTGAAATTTTGTTATGTATTCGAATTCATTTATTGATTCTCTTTCAACCTCACTTTCAACCACTTCATTAAATTCTATGGAAGGTCATGATTTATCATATGTTTAACAACTATATTTATCTAGGACCCCTCCATTATCTAAAATAGTATCACTTTTAATATCTTTGACCTTTGTCCCATGAGGATGATTTGGAGCATCATCAAGATACCCATCTTGAGGCATTTGTTCCTATAATTGAGTGATGTTTCCTTTAAGATGTAGAACTAGCCTTTGCAACGTGTCCTGCATATCAGGTGATGTGAGTTCTTCATTAGAAAGAGTGGCACAATTCTCCCATTTATTCCACGAACAAAAATCATCTTCTAAAATTAGAGTGTGATGTTCAACCACTTCTTCACATTCTTTAAATTCAACCATAGGTTCCTTTTCCAACTCACCTTCATCCGCTTTTGAGGGCTCAACTGTTTCTAAAAGTGGATCAATTTGTTTTCTATAATTATCCCAATCCTCACTTGTAAATAAGAACTCTGGGCCACTCATCTCCATCTCATCACAACTTGACTCATGTTGGCTTTCTTGATTTTTATAATGATCGTCTTCCAAACACAAGTGGTCAATTTCTATAATGTATTCAAATTTATCCATTTATTCTCTTTTAAATTCACTTTCATCCCCTTTTGATGGATTAGGGGTTTCTATAATGGGATTAATTTTTACATTCTTCTTTCTATGATAATCCCAATAATCTTTTGTGAATCTAAACCCTTTCTTTCCCAAACAAAAGGATCATCATTTAGGACGTATTGGTATTCTTTATCATTTATTTCAACCACTTCATTCAATTCTATGGAAGGTCCAAAACTATCACATGTTTCAATACTTATTATATCTAAGACTCCTCCATTAACTGAAATCATATTATTGTGAAAATTATTGAAATTTATCTTAGGACCATCATTCAAAATATGATCAAGATGAGTATCTTAAAATTGATTCGCACTTAAGAATGATGGTTGATTTTGAATGGTAGGTTGAGGTGCACCAATCATTGGGAGGGTAAGGAAGGTATTAAATGGTTGAGAATTATATGATCCAAAACCCCCACCATAATTTTGATAACTCAATTGTTGCTCAATTGTCATTGCTTGAGTATAAGCTTGGGACAAAGATGTGATTTGAGGCATCCCTCACAAATACATAGTGATTAATGGGTCAATAGCATTGAAATATACTTGGAAATTTGCACCATTTGGAAGGACATAAGGCACTACCAGTTGAGTATATAGTGCATGGAACCTTTCGGTGAATGAACTCAAATTTTCACTTGGTCCTCTATGAATAATGATAAATTGATTGTACATGAGGATTGGGTCAACTAGATTTTTGTTGAATTGATTGAGAAATATTTCCTTTAGTTGAGCCCAATAAGTTATCAACCCTAAATTTATATTAGTAAACCAATCGTATACAACTTTATCTAAGGTGTAAGGGAACATTTTACAAGAAAAATCATCATACCAAACTGTTAAATCATTCACATAGATTTTGAATGCTTGAATATGTTCTTCTGCAGGCCTCATCCCATTAGACACAAATCAAGGAAGATATATATATCAAAACCAAAGGGTAAATTATGTTGAACTCTAGGTATGTTCAATGGGTTGCCTATCATCCATGGTGCAAACATGGCCATTAGTGAACCTTAAAGAATATAACTTTAATACCAAGTTTGTTAGTCAAATGAATATATCTTACAAAGAAGTATGAAATAACTTATAAATCTCAAATGTTTAACACATAATCATCATGTATATCAACCAAAATATATACAATAATTAAACCATGATATTAGAGAACATTCTCCAATCTGCAAAAGGTTAGCATTAATGCATCATCAATTAGAGAATTTTCAAATCAATAAAGTGATCATATGTAAACAAAACTTATTAGAAAAACCAATGCCTTAAACCAATTCAAACCCTCCTTATAGCACAAAAATGTTGAGTGGTAATTTTACCCAGTTGCAAATCCACACTCACACTTAAATTTTTGATTAACAAAACCCTCTCTTACAAAGAAGTTAAACAAAAACAACTTCTCCAAGGTTCCACTATATAAGCATTGCACATGTGTAATCCTAATCTTGTGAAGATGTGTCATATAAGTGCTATGAATACCTTAGTGATTTGCAAGTAATTGCTAAAAGGGGTTTGTGTTGGTTTATTTTATCTGCTATACTAGTGATTGTTCATGAAACTTAAAAGAAAAGGAAAATGTGATTGGCCCTCATATGACCACGATGTAAATCCTTAGTTCATTTTATCTTGACGAGTTTTAGATAGATTTTATCTTCTTGTAATTAAGCAGATTTTAAATAAGTTTTATCCCTTTAAAATCTTACTTTGAGCATGAAACAAAAGATTAAAATCTATCCCCAAATGTGAATATTAAATGGTGATTGGATTCCTTTTAAATTTCTTTGTGCATGAAATAAAATAATGAAATGAATTATCTTGAAGCCTTTGATGTGATAATTAAATTACCCCTCTTTGATGAAATTAATTTTCATAAAGGGACATCATATTATTGCTTTGAAACAATGACCTTTTAAAATGCCATATAAATCACTCCCCTTTAATGAAATTGTGATTTTCATAAAGGAAAATTAATTTATTGCTTGCAAAATAAACACATAAAGCTTAAAATATGATTTACCTTCAAAATGCAAAATTATGTAAAATTCGAAATTATAAAATGCCTGTAAAAACAACTTTGAATAATTTTTATAATTTTGAAATGGCTTCAAAATGAAATTAAAATTACATAATATGAAACGTTAAAGCTCGTTCTTCACATCCATGTATTTATTTTTGGAGTTTTATTTATTTATTTATTTTTTTAATTACTGAAGTTTTAAAAACAATTGCAAAAAGGTAAGGTTAGAAAAAATAAAATAAAACAGTCTGGAAAATGGACCAGAATGCTGAAAATATTAGAAATAAAATATTAATAGTATAATTCTACCCTATCTTGCAAAACAGAGATGTGAGAATTTTTGAATGTAACCCAATTCACCCAAAGTTGCATTTGCATAGTCCAAAATGAATTAGGTGCAAGCTTCTAAGGAAAAATAAAATAAATCCATGCATTCAAACATTCAACAATGCTATCATTTAACTGCATAAAACACTGTCTATTAGCCTGAAACTTGGAATGAAATATAGTCCTAAAATCAAGGCATCCAGAAAATAATATCCTCTGCTTTTGTTTCTAAGGTGCAAATTTTTGTAATATTCTGCATTAAAAGAATAGAAAAATACATTCCCTCCTTTCCATGATATTTCTAGCCTTGGCCTCTAAAAATGTCTAGCCCCTCAACTGCATATACACTAGTTTTTTATGCTTTCAATATGCCTCTTTGCTACCCTCGGTTTGGCTTCTCGAACTTTCACCTTCATAATGAACCATTGTCTCAAGTAACATTTGTCCCCACGATGGTTTCATCTCAAAGTAATCTCCACCCATTTCAAAACATTCACCCATTTCATTTTATAATGTCATTTCATATCTCAACTGTACCCATATTATCTTACATTATCTACTTCAAGGAGTGCATGATTCTCCCATTAGACCTACAAGCCATTTCCTTACAGAATGCTTTTGTCATTATGTGTATTTTCTCATGTAAATTTTCTTGTGGGATTAAATGAATTTAAATTCATGTGCCATATTAAGATACATGTTAGTCTTGTTATAGATAAATTTGAATGAACATGCACCTGCCTTTGATCAAATTTGTAGTAAAGGCCAAGGAAAATCACAAGGACCCTGTGAGAAAACTATTTAACGTCGTGACCATGCATAACAATTCCCTCTATTAATGGTTCATGTAACACCTTTTATCATTCATATGATGACTTTCATCCCTTGTATTTTGGTCACAATGATGCTTATGTTAAAACATGTGACTTCTTTTCATCGGTGAGCATCAGTTCATCCTCATTCATGGCAAACAAGCCTTCACTATCCATTACACATAGTGGTTATCGCTTAAATGGTATATCAAAACTTCATATAAATTATCCCACATCTATGTTTGTTCAGTATAATTACCATCCCAAATACCCTCGTTTGGGAAGACCTCATCATCCCATTATCATGTTCGTGTGTTCGAATATTCGACTGTCACATCTTGCACTGTTAATATTCTTATTTTTACCAAAGCCTTCACAACTTTGACGATGAAATGACCCTTCTTATAAGCATACTATCCACCACATTAATAAACCTAATGTTGGCAATTTTAGGCACCTTGAGTACTTTGCCTTTACCTAAGTTTAGTGTTGTCATTGATGTCAAGGAGCTATTGGTAGATGTTGTTTTTGATGTCGAGGAACTATTGGAGCAATTTATTTTTATGTCCATGGATGTGTTTTAATGAAGGTTTCAGCTTGTCAGTAAGTCTCCAAGAAAATCAGAGTAGCCCAGTTGCCAAAAATCCAGAAAAGATAAAGTAGAAAAAGTTTGCAGGCTGCTGGAAAAACTGTCGTGATTTTGCGACATGTTTGAGGAGAGAGAAAGTCACGATTTCGCAACATGCAGGAAGGCAGAGGAAAAGCGGGCAAAAGTGTCACGATTTCGTGACATGTTTGAGGAGAGAGAAAGTTTGGCCAAAACTGTCGTGATTTCGCGACATGCAGGAGGGCAGAGGCAAAGCGAGCAAAAATGTCATGATTTCGTGACATGCAGGAAGGCAGAAGCACAGCGGACAAAAAGTGTCATGATTTCGTGACAAGTTTTTGAAGACGTTGTACGAATGCTGAAAGTGTCATGATTTTGCGACAAGTTGAGTTGGCAGTATTGAGTTGCAACAAGTGTCACAATTTTGCGACAAGTTTTGAAGAAGTTGTACGGATGCAGGAAGTGTCGCGATTTCGTGACATGTTCCAGTTTCATGAGCAGTTGGCAAGAAAGATCCTAAGGCAACGAAAGCGTCGCGATTTTGCGACATGTTTCATTTTCGTTAGTGCAAATCAAGAAAAGGATGAAGAAGCAAGAGGTGTCACGATTTCGTGATAGAGTTGCTGATGACGTCAGCAAAAGGCAAAGGTGTCACGATTTCATGATAGTTGCGGAGAAGAAGGCTGTGAAGTCCAGAGCGTCATGATTTCGTGACAAGATTCATGATGACGTCAACAAGAGGCAAAGGTGTCATGATTTTGCGACAGTAGCGGAGAAGAAGGCTATGAAGTCCAGAACATCACGATTTCATGACAAGATTCATGATGACATCAGAAAGAGGCAAAGGTGTCACGATTTTGTGACAATAGCAGAGAAGAAGGCTGTGAAGTCCAGAACGTCATGATTTCATGACAAGATTCATGGTGATGTCAGCAAAGGCTGTAGTGTCACGATTTCATGACAGCAAATCAAATAAGGCGCTCGACAGGAGTAGTGTCACGATTTTGCGACAGCGTGTAATACAAGGTGTACGACAGACCAAGGCATAGCGATATCACAACATGTTTGAGTGTCGTGCGAGAAAAGCCACAGAACAAAAGAAGCGTTTGAAGCCGACGAAGTTAACCTTTGTCGACAAAGTATAAAGTCTTATAGCCGATGTGGTAGAAGATTGAACAGCTGACTAAAGATCAAATATTTCATCTTGAGATTGTGAGTATTAAAGGAAGACTGTTTGAGCATTTTTGAGTGTGGTCGAAGTGTGCATTCGAAGAGTGATATTCGTAGAGTGAGTGCGACAAGTGAGGTTCGATCTCGAAAAAGAAAAGAGTGAAGTTCGACTGCAGCCTTAGGGTGCATTTCGTTGAATCTTTTAAGTGTCAAAGTTTGAGCTGTTGTTTGCGCGAAGAAAGTGTTGTTGTTCATAAAAATACTATGCAAGGAGAGTGTGCTATTGTGGTTACACATAGTCTATGTAACCGAAAGCAAAGTGTGCAAGGTGGATGCTACTGTAATTACGAATAGTTGTAAAGGTCGAACGATGATAGTGCTGCTGCAATTTTTGTGAAGACTACACTACTATTTTTGTGCAAAAGTTGAGAAGATAGTGCAGCTGTAACTTAAGAAGACTGTGCTGCTGTAATTTTGCAGACAGGGAAAAGTTGTTTTCCAACCAAGTGCAGAAAAGAACAGAGGAAGAGGATAGAATTGTGCCAGACCGAAGGACTATGTTTTGGTGCAGAAAAGAGGACCAGCTTGCTTTGTGACAGAGTTGAGGACATAGATCTCCGACCAGAGCGGGGAAGATAGGTGTCTTCTATGGAAAGAGTTCCACTTGCTAAGGGCAAAAGAGATAGAGGTCCTCTAGAGGATCACTAGCAAAGTTGAATTAGGGGAAGGTGTCTCCTTTGAGCTGAGGCTCATAAACATTGTAATCGGGGAGGATTCCCAAAGGTTTTGATATAACTTTTAGAAGAAAAGTTTTTATCCATGGATTAATTTGCTGTGTCTCATTGTGGATTGCTTCTTGTGCACTGTTTTACTGTTGTCATTACTGCTATCTTATTCTGCTTGTTAATGGTTTGAAAGCTGTAGTGATAGATCAAGTTAAAAAGGGTCTTATACTATTCACCCTCCCTCTCAGTATAAGCTTGTGTTCTTCAATTTGTATCAGAGCCAGTGCCTTCGAAAAGTTTAATAGCTTGAAGGAAAAGTTTACAAAGAACACAATGGACTACTCGAGTGGCAATGCAGCACCTATTCTTGATGGATCAGATTTTGGTCTGTGGAGTGCAAGAATGAAAGTCTATCTAATGGCACTCGGTAATGAGGTATGGGAAGTTGTTGAAGATGGGTATACCATTCCTGCAAATGGTCCTTACACTAAAGAAGATAGGCTCCTACATCACAGCAATTCAAAAGCCATGAATGCAATCCTGAAAGGTTTATAGAAGGCTGATCTTACCAAAGTTATTCACTGCAAAACAGCTAGTGAAATGTGGAAACAATTGCAGGTTGTTCATACAGGTGATACAAATGTCCGAAAGGCCAAATTGAGACATTTTAAAGGTATGTTTGAACAACTCAAGATGAATGATGAAGAAAATATTAGTGACTACATGCTTCGGATGGATGAAATTGTGAACTCCATGAAAGACTTAGGCCTTGAACTTGCTGAAAATGATGTGTGTGATAAGATTTTAAGATCTCTTCCAAATAGATTTAGCGAAAATATTTCTGCTATTGAGGAAGCCAAAGATTTAGATAAATTGAAAAATGATGAGCTCCATAGTATTCTTGTAGCATTTGAATTGAGGACACAAGTGAAAGTTGATGTAAAGAAAGAGGCAGCTTTCAAGGCTATCAAGAAATCGAAGGGCAAATAGATTCAATAAAGTGATGAGTCTTCTAGTGAGGAAGAGGCATATTACAGTAGGAAAGGCAAGTTTTCCAGAAAGCACAAAAGCAAGAAAAATATAAGATGTTTCAACTACGGGAAATTTGGTCATTATGCTACTGATTGTACTATTTCTAAAGATGAAAGTGATGAAGATATACAGGATGTTAAAAGCAAGGATTCTGAAAAACACAGGTATTTTAGAAACAACAAAAATGAGTACAACAATCACCAGAAAAGCAAATATGAGTACAACAATCATGGAAAGAGGCATTCTCATAAGAATAAGAAGAGCTTCTACTTGGACAAAGCAAGTAAGTGTTCTAGTAGTGAAAGTGACAGTTCTTCTAGTGATGATGAAAATGAGATGTTCATTTCAGAAAAAGAGGAAGAACCGAAACACAAATTCATTATCATGAAATGTTTTAGATGTGGAAATTTTGGGCACCTTGAGGATGATTGCAGAAATGATGATTTGGCTACTAGTATGTATGAGGATGTTTCAGAAAACCCCAATGAAGATGCATGTATGGTTTTTGAAAAAGGTAGCACCTCTAGTGATAAGAAATCTGAAAAAGGTTGTGATGATTCAAAGCGCCATCAAATAGAGGATCTTGAATGCGAACTCAATAATGCTCTTAGTGTTTTGAAAAAGGAAAGAAAGAAGAATGATAGACTCAAGATTAAGGTAGATGAATGTTGTATGGAGATAGATGAACTTGTAGAAAATCTTGAAGTATCTATCGCTAAGACACAAGAACTCAAGAATGAGTTAGAATCTAAAATTCTGGAGTATAGTGAGTTAGAACAGGAAATAGCTTCTTTGAAAGAAGAAAATAAAGAGTACAAGGATAAGCTCTAAAAATTTTAGGATAGCTCCAAGAAGGTTAAATTTCTCATCGAAGGACAAAGAAAACTAACAGATAAAACAGGTCTCGGTTTTGTTGAGCCGCACAAGGAACAAGTTGGGGAATCTAGCAAAATATTTCAAAAGAAAGAGAGTCCTGTTGAAGAAAGTACTTCATATCATGAGTCCGTAAGTGATGAATACACAGAAATAGAAAATGATATTCAGACTGAGAAGAAGAAGTTTTTAGAACCCATAAAGTCGAACAAAAGAAAGTTTCACGGTAGATGTTATGTGTGTCACAGATTTGGTCACATGGCTGTACAATGCATGACTCAAATGAAGAGAGTAAATTACAGTTTTAGGAGACGTAATTTCTTTCAAGGGTATTGCTACTCTTGTCAAAAATTTGGGCATAAGGCAATTTTTTACCTACTATAAATGCAACAATGAAGGACACCTAGCTAGACAGTGTAGAGCTGATCTTTTGAGATACAGGAACAGAAACAAAAGCATGAACAAGATCAAGAATAAAGGCATGGATAAAAATAGGAATGATAATAAAAATAGGAAAAATGACATGAACAGGTCCAAGGATCAAGGTATGGATAAGAACATAAAAGATAAAAGAAACAGGAACAGTAGTATTAACAGGTCCGAGGATCAAAACAGTGACAGGAACAAAAATATAGGAAAAGAACTCAAGAGAAGGCCCGACAAAGAAATCTTGGACACTAATGATGATGAGTTTTTAATGGGAGTGTCACTCCCAACCCTATTTTAATCATCTCATCAGGAGATGGGGGAGGGACTAAGCTAAGAGGCTCATTCTTAGTCCTAAGCCCCAAAGGTGACCCTTTGCCATTGATGACAAAGGGGGAGAGATTTAAGTAAGGGGGAGAGTTTTCAAGAGAAGAGGAAAGCTTCAAATCAGGGGGAGCAAAACTTGGAGAGATTGATTTCAGTTTTGACTCTTGAAAGATGTGTTTTAGATAAGGGTTGCCATCAATGACAAAGGGGGAGATTGTTGGCAATTTTAGGCACCTTGAGTACTTTGCCTTTACCTAAGTTTAGTGTTGTCATTGATGTCAAGGAGCTATTGGTAGATGTTGTTTTTGATGTCGAGGAACTATTGGAGCAATTTGTTTTTATGTCCAAGGATGTGTTTTGATGAAGGTTTCAGCTTGTCAGTAAGTCTCCAAGAAAATCATAGTAGCCCAGTTGCCAAAAATCCAAAAAAGATAAAGTAGAAAAAGTTTGCAGGCTGCTGGAAAAACTATTGCGATTTTGCGACATGTTTGAGGAGAGAGAAAGTTGTGATTTCGTGACATGCAAGAAGGCAGAGGCAAAGCAGGCAAAAGTGTCACGATTTCATGACATGTTTGAGGAGAGAGAAAGTTTGGCCAAAACTGTCATGATTTCATGACATGCAGGAGGGCAGAGGCAAAGCGGGCAAAAGTGTTGTGATTTCGTGACATGCAGGAAGGTAGAAGCACATCGGACAAAAAGTGTCACGATTTCATGACAAGTTTTTGAAGAAGTTGTATGGATGCAGAAAGTGTCGCGATTTCACGACAAGTTGAGTTGGCAGTATTGAGTTGTAGGAAGTGTCACGATTTTGTGACAAGTTTCGAAGAAGTTGTACGGATGCAGGAAGTGTCGCGATTTCGCAACATGTTCCAGTTTCATGAGTAGTTGGCAAGAAATATCCTAAGGCAACGAAAGCGTCATGATTTCATGACATGTTTCATTTTTGTTAGTGCAAATCAAGAAAAGGATGAAGAAGCAAGAGGTGTCATGATTTCATGACAGAGTTGTTGATGACGTCAGCAAAAGGCAAAGGTGTCACGATTTCGTGACAGTTGTGGAGAAGAAGGCTATGAAGTCTAGAGTTTCGCAATTTCGTGACAAGATTCATGATGATGTCAGCAAGAGGCAAAGGTGTCATGATTTCGTGACAGTAGCGGAGAAGAAGGCTGTGAAGTCCAGAACGTCACGATTTCATGACAAGATTCATGATGACGTCAGCAAGAGGCAAAGGTGTTGCGATTTCGCGATAGTAGTGGAGAAGAAGGCTGTGAAGTCCAGAACGTCACGATTTCACAATAAGATTCATGGTGACATCAGCAAAGGCTATAGTGTTGTGATTTTGTGACAGCAAATCAAAGAAGGCGCTCGACAGGAGTAGTGTCGTGATTTTGCGATAGCATGTAATACAAGGTTTACGACAGACCAAGGCATAGCGATATCGCGACATGTTTGAGGGTCGCACGAGAAAAGCCATAGAACAACAGAAGCGTTTGAAGCCGACGAAGTTAACCTTTGTCGACAAAGTATAAAGTCTTACAGCCGACGTGGTAGAAGATTGAACAGTCAACTAAAGATGAAAGATTTCATCTTGAGATTGTGAGTATTAAAGGAAGACTGTTTGAGCATTTTTGAGATTTGTCGAAGTGTGCATTCGAAGAGTGATATTCGCAGAGTGAGTGCGACAAGTGAGGTTCGATCTCAAAAAAGTAGAGAGTGAAGTTCGACTGTAGCCTTAGGGTGCATTTTGCTGAATCTTTTAAGTGTCGAAGTCTGAGCTATTGTTTGCGCAAAGAAAGTACTACTGTTCATAAAAATACTGTGCAAGAAGAGTGTGCTTTTGTGGTTACACATAGTCTATGTAACAGAAAGCAAAGTGTGCAAGGTGAATGCTGCTATAATTACGAACAGTTGTAAAGGTCGAACGACGATAGTGCTGCTACAATTTTTATGAAGACTACACTACTATTTTTGCGTAGAAGTTGAGAAGATAGTGCAGCTATAACGTAAGAAGACTGTGCTACTGTAATTTTACAGACAGGGAAAATTTGTTTTCCAACCAAGTGCAGAAAAGAACAGAGGAAGAGGACAAAATTGTGCCAGACCGAAGGACTGTGTTTTGGTGCAAAAAAGAGACCAGCTTGCTATGACAGTTGAGGACAAAGATCTCCAGCCAGAGCAGGGAAGACAGGTGTCTTCTGTGGAAAGATTTCCACTTGCTAAGGGCAAAAGAGATAGAGGTCCTCTAGAGGATCACTAGCAAAGTTGAATTAGGGGAAGGTGTCTCCTTTGAGCTGAGGCTCATAAACATTGTAATTGGGGAGGATTCCCAGAGGTTTTGATATAAATTTTAGAAGAAAAGTTTTTATTCATGGATTAATTTGCTGTGTCTCATTACGGATTGCTTCTTGTGCACTGTTTTACTGTTGTCATTACTGCTATCTTATTCTGCTTGTTAATGGTTTGAAAGCTGTAGTGATAGATCAAGTTAAAAAGGGTCTTATACTGTTCACCCCCCTCTCAGTATAAGCTTGTGTTCTTCACCTAATACTTAGGGGTTATTTTGTTGGCTAAATGAATTCTATTTTGATGTAATTTTACACATCATCAAACTACTTTGATGCATTTGTCGATATGCAGGTATTGATACAATTGTCCTAGCTACTTCCTATTATGATGTATCACACTTGGTGAATGCTCCCCCACTCGAACTATGGAACCTAGGTTACTCCTTATTTATGGCTGACTAGGCCATTTCCTACGATGCATCAGAGGTCTATTTCGCCTCTCATAAACACTGATGCTTTGCTTGAATTGTCCGCTACACTGTGCTCCATGACCATGTTGTTGCACCCATGCAACACTGACTTTAGAACTACCCATACTTTGATCTATCAACACAATCACATCTATTTTCCAGCATGTAAATTACATCCTCACATCAGCATGCGTGAATCATCAACTTTGTTCCTTGTGACTACAGTGGATGATGTTGAATTTCATTTAAATATAGATTTATCTATAGATTGCTAGGAACCTTCTGTTGGCAATTTTGGGTTTGAGATCCTAGCTTCTTGTCTGAGTTGTCATTGATTTCAAAAGGAACTGGCATTAATGTCAAGAGTATTTATTGGCTTCAAAGGTTGAATATTCCAAAGAATATTTTCTAGAATATTTCGAAGAGATTCCATGTGGCAGATGAAAATGTTTTTATCAAAACCATGGCAGGTTTAAGGGTTTTTATTAAAACCGGTGGATGCATTAAGGGTTTTTCTCAAAACCACTCTCAACTTAATGCAAAGGCTAGAGACACTTATTAATTAAATAACTTAATTAATAAAACCTTTTTAAGGTTTTTTAATTAATTATTTATTTGATTTAGTGATTAAATTATTTTAATAATTTAATGGGTTCTCCACCTAAGGTCTAAGGTCTAAAAGACCTTTGATTATTTTTAAATAATCAAAAGGGTTTCATAAACCCTAAAGTTGTTTCGAAGGCGCAAAAATAATATTAATTTGAAATATTCGAATTATCCTCCTACCGACGTCGCGCATAGCATGGAAGTTTGGCTATATAAGCCATAACCTATAGTACAAAGCAATGGTGTGAAAGAAATTCAAATTGCACAAAAGTTGGGAAGTAAAAGCTACGAATATCATTTTTTTTGTCACGTTTATCCGCCACAAAAGGGTTAAGGAGAAGGAGACTCTTGCTAGCCTTCAAGCTAGCATCGTTGGCCTAGTGGCAATGACTGTTCTGCGAAGGTGCTTGAAGGGAGGTCAAGCATTCGACTCCCACCGTGGAGTGTGAGAAGAGTTTTTGCGCTCCAATTTTTTCGGAGGCACTGTTGACCCGTGATTTTTGAAAGCATTTTTTTGGTAAGGTTTTTTAAATAAAATCTGCATTTTATTAAAGAAGAAGTGGTTGGGTAGATTTATTTAAAATTATTTTTAAGGCTAAATGCTTCTTTGGAGATATAAGGTTGATAGTGTGTGGTTGAGATTTTTGGCTTGATTGTTGAGTGAGATTTGCTTAGAAGCTATTATTCCTTGAGCATGGTTTAATTAATTTGGAGAAATAAGGTGTAAAAGGATATATTGTTTGTATGCTTTATATTTTTTGGTAGTTGACTTCTAAGGATTGGAATCATAAGGTGTTTTATGGAATAAATATTTTTGTGGTTACTTTTATGTTCTAACCCTAACTTGGTGGCAAAGTTAAGGGTGGTCTTGGTAACAGGTTGAAGAACTATTCTCTTCTTCCTCAAACAAAGGTATGGGCAACTTCTTCCATGTATATTTTTGATGGTGTATTTTTTGAAATTGAGTTTGGAGTGAATAGGTTGTCTACTAGGTATTCTTGTTGGTGTAAATCCCATTTTTTGGATATTGAATATTGTTTATGCATTAAAATCATTGATGAGTTTTTTGGGTGAATGCATAATTCTGGTTGAGGAAGAGGAAGCATTTTTACACTAGGATTTATGTTAGTAAGTCTTGCTACTTGCATTGAGTTGGCAAAACCCTTAGTTGGCTATTTTGAGATTGATGGTTGGGTTGCTTCCATAGAGGTTGTTTTGATCAAGTTAATGCTTTACTTGATACATGATTTGGGCTTACTCCATTGAGATTGATTTGAGAAAGTTATTATTTGCATTGGTGATTTATGTTGGTGGCTATTTTGTTCAAATACCTTTGGAGGGAAAAGGATGTCTACTAGTTTCCTTTTCATATAGTGATTGGTTGAATGCTTCAAGGTTAATTTTGAGTTGAATGATGTTGGTTAAACCTTGTCTATAAGCATTGTTGTTAAAGCCCTAATTGGTTGAGAAAAAGATATTGGTTTTGGAAAGAACATGAGTATCATTGTTATATGAGATATTACATGGTTGTCAATTGTTGGGTTGTGTTTCATGTTCTTGAGAAAAGCATACTACATCTATATTATTCTTTTGAGATTGATATTGAGTTGAGAATGAGATTGGGAGTTAAGTATAGAACATATTGAGTCTCTAACAATTCTCTTTATGTTTCTATGAGATTTGAGATTGAGATTGGGAGTTAAGTATAGAAAATATTGAGTCTCTAACAATTCTCTTTATGCTTCTATGAGGTTGATGAATCACATTGGGTCTCTAAAAATTCTCTTTGTGGGTTCATGCTAAGCAATTTTTTCTTGATGAACTTGTGAGCTGATTTGGACAGGTTCTAGTGAAGACTTGTGAGCTGATTTGGATAGGTTCTAGTGAGGACTTGTGAGCTGATTTGGACAGGTTCTAGTGAGGTCTTGTGAGTTGATTTGGACAAGTTCTAGGGAGGACTTGTGAGCTGATTTGGACAGGTCCTAGCAGAGGACTTGAGGATAGAGTTGAAGTGGTTCTTTGAGAAGAACCTGAGGACAGTTTTGACAAGTCTATGAGAAGGCTTGTGTGTAGCAGAGATTGATTTGTTCAAGCTTTATGAGTTGAGATTGGGACAGATCTGATAGAGTGAGGAAGACTTGTGTTGGACTGACTAACTGTGTTTAGTACAGGTTGATGAGTTGTTGTGGAGGTGATCAGTGAGGACAAAGGTCTCTTGAGGCTGAGCATTGAGGACAGGAGGTCTTTTATGGAAAGGAGTTCCACATGCTAGCGGAATAAGAGGTAGGTGATCTTCTGAAGTATCATTTATAGAGTTGAGGGGAAGGATTCTCCTTTGGGTAGGAGGCTCATAAATTCATGCTGAGGGAATGAATTCTCCTTTGGGCAGGAGGCTCAGAAATTCATGAGGGGAAGGATTCTCCTTTGGGCAGGGAGGCTCATAAATTTGTGAGGAGGGGAAGGATTCTCCTTTGGGTAGAGGCTCATAAATACTTGAGTAGGGGAAGGTTTCTCCTTTGGGCTGAGGCTCATAAACATTGTAATTGGGAAGGATTCCCAAAGAACTTTGAGAAAGCTTTTTAGAGAAAAGTTTTGTGGATGTAGCTCATGTTGGGTGAACCACATTAAAATTGGTGTCTCATTGTGTGTTGCTTTATGCATTGCTTTGATATTGCTATTTGTTCATTGCTTTGCAACATTGAAGTTAAATAGAGAAAGTAAAAAGAGGTCTTATACTGTTCACCCCACCCTCTCAGTATAAGCTTGTGTTCTTCAATTGGTATCAGAGCGGGTTCCTTCAAAAAGTTTAACAGCTTGAAGGAAAAGATTGTAAAGAACACAATGGAATCTACAAGTGGTAATGCAACACCTATTCTTGATGGGGCAGATTTTGGGCTTTGGAGTGCTAGGATGAAGGTTCATCTTATGGCTCTTGGAATTTATTGAGGATGAGTATACCATTCTTGAGCATGGTCCTTCTACTAAGGAAGAGAGGCTCCTACATCATAGCAATTCAAAGGCAATGAATGCAATCCTGAAGGGTTTACAAAAGGCAGATCTTACCAAGGTGATTCACTGCAATACAACTAGTGAAATGTGGAAACAGTTGACGTTGGTTCATACAGGTGATGCAAATGTCCGAAAGGCCAAGTTGAGACACTTCAAAGGTATGTTTGAACAACTCAAGATGAATGATGAAGAAAATATTAGTGACTATATGCTTCGTATGGATGATATTGTTAACTCTATGAAGGAACTAGGTCTTGAGCTTGCTAAAAATGATATTTGTGATAAGATTTTGAGGTCTCTTCCAAATAGATTTAGTGAAAATATTTTTGCTATTAAGGAAGCTAAGGATTTGGATAAGTTGAAAAAGGATGAGCTTCATAGTATACTTGCAGCATTTGAGTTGAGAACTCAAGTGAAGGTTGATGTTAAGAAGGAGGCAAATTTCAAGGCTACCAAGAAATCCAAGGGTAAAGAGCTTCAAGATAGTGATGAGTCTTCTAGTGATGAAGAGGCATATTATAGCAAGAAGGGCAAGTTCTCAAGAAAGCAGAAAGGTATGAAATATGTCAAGTGTTTCAATTATGAAAAGTTTGGTCATTATGCTACTAACTGTATTGCTACCAAGGATGAAAGTGATGAAGATAAACAGGATTATAAGAGCAAGGATTTTGAAAGGCATAGGCATCAAAGGAAGAATAAATATGAGCAAAGCAATCAAGGAAAGAGGTATTCTCACAAACACAAGAAAATTTTCTACCTAGACAAGGCAAGTAAGTGTTCTAGTAGTGATAATGAAAGTTCTTCAAGTGATGTTGGAAACGAGATGTTGTTCCTAACAAAAAAGAAGAAGAAAAGAAACATAGATTTGTCCTTATGAAATGTTTTAGATGTGGAAATTTTGGACATATTGAGGATGATTGCACAAATGATGGATTGATTTCTAGTTATACTATGTATGAGGATGCTTCGAAAAATTGTAAGGAAGATCTGTGTATGGATTTAGAAAAGGGTAGCACCTCTAGTGATAAGAAATCTAAAAAAGTCATTGATGTTTCAAAAGGTAAAAAAATAGAGGAAGTTATAGAGGATGGTGAAGTAGATCTTGAAGCTGAACTTGTTAGTGCTCTTAGTGCTTTGAAAAAGGAAAGAAAGAAGAATGCTAGACTCAATGATAAATTAGATGAATGTTGTATTGAGAGAGATGAGCTTATATAAAGTCTTGACTTCTCTATAGCTAAGACACAGAAACTTAAGGATAAGTTAGAGTCTAAGGTTCTTGAGTGTAGAGAGTTGGAATAGAAAGTGGCTTCCTTGAAAGAGGAAACTAAAGAGTACAAGGAGAAGCTTTATAGGTTTGAAGATAGCACCAAAAAGGTAAAGTCAATCATCAAAGATCAAAGAAGGACAACAGATAAAACAGGTCTTGGTTTTGGTAAGAAACACATGGAACAGGTTGGCGACTCTACTGGGGAATCTAGTAAGAGATTTCGAAAGGAAGAGAGTTATGATGAGGAAAGTACTTCAGAAAAAGAGTCCTTGAGTGATAGATGCATAGAATCAAAAAACAAGAATAAAAAAAAGGGGAGAAAGTTTACAGGACCTAAGAGGTCAAATCAAGGAAAGTTTAATGGCAGATGTTTTGCTTCTCACAAGTTTGGTCACATGGATTCACATTGCATGACTCAAGTGAGGAAGGTAAATGATAGATTCAGAGGTGGTAATTTCTTTCAAGGGTATTGCTACTCTTGTAAATAGTTTGGGCACAAGGCTGTTTATTGCAAGGCTAATAACAGGAACAGGGGTTGGTCGAAGCAGGATGGAGTCAAAGATCAGGTATGCCTCAAAGAAAAAACATTGTTAGTTGTTATAAGTGTAATAATGAAGGTCACATAGCTAGACAGTGTAGATCTAAAATTCCAAGGTACAAGAACAGGAACATGGGTATGAACAGGAACAAGAATCAAGACATGGATAAGAATAGGAATGATAACAAGAACAACAATAGTGACATGAATAGGAATAGGAATATGGACAAGGAGAACAAGAGAAGACATGGTAAGGCAGCTATAGACATTGATGAAGATCAGTGCCTAATGGGAGTTTTACTCCCACCCCGAAATTAATCACCTCAACAGGAGGTGGGGGAGGGACTAAGCTACGAGGCTCATTCTTAGTCCCAAGCCCCAAATGTGACCCTTTGTCATTGATGACAAAGAGGGAGAGATATGATTAAGGGGGAGAGCCTCAAGTCAGGGGGAGCTAATTTCTATATAGCAATTTTGAGTTTCAGTGTTGTTGAGAAGCATGGTTTGCCATCAATGACAAAGGGGGAGATTGTTGGCAATTTTGGGTTTGAGATCCTAGCTTCTTGTCTATGAGTTGTCATTGATGTCAAAAGGAACTGGCATTAATCTCAAGAGGATTTATTGGCTTCAAAGGTTGAAGATTCCAAAGGATATTTTCTAGAAGATTCCAAAGATATTTCATGTGGCATATGAAAAGGTTTTTATCAAAACCATGGCAAGTTTAAGGGTTTTTATTAAAACCAAGTGGATGCATTAAGGGTTTTTCTCAAAACCACTCTCAGCTTAATGCAAAGGCTGGAGACACTTATTAAATAAATAACTTAATTAATAAAACCTTTTAAAGGTTTTTTAATTAATTATTTATTTGATTTAGTGAATAAATTATTTTAATAATTTAATGGGTTCTCCACCTAAGGTCTAAGGTCTAAAAGACCTTTGATTATTTTTTAAATAATCAAAAGGGTTTCATAAACCCTAAATTTGTTTCGAAGGTGCCAAAATAATATTAATTCAAAAATTTTGAATTATCCTCCCACCGACGTCGTGCATAGCATGGAAGTTTGGCTATATAAGCCATAACCTATAGTCCAAAGCAATGGTGTGAAAGAAATTCGAATTGCACAAAATTTGGGAAGTAAAAGCTATGGCTATCATTTTTTTTGCCATGTTTATCCGTTTCCAAAGGGTTAAGGAGAAGGAGACTCTTGCTAGACTTCAAGCTAGTGTCATTGGCCTAGTGGCAATGACTGTTCTACCAAGGCGCTTGAAGGGAAGTCAAGCGTTTGACTCCCACCGTGGAGTGTGAGAAGAGTTTTTGCGCTCCAATTTTTTTGGAGGCACTGTTGACTCGCGATTTTTGGAAGCATTTTTTTGGTAAGGTTTTTTAAATAAAATCTGCATTTTGTTAAAGAAGAAGTGGTTGGGCATATTTATTTAAAATTATTTTTAAGGTTAAATGCTTCTTTGGAGATATAAGGTTGATAGTGTGTGGTTGAGATTTTTGGCTTGATTTTTGAGTGAGATTTGCTTAGAAGCTATTATTCCTTGAGCATGGTTTAATTTAATTTGGAGAAATAAGGTGTAAAAGGATATATTGTTTGTATGCTTTATATTTTTTGGTAGTTGACTTCTAAGGATTGGAGTCATAAGGTATTTTATGGAATAAATATTTTTGTGGTTACTTTTATGTTCTAACCCTAACTTGGTGGCAAAGTTAAGGGTGGTGTTGGTAACAGGTTGAAGAACTATTCTCTTCTTCCTCAAACAAAGGTATGGGCAACTTCTTCCATGTATATTGTTGATGGTGTATTTTTTGAAATTGAGTTTGGAGTGAAAAGGTTGTCTACTAGGTATTCTTGTTGGTGTAAATCCCATTTTTTGGATATTGAAGATTGTTTATGCATTAAAATCATTGATGAGTTTTTTGGGTGAATGCATAATTCTAGTTGAGGAAGAGGAAGCATTTTTGCACTAGGGTTTATGTTAGTAAGTCTTGCTACTTGCATTGAGTTGGTGAAACCGTTAGTTGGTTGTTTTGATATTGATGGTTGAGTTGCTTCCATAGAGGTTGTTTTTATCAAGTTAATGCTTTACTTGATACATGATTTGGGCTTACTCCATTGAGATTGATTTGAGCAAGTTATTCTTTGCATTGGTGATTTATGTTGGTGGCTATTTTGTTCAAATACCTTTGGAGGGAAAACGATGTCTACTAGTTTCCTTTTCATATAGTGATTGGTTGAATGCTTCAAGGTTAATGTTGAGTTGAATGATGTTGGTTAAACCTTGTCTATAAGCATTGTTGTTAAAGCTCTAATTGGTTGAGAAAAGATATTGGTTGTGGAAAGAACATGAGTATCATTGTTATAAGAGATATTGCACGGTTGGAAATTGTTGGGTTGTGTTTCATGTTCTTGAGAAAAGCATACTACATATATATATTCTTTTGAGATTGAGATTGAGTTGAGATTGAGATTGGGAGTTAAGTATAGAACATATTGAGTCTCTAACAATTCTCTTTATGTTTCTATGAGATTTGAGATTGAGATTGGGAGTTAAGTATAGAATATATTGAGTCTCTAACAATTCTCTTTATTCTTCTATGAGGTTGATGAATCACATTGGGTCTCTAACAATTATCTTTGTGGGTTCATGCTAAGCAAGTTTTTCTTGATGAACTTGTGAGCTGATTTGGACAGGTTCTAGTGAAGACTTGTGAGTTGATTTGGATAGGTTCTAGTGAGGACTTGTGAGCTGATTTGGATAGGTTCTAGTGAGGACTTGTGAGATGATTTAGAAATGTTCTAGGGAGGACTTGTGAGCTAATTTGGATAGGTCCTAGCAGAGGACTTGAGGATAGAGTTGAAGTGGTTCTTTGAGAAGAACCCGAGGATAGTTTTAACAAGTCTTTGAGAAGGCTTGTGTGCAGCAGAGATTGATTTGTTTAAGCTTTATGAGTTGATCTTGGGACAGATCTAATAGAGTGAGGAAGACTTGTGCTGGACCGACTAACTGTGTTTAGTACAGGTTGATGAGTTGCTGTGGAGGTGATCAGTGAGGACAGAGGTCTCTTGAGGCTGAGCATTGAGGATAGGATGTATTCTATGGAAAGGAGTTCCACGTGCTAGCGAAATAAGAGGTAGGTGATCTTCTGAAGTAACATTTCCAAAGATGAGGGGAAGGATTATCCTTTGGGCAAGAGGCTCATAAATTTGTGCTGAGGGGAAGGATTCTATTTTTGGCAGGAGGCACATAAATTCATGAGGAGGGGAAGGATTCTCCTTTGGGCAGGAGGCTCATAAATTCATGAGGAGGGGAAGGACTCTTATTTGGGCAGAGGCTCATAAATACTTGAGTAGGAGAAGGTTTCTCCTTTGGGCTGAGGCTCATAAACATTGAAATTGGGAAGGATTCCCAAAGAACTTTGAGAAAGATTTTTAGAGAAAAGTTTTGTGGATGTAGCCCATGTTGGGTGAACCATGTTAAAATTGGTGTCTCATTGTGTGTTGCTTTATGCATTGCTTTGATATTGCTATTTTTTCATTGCTTTGTGAAGTTGAAGTTAAATAGAGAAAGTAAAAATAGGTCTTATACTGTTCACCCCCCTCTCAGTATAAGCTTGTGTTCTTCACCTTCCTGTACATAGGCATCTATTGTGTCAAATGCTTCGACCTGAATTACTCCATATACTCTGGATAGTGGGCTATCATGTAGAAAATGAGTGCCTATGCAGTTGAGAGTACCTCATATACCACAAAAATTAAATAGATATATGGTGTTGGTCGCTATTCGTCTCAGATTTCACTACCATACTTGCGTCCACCTTTGTGGGGTCTGGTTCATTAAAAAATCATTTTTTTTCTATTCACAAACTCATTGATCAGTTCAATTTTTATTTTTCACTGCTCGGCCTTCAACAGGATCATCATTCGTTGCCATATTGTTTGATACATCCACCTCTTTGGACTTGTGTTGAGGTTCATCTAGTCATCCAAGATTAATCCCCATATCCAAGTGGGACTCTTCATTAACCGATGTTGATTGTTGGTCCGAGTTAGCAACATAAGCTGCTACCACCTCACATTAACATCCATGGTCTAATATTATCGTGCAATATACTGCAATCTCCATTGCTCACGAAAATTCAGCGACATCACCCTTTTAGGATTACCTGCCAATACTAAACCCTACATTAGCCCTTATAAATATGAAATATTATCTTAACAAAAATAAACCAAACACACTTTCATATATATAGAGATGTGGGTCTAAGGGCTAGCATGATGATATTTACCTTTACTTTATTATTCATTCATTATTTTTTTGTTATATATGTATATATAAATATACATATATATTTATATTTTCTTTTTATTATTATTTTTTTATTTTTTATTTTTATTTGATTTCAAATATATATATATATATAGACTTTTATTTTTATTTTTATATTTTTCATCAAAATTAATCAACTTTAAATGCTCTATTAAAACTCAAAATAAAATGTCTGAGGTCTAAATCAATTGGTTCACCCAAACCCCATAAGGGTGACAGAAGTCCAAGGTTCAAATATTGGGCCTCGTCGGACTGAACGCTTGTCCCTTTCCTGGTGCTTTCAGTGGTGTAAAAGTTTTAAAATGATTGTGGCATGGTGGTTATAGGGGTAGACTACATGAATATCTGTGTGGCAGCTTCCATGGCGGACAACGTAGAATACTGTGGTGGCCACAAAAAGCTGGACAGCTTACCCAGATTCGTGGCGGCTACAAATTCCACCATGTAAATTCAAAAACAAAAAAAAACTCAAAATAAAAGGAATACTAAGCTTAAACATTAAAATATAAAAAAAAATTAAATCTATCAAACGACCCCACAACCCAAATATTAAAACAATGAGGCTAAACAAAACAATCAAATCAACTTTTTATAAGAAGACAAGGAGACCCCACAAACTAAGGATCCTCACAGTCCACCTAGAGAGCTCATGGCTAGGGTATTATATAAAATGATCACTCAAAGGCAATTAAAAACTCCTAAAACAAAAATTTTAAGGTGGGTCTCCAATATTGGTGTTAGTTGTGAGATCGTCACAATACTACCATTTCTCGATCCATAATTTATGATACTAAGAGCAAGTTATTTGCTAACCTTAGGATATAACACATTTTTAATCACACATTTTCCATCATATAGATTGACATGAACATTAACCATTTTAAGTTATGATTTATTTTCCATAATTTTCTTGAAGAAAATCAAACCATTCTTTATCTCCAATCACATGTTTACTAGCCCTTGAATCAATGTGCTAAATTTAATCCCTTGGTTTTGTTGTTGTCTTAGACATCAATACCTTGTGGGAAATTTTAGAGTCTTCTTCAAAATTATAAATTCCCTTGTTACTGATGTGGTTTGGATTATGGTTTTTAATGAGGAGTTTTATTGACTTGACCCTTCGAGTCAAAGAATTGTATCTACAAAACCCAGTATTATATCCTTTCTTTTCACAAATATAATAATGCCTCTATTTTTGGGCTTGATTTTGTGAGAAAGAAGTGGAAGTATGATTTTGAATTTTTTATGGTTTCTTTATTAAGATGAGTCCATTATTGGAAAATTTGTCATTTAACTATTTTTTTGCTTCCTCCTATTGAAGAATATTGACCAATTCATCAACAAATACCCTTTTTTTTAAAACATGTAAATATGTGACCAACATTTGAAATGAATTAGGAAGAGCTATAAGTACAATGAAGACGAAGACCTTGTGATCTATATTTTTCCCTATGGTGTTAAATATTACCTTCACTTTTACAAAACTTGCTCAATACTTTTTCCCTCTTGAACCTTCAATGTATGAAGTTGGGATTGAAAATGAAAAATTGTGGTTTCATTCTTCCCTTCAAATATACTAGAAAGTATATCTCATGATTCTTTTGATGTCTCTACTTTATTTATGTGTGGTTGAACTTCATATGCTAATCCAATGAGAATTAGAACCTTAGCATCCCCCTCAATATATTTTTGCTAAGTTGCAATTTCCTCAAGTCAACTTTCTTCTTTGGTTACTATTTTCCAAAGTTTCTTGATTAATAGAAAGGTCCTCATCTTGGTCTTACAAGGTGTAAAATTTGGACCTTTTAAAAATTATGATTCTATGAGAAATATTTTTGAAGTTGACATGGTGAAGGCTTCTTATGTCTCCCAAATGGTCCCTCTTTCAATATACCACTAGTTCAATATATCTATCATTTATATATACTTGCCCTTTCTATATGCCCATCAGTATATGGAAGAAGCTAGTCCTCTCAATATACATGGTTGTACATGAGAGAGACCTTAAGGTACATGAAAGAGAATGATAAATGGTACCAAAGTAGTATGGAAAGATATTTGTCTATGACTCTTTCTTAAAGATAAATCCTTGTATGTGGGCATTAGTTCCCTATATAATTAGAATTTCTTAGTTTTAGTATTTATGTCTAGCAATAGTGGTGAATAGAATAAAAATGGAGTGGAAAGAATCCCTATTATTTCTTTATTTCACCTTGATAATTTATAGGATAAATACCCAAACATATTTATGGTAACTATATTAGGCAATAGACACAATAAATTAATATGACATGACCTATAAATGCAAGCTAGAGGTGTTGTTTATACAAAATGTTGCAATCTATGCTTAAGTACAATTTTATGCATTTTTAAGATAAAAAATACAATATTTAGGTAAAAATGATTTTGAATATTTTAAAATCCAAAAACAAATGCACCTTTTTACATAAAATTTACTACCCTTATTTTAATTTTTTGCAAAATAATGTTTACTATAGTCTATATTTTTTAAACTTGTAGCACATTGTATTCGAGAATATAACATTATTTGGTACTACGTGAAAGTATCCCCATGGTATAATTGTATATTTATAAATATTAGACTAGGGTACCAACTATTAGATTAAGGAGTATAATTTATAATTTTCTTAAAGTATGTATCGATATGTGAGAAGAGTCCAAGTAACTTGTAATAAAGTGTGCAAGTGTGAGCAATGTGTCAAGTAAGTAAGTCAAAAGTCATGTGTATAGGTATCAAGTATACAAGTGAAGAGTCACATAATATGTGGGAATATGTAAAGTCAAGAGATATGTGAGATTTTTCGTATGTGTGGAATAGGAAAGGATGCATCTCCTATCAAAAGTCATGTGTATAGGTATCAAGTATGCAAGTGAAGAGTCACATAATATGTGGGAATATGTAAAGTCAAGAGATATGTGAGATTTTTTGTATGTGTGGAATAGGAAAGGATGCATCTCCTGGATATGTGAGAAGAGCAATAGTCAAGTATTGAAGAGTTATCTTCAAAGGTTATATTATGTTGACAAAGCTCCATGTATTATATCAAGCAAAATATCAAGTTGTATATTTGATTCATCAACAATATTGTGAGAATGTTTATTGAGTAATATTATTGTTATTTCATGAATTTTATATTCATTAATATTGATATTATTCTATGAATGAACCTTCATATGAATTAAATGATTTATATTAAGATCTTGTAAAAGTGAACCTATGATTAATCTATCTAAAAATCCATTAGTGGTATTAGAGCCACAAGTCCTCAATTTGCGTGAGAATAATTTGAAGGTATAAATTTGGTGATTATTGGAGAAGCCAACACCAAAGTTGTACTCTATAACAAATTTAAAAGAATATTGGAGAAGATAGAAGAAAGGGTTGATTTTACCCTAAAGTTGAGAAAAATTGGATTGATAATAGCACCCAATAATTGAGAGAAGAAATTATAGACTATTTAAGTCATAATCATTAAGAAGAGAAAGATACACTAGTGAAGGTAAAGACAAGCTAAATAAATTGATGAAAGTGTAGAGAAGCTAAAACAAGAACTAGTCCATGGATTGTAATGATTTGCTACTCAAAAATTTAAAAAATAAAAATAGAGCATCTATGAACCAATAGAATAGAAGAGTAAATTTATGAGAAATCCAAGATAGAACCAACAAAATAGAAAAGCAAGGATGATAGAAGTGAGCATTTGCATAAGTTGAAGCACCATTGAGAAGCAATACATTTGAACCTGATCTAATTTGGATGACATAAAAGTTCCAAGGAGGAAGAGCACAAAGCACATAAGATTGAAAATCCACCTATGAGTAGACATGATAGTGCCCTTGAAGAGGAGAAGTCTCCTAAAACTAGACTACGAAGGAGAAAAGTTTATTTGGAAATCTTACATATGAAAAAACTCATGAATGAACATTATTCATCCAAAGTAATCAAGTGCCCTCACACATCTGAAGCAACCTAACAATTTTGAAGAAGATCAATTGTGGAGAAAAAAATAATGTTAGGTTTATAATTTGATTTTTGTACAAAGAAATATTTCTATTTATTGAGCACATTAATTTAGGAGTCATAAGGAGCAAACTTAAATAGTCATTGGACTTATGAATTAGAAGAAATAAGAGAATATTAAATTTAATATGGATTGCATAGTGAATGGGAGTTAAAAGGAAATTTTTGAATTGAAGTAAATTATGAATTAAATTAGAGTGATAAGAAGTAAATGAATGGTTACTTGATTAGAGCTTGAAATCGAATAAATTAAATTTCATAATTGAATAAAAATTGATTGATTTTAATTTTTAGAAATTTGAATGAGTGAAACATTGATTTTGTGAAATTGAAAATTTGATTGTTTGGTAATTTGGGAGTCATAAGAAGATCATTTATTATTTATTTGATATGTATTGAAAATAATTTTTGGGAGCTATAAGAAGTTGATAAAATTGAAATTTGAATTATTAAATGAGTTCCATTATGTCAAATAGTAAAAATTTCCTTTCTAAATCACAACTTTTGAAATAACCAAATTTTGCATCATAGAAAAAGAAAATTAAATCAATTCTCATTGTTGAGAAAATTTAGGAAATAGTGAATGGAATAGAAAACAAGCCAGAAGATGAAAGAGAAAAATAAAAAATGAAGAAGATTATGTGAAAGCCCTTTTGTTAATCACATTTGAGGTAACTGATGAAATTCATCCATATATAAGTGAAGCAGAGACTTTAATAATTGTACGGGATAATATATACAAAATATTTGAAGGAATGAATAAAGCAACTATATTACATTTGTAGTCACAATTATATTCATTAAAGGTTAATTGTGGATAAAATATAGAACTCTTTCTTCAAATGTTAGGAGATTTAAAATTTAAGCTATTAACTTTAGGAGAATAAGTAGAAAAAAATCTACTTGTTCAAGTTACTTTACAAGCACTTCTAGAGAGTTTCAAACATTTAGTCACATCACTTCAAGTGTTGAAAGAAACCATAACCTTTGATAAATTAGTTAATGTTCTTCAAGAACATGAAGTGGAGAATTTAGTCAAAGATGAAATGACTAATAATGCTTTGATATTTAAGGAAAATGTACCAAGTGACATTGCAACTTCATCATAAACTCAACCTAAATAAAAATAAATATATTATCACATATTCAATAAAGAAGGTCATACTACAAATTTTTATAGATACAATTCTTTCAATCAAATAAATAAAATGAATAGACCTTTCCAAATTTTCAACCAAGGCAATATCAACCTCGGTACCTATATGGATAAAAACAATGACCAAGAGAAGAGAATGGAAAGGATAATTTAGTCCAAGAAATTCAAGAGGTACAAGAGATGGAAACTCAAGAAGAAAATGAAATTAGAGCCCTTACAACAAGGACTATAGAGATAATATATGAAGATAAAATTGAAGAAAAAAATGAATGAAAATAATTCAAATTTTTCTAATGGCATTTATGTTTCAGATAATGAAATAAAGTAGTTGGAAATAAAATGAAAAAACAATTGAAAGGTGTAAATTAGAATCCAAATCAATCTAGAATTATGAACTGTGTGATAGAACTAAACAAAAAACAAATCATGAAAAGAAAATCGTACACTATGGCTAGATTAAAAATCAAATTAGAATAATATAATGGATATATTAAAATATTTTATGTTCACAAAGAAAGTCTAATAAATTATATAAGAAAAAATTAGCAAATCAATTCCAAAACCTCAAGTAGTGGCAGATCCATAAAAAAGGACAAAAACTAGAATCAAAGATTAAATACTGAAATATTCAAACCAAATAATGTAATACAAGGGATGTTGGAGAATATTAGATTATTTTTTACTATGTGAAAGTACTACCATGATACAAGTGTACATTTGTATATATTCGATTAGGGTGTGAGTTATTATATTAAGGAGTGTGTTTTATATTTTCCTTAAAGTGTGTTAATGTGTGATAAGATTCCAAGTGTCATGTAATAAAGTGTGCAAGCACGTGGAGTGTAAGAGTGTGTAAAATGTCATGTAATAAAGTGTGCAAGTGTGAGCAATGTGTCATGTAAGTAAGTCAATAGTCATGTGTGTAGGTGTCAAGTATACAAGTTAATAATCATATAATATGTGACAAGATGTACAATCAAGAGACATGAGAGGTTTATCATATGTATGGAATAGGAAAGAATGCATTTCTTGGATATGTGAGGAGAGAAATAGTAAGGTAAAGAGTCATATTCAAAGGTTATATTATGGATACAAAGCTCCATGTATTATATTAAGCAAAATATTAATTTGTATAATTGGTTCATAAATAATATTGTATGTGTATTGAGTAATATTTTTGTTATTTGATCAATGTTATATTCATTGATATTGATATTATTCAATGAATGAGCCTTCATATGAATTATATGATTTATATTAATATCCTATGAAAGTGGACCTACCATTGAATTGCAAAAGTCTAATAAAATTACTTTCCAAGGTAGTAATAAAAGAATATTAAATTTGGTGGGATTTGAAATCCTAACCCTTTTTTTAAAACTTGATTCTCTCTTTCGAATGCCAACTCAACTTCTTAGCTATATATGCATTGAAAGGGAAGTGTATTACTTTTTACCTTATTTCTTTATGTTTTCAGACCTTTTCTATGACCACAAATTTATTTCTAATCACATCCATGATTTTGCTTTACTTCTTTATTTTTTTATTTAATAGTGCTTCACTTGAATTTATTCCATGTATGGTATCTAAGTCTGCTCTTTTACATTTACTCTATATATAGTTTCTACAAGTCTGTATCAGTTGTAAATTTGTATTAGAACAAAATTTTACCATGTTCTTCTTTGGGATAGGCTCCTTCAAGCAATTATAGTAATTGCTCTCTAAGATGTTATAGTCACCTACGATGATGTCTAGGGAAAAATTAGGTTGCATTTTTTTATAAGGGATAAGATGTATTTTTATCGATGTCTCCTTGGTCGATGCCAGAAAAACAAGTTTTTAGGATCTTAACTAGACTTATCTAGTTGAACAGGACCTACAATCTCTCTTATGTGTATCACACTAAATTCCACTTTGAATTTAGGGTAGCTGCAATATTGAGGACTACGCACTCCAATTTTTATTTCACTTTAGAATTTCCACTAATGGATATTTCACTTATGCTTATCCACTTTGATTTCTAATGGTAAAGATAGGCTAATATGAAGAATGAATTTTAAAAAAGAATGACTTAAAAAAAACTTTAATTCCTAGATTTGATAGATGCAGAGCATGTTATCGGATGGTGACAATTGTCTCTTTTGAATAACACTCCTTATAACTCCTCTCTTGTTTATTTCCTCACACACACTCTCCTCTCACTTTAATACCAAATGATGAAATTGAGTAGATAGGATATTGCTATTATTATTATTAGTAAATAAAAGATAAAAAATTTACAAATATATATACAAAATAGTGTCTCCTCATTTCAAGATACTCTTGATATTTTGAAGATCAAAAAGTTATGTCATTTCATGTTCTATGCCTTCAACAAAGTGACAAAAATACTATAGTAATTAATTCCTAGTAAAATGCATCCCTTCTCCAACATATTGTCTTAAGGACCAATTTTCCCTTTATAATAATAGTGATTCACTCTCCTAGGGTGACTAATTTGCTCTCATATTGTAATAGTGATTTACCTTCCTAATGTAACACTAAATTTCTCTCTTCTAGACTTGGTCAATTCTATACTCAAGAATGGATCACATTGGTTATGACTTGATGAAAATTTTGGAATCTTATCTAGTTCTTCATTATGTTGGGGCTACTCTAGAAATTATATTTTGAGTAGAATTATTATAATATTTTTATTTTCCTCTATCCTCTTGACTATCTCACTATTGGAATACAATAGTAGTATTTGTATTACTACATTTATAGTGATTTAGGGTATGTCAAGATCAATGGTGAGAAATATTAGATGGTTCCTTTATTCCTAGGCATGGGATATTTATAATTATGATTGTTTCTTATCAAAACTACAAATTTGTGGGCCTACTACTTTAATTTTATAGTAACAAAGTAAACTATATTTACTAGTCAATGTTAAAAGGAATGTTTAAATAATTCAATATATGGCATCCAACATTAGGTTATCATAGTGTACAACCTAAGTGGTCTAACAATGGATATTTTAAAACTTTAAATAGAGGTCTAAGGTTCAAATCCTATAGGGGCTAGAGTTGTATACCATGCTTTTATAGCCAGGGTATGGTTGGATAACCATATATTGGGTAAATAAAATACTCCGTTAGGGTCATTTGATATGGCCTATGGCCTCATGGACATTAAAAACTATATTTTATTAATCTATTGGAAAGGATTCTCCATGACCTACTTTTTTTGTATATTCTATAAAAATCCTTCAAATTTGGAGATATTATTTGAAAATACTAGTGCAATACCATTAACTGACATGTCTATCTTTTCAATCTCCTCTTTGATGGTTTTTATATTTTGTTTGAATGTGAGAAAATACCCTCAACTAGAGAAGAGTTTTGGTAATCCATAATCCAACAAATGTACTTCCTTATTCATATCTTGTATCGATATATTGTGACTATAGTAGGTGACTCTACATCCTCTTAATTTCCTTTGCTTTTTAGAATTTTTGTTTGGTTGACTAATTATCACCCTCTTGTCAACCATGACTAACTACTTTATTTGATCATTAAATGACTTATAAAATCATCGTAATACTTCAACATATCCTACCATGGATGCCAAATCATCTTTCACTTGTTTGATTGTTGATGAGATCTATCTAATCAATACCTCAAACTATGAAGTGCATTAAATGTGCTTTGACACTAGTTATATTAGCATATATTTAATTCCATAAGAACTTGATTGTTAGATTTTGATAATGTATGATGAAGGAAATGCAACCACAAGATATAAAATATGCAGGGTATGATAAGTTGTAGACACCCAAAAGTTGCACATGTCTACCTCTACGTACTTGTAGATCTATCCGGACACTTGTAGGTTTGCATAGACCATCCTAGACCCCTCTAGGCTATTGTAGACCAACGTAGACCATTGTAGACCACTGTAGACTACTCTAGACCAGCGTAGACCACTCTAGACCAACGTAGACCACTCTAGATTATCGTAGACCTATGTAGGCCATTTCACTGGTCTATAGGCACGAAACCCTACTAAACTACACAATTCATGACCCAACCACCTTCTATCTATCAGGAGGCCACCTATCAGTTCCCTAAGGCAACCTAAGCCCTTTTCCTAGACCTAATTAGGACCCCACGGGACTATTAGTTCCCAAAAATCCTAATTAAGTTAATTGAATTTCTAATTTGAAAGTCACTTCACTTAAGTGCACTTTATGGATTAAAAAGGTTAATTAGGATTCTAAACCCAAATTAGTCCTAATTATTCCCTCACACATGTGTGCACCAAATTAGTTAGGATATTTCCTAGGAAACCCTAACTCAACCCTCATCTAACCTAGGGATCAACCAACCCTAGTTAATCCTAATCCTTGCTCACACATGTGTGAGGATAGGATATTTCTCTTAGGGCATATGAGAGGATGACTAGACATGCCACCTCACAAACCCTAACCTAACCACAATAGGACTTGACCCTAGGGTTTAGTACACCTAACCACACCCCCTACACCTTGGTTTCTTCTATAAATAGAGGACCAAATCCTTCATTATCTCTCTCTCTCCCCTTTTAGTTAACCTACAGAAACTCTACAGAAATTTAGCTAGAAGTACAATCTGACATATCTGCACTATGTAGACAACATAACACCATATCAGGAGCCCATCCAGATAAGGATCTCCAATAGAAAGCACCTACAACTCAATTCACCCCCTGCCCCATGAATCCGACTTCCAATTCACCCCTTGACCTATGAGTTGACCCTACAATAGGTTTTTCTCAGTAAATCTATCAGGTATGCTTTATTTTATGTTTTTATGATGTTCTATGTAGTTTTTATCGCATTTTAGCATAATTTTCCTTCATGTATTTATTGTCTTTTATCAATATGGGGCCTGACTAAGGCAAGCCCCCAAACACACTAACCCTCTTTTTTAGGTCACAAAATAGGTGAAAAAGGAGAAGCATCAACATCAACACTATCGGTGGCCCACATACGCATGAAGCCCACCTACATTGAGGAATCTCAAAAGGAGCTATCAGATATTTGATATTCATAAAAAGGATTTGGGACAATCCTCTTTGTAACCCATGGACTCATTTTAATGAATAAAGAACAATATTCTGAGCATTTGCATGTTTTGTATTATGTTTGATCAAATGGCAACTTTTGTACATTTCATTCTGGCACACCCAGTGGGACCCCCACAAAGAGTTGTGCTAGACTAGTTTTTATTATGAATCTAACACAATTTTCTATTTTTTTTGTTGTAGGTACCATATCCAGACACCACAGAGACCCTTAAAACCCTGACAACCCCCTCAGGTCATCAGAATAGGAGTTTTAGGCTCCTAGATCTGATTCACCCCCGCCCTACGAATCTAGATCCAATTCACCCCTCGCCCCATGAATTGAGCATAACTACTCCAAAAACCCTCAAAATTGTAGAGGTCAATAGCAGAAAGATAGAACAATCCATCTGGAACAAAAGGAATCAGGTATTTCCCTTAAACCTCTCTGTTTGTCTAATTTATTTTTCAAGGAAAATTTCACTAGTAAATGCATCATGTCATTTGGTGAATTTCTTGTTTTAATGCATTTATCATACTAAGAATATTTAGTTTAGTTGCTCTATATTTCTCTTTCTGTGTAAATCAGAGTTACATTCCTCTTTGCTTAAAGGATTAAAATAGGCTTTCATTTCTACTCATTCTTTTTGTGAATCACAATTTTTAAAGCCCTTTTTCTTGCAATAGCTAGATCTTTCAAATTTCTTTCCAAAAACCTGCGTTAAATCAGAAAGTTCAGTTCATTTATCTTTTCAAAAACATTTTCATTTCCTTTCTCAAATCACATTTTAAATAGATTTTTCTTTCCCCTTTTGTGTCATTCCATCAATCTCTTTTAAAAATGCATTGCAAATTTCCCTTTTCAAAATTGCATTTAGGATTAGGGTTTTCAAGTTTTCTTTTGTGTCTTTTATCAAAGCATTTCCAAATCTCTTTTCACATATAAAAAATTAATTTTCATTCCTTTCATGCATCTAGGATTAAGATTTTCAAATTTCTTTTTGCATATTTTTCGCAAAGCATTTTTATATTCCTTTTTGTACAAAATCAATTTCTAATTCCATTTCATGCATTTAGGGTTTAGATTTTCAAATCTCTTTTTGCATATCTTGCCAAAGCATTCTCAAATCTCTTTTTGTACCAAACATCACTTTCCCATTTCTTTCTTGCATCTATATTAGAATTTCAAATTTATTTTAGCATTTCCTTATCATAACAAGTCATTTCCCTTTCACAAAATCAAATTTCACACTACTTTCTTGTCTTTAGCTTAGACTTCCCATTTCTTTGACAATCACATGCTTCACTTGGGTTGCTTGTTTACATACTTCATAGCATAGATCCTAGCTTCTTTTTAGAAAGGCACATAGGACTAGCTTTGCTTTCAAAATACATTTTAAATCTAGCTTTTGCTTCCAAAAAGTGCATCTAGGGCTAGATTTTCATTTCAAAAAGGTATTTAGTTAGATTTCTTGCTTTTTACATCATCGTTAGACAACATAAACCCACACACGCATGTGGTTTAAAACAAATGGTGAGATTGGACTTCATCCCCAATCCATCATTAGAGACTGGTGAGGTAGGAGTCTTACCCTCCACCAGCTCACCCCCTAGACACCTAGTAGCCCCACAGGAGTGGTTTTCTAGACTTCATCACCAAAAAATCCCCCACTTTTGAGATTGGTCTTCTAGAATTCATCACCAAAAGTAACCTTCAGAGTGGGATAGGATTAGATGCCTTCGTTCACAAGGCTTACATAATTAGTGAACACGATAACTATCATTATTGACTAAGCCCACCTGAGGGTGAAGCGAAAGCATGGGTATGCTAGTAGCAGGTCTCAGATAGTACCACCTCTTCTCGTGAGAGGATATAATGAACTCATTTTAGCACTTTGAGTTCTCCCCCATAGGTTATCATTTTACTGTGCACCTTCCATATAGGTCACCATTCGCACGTCATGATATTGTTCTATTTTGTGCACCTTTGGGTGTTGTAGGAGGTTCTGTACCGATGAAACTCCTAATTTTCTAGAGTATTCACCCCACTACCTATGATATTATCTAGGAAGTATATTTTCAACATCAAAACACACTCAAATGAATAAAACACTTTATTTTCTGCATTTAGAACTGACTCTAGTTTCGCATTGTTTGCATGATCACAAACTGGTTTCAGCACATTTCACCATTCAACACTTTGTTGTTAAGCTATCTATAGTCTGTCACTACTTTTATTTTGTCTTATTTACAATTTGAGTCCAAACTTCATAGGGTTGCTTCAAAACCCCTTTACACATCACACCCAAAACCTCAGATTTTAGTTTTTGTGTAGTTTTGAAGCTTCACGACATGATATACGCCATCATGCCTATTGTTACCCATAGTCGAGTGCATGAGCAAGCACACCATATAGAGGAGGCTTCTAGCACCACTTCTAGTCAGTCTACCCCTCCTCCTTCACTCATGAAGGGAAAATCCACATGCACACCAGATCTGCTCATAGGGTTTGATCCACGTTACACACACACGATGTCTCAAGGTGAGACATCCACTTCGAGTGAAGCCCTTGCCACTTCATTCAAATAAGATCATCCACTCATTTCCCCTTCATCATCACCTAATCCACCTTCTATATTCTATGACCATGTGATCTATACTACTCCAGGACATCCCCATCCTTTCTTCACCATATATGAGGAGACCCCACCTACATCTCCTACCTTCACACACCCTTTTTTTAGAGTCTATCTCAATCCCTCTTTGAGAATGACTCCTCTTTATTAAATCATACTCACCCTGAGGTTGCATATTTTACCCCTATCGTAGGGATGATTTTAGACCCCTCCTCTTCCACACCAGGCACCCAGATGCCATCATTTCAAACTACATCACAACAACCCCCCTTGTAGTAGTAACAAGCACCACCTCCACCATCATACCCACACTCTTCCCAAGAGTCACAACCATCATCTTCCCAACAACCATTTTTCCCATCCTTTGAGGACATGTCCCAACCACCTCCTCAAATGCAATCGATGCAATACCAACAACATCAACCAATCACCCACACCCAATCTAGAGTGAACACATTCATCACTCCACCTTCCCAAGCTCCTACTTTAGAAGCTTATCCTCCTTTCTCCTCATCCTTCCCACCTACATCTCAGGTGTCTGGAATGTATGCTACCCAATATTCCATTCCACCTTCATCTACATCTACCTTCATATTACCCCCTCCTCCTCCTTTTTAGGTCTCGACCATTGGTCCTCTTCCCACCTATGGACCAAGACCTATAACCTATACCCCTACTCCCCCAAGATACTCCATGTAGTTTAGTTTTCCCACATCTTATCCCTCAGGATAGATGTAGGTACCATCCTTTGACACCTCATCTCACCCACCTCTCACACCATTAGTCCCTATACCTCCACCATTATCTACTGGGCCTACATTATTTATGCCTCCCCCTTCTTGGTCATCACCTCCTATGACCCAACCATTACAGTAGGCTCATCTCTAGTAGATACCCATGCCACAACCACACACCCCATAACCACAATACTATTACCCTCAACAAATACCCATTCCATAGCCTAGTGTTCCATTGGCCATGACACCATACATCGCTCAACAACCACCTCACCAGGATCAGTTGCAATACTTTCCCCCTCAATACTAGGAAGAACAACAACTCCAATATCCACCACACTCTTAGGCTCCACCCACCTTAGCACCATCCTCCACACCTTTAGCACCTAAACTTCAACTTTTGCAAGATGAAGTAAAGATGCTAAACCTTCGCACAACTAGTTATAGACCATAGAAACCAACCTATGATGAACTCTATAATGAGCCAATCCATCCATCAGTTCCCATCCCACCTTATCCTTATCACTTTGAGATCCCAAAGTTTGATAAATACAAGGGTAAGGAATATCCTCAAGAACATGTGAGTAATTACCATTCAGCTTGCTACCAGCTTCATAGTAGCAACCCCCTCATGTTATGTACCTTCTCCCTTTCACTTGGGGGACAAGCCCTTGACTGGTACAACATGCTCCCATGCCATAGCCTGTACACCTTTGAACAGTTGGCCAACTCCTTCCTAGAGCATTTTTCCATAAACATAAAAAATAAAACTAACTTTTTAGATGTCTACGCCCTACGACAGGCTGATGATGAACCCATTACTGAGTTTGTTTCATGGTGGAGATCGATCATACATGACCTCACCCATAGCCTCCCCACTATTGAGTTAGTGACACTCTTTTCCAAGAGTTGTCATAAACACATCTCCACCTCCTTGCAACTTCATCAAAGTCATACCTTTGAAGAAGCCATTGCCCAAGCTAAAGTCATTGAGGACATCAAGGTCCAATCAGGCAAGATCAAGTTGAGATAGAAACCATCCTACAACTCCAATTTTTATTTCAATATAAATACACCTAATCAACCTTTTCCTAGACCACCACAAGCCAACCAAGTGGTAACTACTACCTTAGCACCATCATCGGTCCCATGACCCCCTCCTCCATAATAATAATTTTTTAGACCAATGCACCTCTCCCTCCTAGGCCTTAGTAGCCTCATGGCCTATGACCATAGGCTCCATAGTGTAACCTTACACCACTCTCTGAACCTTTTCTAACCCTCTTCCATAGATTGTATGATGCAGGCCACATCATCCTACCCAAAATCTGACCACTTGATCTAAATCAACCTAAGCCTCGAGGATATATCGAGCAAGCCTTCTATCAATATCATCGATAGTATGACCATGATATCGATTCTTGTCACTCTTTCCATGGTTATGTCCAAGATCTCATCGATAGGGGTACCATCCAGGTCTCAAACCCCCTCGCTCCACAAAATCAAAATTTAGGGATCTTCCAAAACCCCTTACCTGATCATAGGGGGACTAACCCCCAAAGAACTCCACCTAATCCCTCAGGGCCACCTAGATAGGTCAATAGTGTCCAACATGACCCCCTTCACATGATATAGTGGGCATGATTAACCTTACCACTCATAATCAATGGTATCCCTCATGCCAAACCACACCTATCATTTCCCTGTTGGTACCATTTACATCTCCACAGTCTCCTATGACTTCTAACACCACACCTCCTCTACCACAAAATATCATCATAATTTATGGTAGCCTTACCCACCAGTTGCATAATGCTCCCACCTGATTATCCATCTATGACCTTCTATAGTAGTCCCAACCCCATCATGAGGTATTGAATGACATCCTACATTCTATTGATCTTGAGACTCATGACATGAATACCTTCATGAACTTTATAGGAAACATTCCATGCTGCCTTCAACCCTCTATCAGTTTTCATGATCATGAGATCATAAAACTCATAGGAGAAGGAGTGGATCCCCCTCTTCATATCCAAGCAACCATCAATGACATCACCTACAAGCGTGTCCTCATTGATATGGGTTCCTCTATCAGTATTATTTCCATAGTAGCTTTACATCATCTGCATATCCCACCAACTCATTTTTCCACCCCATCACTCGATCTACATGTGTTCGATGGTTCCATGTGACCCATAGTAGGATCCATTATCCTACCCATCTGGGTGGGTATCCACACCATCTCCATCCTCTTCCACATCATTCAAGGTGAAATGTAGTACAATATCCTACTTGGTCATCCATGGATCAGGGACATGCAATGTGTCCCTTCTACATTACACCATTGTCTCAAATACATCCATGATGGACTTGTCCACTATGTTCCTATTGATGGGGACCCCTTCAAATTCTACAACATCATAGACCTTCCACCAGTACCTTCATCATCTTCCACATAACTCTTTCCTATTTCTTCTCATCAATCTATCGGAGCATCAACATCTTCCCCCACATCCACTTCATTACCACAATCTTCATCAAGGACACACACCTCGATGTCCGCACCACTAGCACCAACCATCATGGTACCTAATCCTACTACCATACCTTTTTCACCACCTTCCTTGTGGCCACCACCACCATCTCAACCATCATCTTCCATAAATCCATCCATGGTGTCGAGACCATCCTCATTACCTACATCATGACCTACCACTCCATCTCACCCATATTCCTCTATGGAACCTCCTCTCCTTCCTACACCTCAAACACCTCCCCTTCCTTTCTACCCATGACCTAGGTCATTCATATCTCCTCATAGTCTAACATCAGTGCCCACTCCTCCTTCACAATTTCCACATGCAGATCACCCTATCCTAGCTATGATAGTTGAATGCCATGAGTGGGAGCAATGAGCTTCTCACCTCGATGATCAATTGTTACACCCCTCTACTACTACCATAAGATATTCTTAGATCACATCCTCATCTTTTAATTTAGATTTTCCACCCCATTCACCACTTCGTACATCACCCTATATTTCTATATTTATGATGAATTTAGGTCTAGGTGACTACAATGTGCATGATGCCCACATACGCCCACCTATAGTCCAGTCCACGCATGACTTCGACCACCCTTCAACCTCAATTTTGACTATCATAACTATCATACAATTAGGGCCTCCTGATAACCAAACTAACTTTGTATATGTAGGATTTGATTCCTCACTCCCACCTATAGTCCCTCCACCACCACAATCTAGTTTTTATGGTACATTGGATCACATGGCTAACCCCCATTTCACCTTATGCTACCTTCGATATTTCCATTGGTATGGATTTGGGTTAGGCCATTATGAACAAGGGTTATGTACACCCATCAATCCACATGTGCAATTACCTACTAACAAATCTGGCCTAGGCTATCACCCTACCACCATTCACACACTTGAGGATGAACTTTAGGATCTCTCCCTACACCCTTCCCCACTTCCAACACACACCTTGGAAGAATATATTGATATGGATATTTTAGAAGATAACCCATCTCCTCATTCAACCATCATAGTTCCATGTGACTTCTTTCAAGAAACTCCCTTCTTCGACACTACATCGTCATGTTGTGTTGATGAGTTAACAAGCCAATTTGCTGCCTTGTCTCTAAATGCTCATTATCTAGAGCATGACATGGCATCTCCCCCACCATCACCAACACATTTGGCCACATTCCCACCTATACATCGACAACTCCATCACTCCATTACTCGACCACATTCTCCACCTATTGTCCTGTGCCCTCCATTGAGCCTCCTACGATGTTCATAGGTTATTGAGTCTTCATCATCAGACTCTTCACCACCCACATCCCCCATGACATCGGTTAACATGGTCGACATGGATCTCTTCTCCCCACTTTGGTATACACACCAATAGATTTATGATGACACACCAAATCCAAATTTTATCGATCTCACACACATCTCACCTATACCTTCACCCTAAGATTTCCTACTTTTACCCCATGTCCTACGTACCACTAACACTCCTTCACCTTCTACACCACCTCACATTCCATGCGTTCACCACATAGGCATCTACATAGATGATGAATATGATATCCTAGAGGCTATCGATGACCTCCACCTTATTCCAATTCTAGAACAACTTTGTGATGGTTCCCACATGCTAATCAAGGAAACCATTGATGTAGACATCGATGATGATCTCAAAAACCCTCACATTGTTAAACTAGCCACTAGCCTTTCACCTGAAGAGTATATTTTATTCATCACTTTCCTCAAAAAGTATATCAGAGTCTTCATGTGGTCTTACAAGGATATGCTAGGCCTCGATCCTACCCTTGTAGTCCATAATCTCACATTAGACAAAGATGCCAAGCCTATCAGACAAAAATTATGATGCATGCACCCTATAGTTGCATTAGTAGTAAAATCTGAGCTCCAAAAGCTCTTGGACGTAGATTTTATTGTACCCATAGATTATCCTGAATGGGTGTCCAACATGGTTCTAGTGCCAAAACCTTTTGGTGAGGTCCATGTCTGCACTAACTTTCATGATTTAAACAAAGCTTATCCCAAGGACAACTTCCCTTTACCTAACATTGACTTGCTAGTCGATTCCATCATAGGCCATGAGATGATCTCCCTTATGGATGGATTCTTTGGAGGAATTTTTGCTACAAGGTCATGCCCTTTGGCCTTAAAAATGTTGGGGCAACCTACCAACATGCAATGACTTACATATTTCATGATTACATGCATAAAATTATGGAATATTATGTTGATGACCTCATCATGAAGTCCAAGGAATGCTCACAATATTTAGATGATCTTCGTAAGATCTTCGACCGTTTACTAGAACATAATGTGCACCTTAACCCAAAGAAGTGTGTCTTTGGTGTTACTTCAGGCAAGATCCTAGGGTTCATTGTCTCTCAATGTGACATCGAAGTAGACCCTAACAAAGTAAAGGCCATCATCGAGATGCCCTCGCCTACCAACCTAAAGCAATTGCATAGTCTCTAGGGCAAAATCACTTCCATTCATCACTTTATCACACAACTATCAGATAAATGCAAACCATTCAATCATCTCTTACAAAAGGGAGTCACTTTCAAATGGGATGACAACTATCAACAAGCCTTTGATTCTATCAAAGCCTACCTCACTTCTCCACTAGTTATGTCTCCCCCACACCCATAACTACCACTTACTCTATACATCTCAACCATATATTTTACACTAGGCACATTATTAGCCCAAAATAATGTGCTCAACAAAGAGCAAGCTATATATTATATAAGTCGTATGCTAGTCAACTATAAAATTTGTTATGGGTACATGGAAAAACTATGCCTAGTTGTAGTATTTTCCACCCAAAAACTTTACCATTACATGCTAAATCACACTACTTTTGTCATCACTCGAGACAATCCACTTCGATATATGATGAACAAAAGTTACCACAACTCTCGTACAACAAAATGGATTATGCTTCTAACTGAATTTGATCTAGAGTTCATTTCACAAAAATCCATAAAAGGATAGGTCATCATAGATCAACTTGTAGAGGCTCCATTTCTAGATGATCAACCTCTCCTTATTCAGCTTCCTGATGATTCCATATTTCACATTATAGAAGTTGAAGAGTATGTCGAGCTAAAAACATCGATTGATCTGACTCTATTCTTTGATGGCTCTTGATGCACTCATGCTAGGGGTGCAGGCATTGTTTTCTTCACACCCAAAGGGGAACCACTCCCATTTTCATTTAAATTAGACTTCCCTTGCACAAACAATAATGTAGAATATGAAGCCTTAATCCTCAGATTAAAATAGGCCCACTCCATGCACATCATATGCCTTCACATCATAGGTGATTCCCTCTTGGTAGTAAACCAAGTGCAAGAGATTTGGCAATGTCATTGTCTAGTTCTCCAATAATACAAATGGATTGCACAATAACTTCTTTCCCAATTTGAGTGGTATGCTATCAAAGTCACTCCATGATCATCAAACTATTTTTCTGATACAATGGCCTCCTTAGGATCATTAATCCCTCAAAACTCCCTATCAAACACCATATGTGTATCCATTCACACCCTCACTCAATCTACCATATCACCTATGCCTCCCATAGATGATGGTGGTATTCATGTGGTCAATACCAAACCACACGATCCTTGGTTTGCATAAATTAAGGATTATATTAAGTTAGGATTCCTACCATGTGATCTACCACATGCTCATCATCGAGCATTCAAACAAAGGGTGATTCACTATACATTGCTGGGGGACATCCTCTACCATCATAGTTATGATGGCATCCTCTTGCATTGCTTAGAACCATATGAATCTCAATGGGTTGTACAAGAAACCCATGATGGTACTTGTGGTGGCCACTTTAGTGGCATGGCAATCACAAAATGCATCCTTCGCATGGGCTATTACTGGCCCAAGATGGAACATGATTGTTGTGAGTATGTGAGGCACTATGTCAAGTGCCAACAACATATAAATCTCACACATCTGCCATCTCAAGCACTCCAACCTATTCAGTCCATGTGGCCTTTCTCTCAATGGGACCTTGACCTTATTGGATAAATCACACCCACTTCATCAAACAATCACAAATTTATCATCACTACCATAGAATACTTTACAAAGTGGGTCAAAGCCATCCCACTTGTCTAGACCATGGGAGCTAATATTATAGTATTCATTATAGACCATATCATATGTCATTTTGGAATTCCCTCCCAAATCATTTTTTATAATAGGAAATATTTCAAAAATAAAATTGTTCATGCCCTCTATACCAAATTCAACATTCATCATAGTTTCTCTACCCCATACTACCCATAGGGTAATAGCTAGGCAGAGGCTACCAACAAAACAATCTGCTCCATACTTCGTAAGATAGTAGTAGAGTCTCATCATGATTGGCATAATCAAATACCCTTAGCTTTGTGGGCCTACCATATGAGCATCCGTACTCCCACTAGGGTAACACCTTTCTCATTAGTCTATGGTATTGAAGCCATCATGCCCCTTGAACTCGAGATACCTTCCCTATGAGTATCTATGAAAGAATTTATTGATGATGACACCACTCATCAAGCTCATCTCGATCAGCTAACACTCCTTGATGAACATCACATTCATACCATCGAGCACACACACATCTATCAAGACCACCTTCATCGTGCCTACAATAGTAAGGTACATCAATATAAATTTCAAATTGGTGACCTAGTTCTCAAAGAGAACCAACAAATCACAAGTCAACCCCACCAACAATGAGATAAGTTTACCCTAAACTGGTTGGGCCCATTCATAGTCACACATAAATTTGGTTTAGGTGCCTATCGATTGGCTAATCTCGAAGGTCTCATTGAACTTGAACCCATCAATATCCTTCACCTTCATGCATTCAATGCTTAGCCCACATAGGTATTCACCACCACAAATTGTACATAGTGCTATCTACACACACATCACTCACTATGCACATCACAATACACACATGGTATTTATTTTCTATTACATAATAGATGCACCTTTGCTTTTTATGTCATTTATATGTTGTTGGTATCTATTTCTTTTTTAGGGTTCACATCATCCACCACTACATCTTCAGTAGAGATACATGATCATACATGCATACTATCAACATCTCATTCTACCACCATGCAGGATCCTCCCACACTACCTCTAGTCTCAATTACACTAACTAACCTAGCCAGACCACCTAACTCTGTACATATCCAATAGTCCTCACCATCATCCCATTTGGACCACCACACTCCACCTCGATATCATTCACCCCACCATAGAGACTCATCTTATTCACCTCACTCAGGAGATAGTTAGGTCTCCCTATCCTCCTTTGTAGACAAGGAGGAAAACCCCCATTCCCACACACAAGGGTCTCCTCCCCCTCCATCTGATGATACAAGGAACCCTTACTCACCATCCACTTCTACTCATCACCCATCAAGAATTTATTATCCCCCAATAGAGGATACACACCTCATCTCATGCATCCTTCATGCTTACCTCCCCCACTTTCGAGTGAGATGTCCCCCTATACCCAAGCCCTTCATTTGCATGCCTCCCAAGCCACTTCTATACATGTACCTCCATCTCGTATACATCATTACCCATACCATCTCCTGCACCACCCATCCTTTAGATACCACCTTCTCCACTTTGAGGCTTACCATTTTAGCCAACCCCACAATCTATAAAGTCATTTCACTCACCCCCTTCATCCTCTCATACAAATCCATCTTCACACCCATATCATACTCCTCCTTATACATTGGAGTCTCGCTCTCCACCTTCTCCAATCCCATCACCCCCACATTTTGATATCCAACATATCCTCTCTCACCTCGATGCTCTCAAGCTACACCTGAGTCATTGTCACTACCACACCTCTACTCACTAGTCCACCATGGCCCATATATCTTCACCTCCTTCTAGGTCTATTCCTCATCCTCAGATCTAACCCACATCATATTCTTGACCCACACCTCCACCATTCGACCTCACTCCATCTGCTTCCCACTCACCTCCCTTAGAGCCTTATATCTATCCCATGCCTCTCCCATCCATGCCATTATCCCAAGTGTTTCATCAGATGTTTCACCAAGGCCTCCTTGTGTTACCTAAAATCTATCCTATTGACCCATCATATCCTAAATCATGAAATTATCATGAGAATCAGTTCTGTATATACCATCATCATCTAGGGCATGACATTGATACATGTCATACATTCAAAACCTTGGTACATAACATGTTGCTTGGTGACCACATCCCATCACTCGAGTACTCATTTTCATCCAATCAACTCTAGAGTCCTCCATGTCACATCATCCCTCGCACTTTACCACCATATGAATCTATGATAGCTCCATCATGCTATATCCATCACATGTCAAACTATACAAACCATCAGAGCCCTAGCAACATCATCGCCTCACCTCCTCATTCATGACCTGACCCTCATCACTTCACCCATCATTAGTTTCTTTTCATCCTCTCTCTTCTTTCTTTCCTCTTCTTCTTCTTGCTTCCTCATGTAGTTGTATGGTCATGCTTCGAGTGGCTACATACCTACGTTGATCTAGTTTCTTTCTTCTCACCCTCCCTTTCCTCTGGTAATCCCCTTATCTTGTTGGTTACCAATTCTTATTTCTTCCATCTGTAGTTTCCACCTTCAAATTCTTCCTCTTTTTGTCATTATCACATGCATTCCCACCAGTTACATCTTATTCTCCTACTACACACACACCCCACATGTTGGGGCAACCATTATCACAACTTCTCACCTTCATCATCATCACACCATATACTCATTTGTAAATAGGCTTTTCAATATTCCTTCACTACATTTCATGGTCTTCCTCTTGTAGATATTTCATTCTTCTAGTTGCATCGGTTACATTACATCCATTGCATATATCCATTCATATTTCATTATGATTTCATTTCATGTTTGTATATTCTTCCCCCTAAAAAAATGCACCTTCGACAGGAATAACATACGCACTTGTTAGCATCACCACTTGGATGTCCATTCCCCCTTTTCAGGATTAAGGCGTATACAGGTGTCTTGTTTAGTTTTGACCATTCAATAGTTTAGTCAATCAAATGTCACCTCTAGCTGATAGGTTTTATACACTCCTTATAGTTCTTTCAGGTTGGTTCAACTTCTCTCATGGACCATTCACATAGGTTACACACTTAAGAAAATTTTGAGTCTAGGGAAGATAACACCTTGCATAGATATCACCATCTAGTGAATGGTTTCCCCTACTCATCCTATCATTTGCATGGTCAACATATGACCTAGGGATAAACAAAGGGATAAGCATAAGCAAAATTTAGACAAATAGGCAGAAAACAAAAGCCAATACCCATATTACAAAAAAAAAGAAAAAGAAATGAGGGGTAGAAAACAAAAGGAAAAGCCTCCAAGAAACACCAATGTTATGCTTCATCGCCTTTGGTCCTTAGGTTCAACATAACATCATGGGATGATTTCCATCGCTAGCTATAGGCCCTAAGCGCCTGCCTACCAGTGGAATAGTCTTACAAGTGGTGACACATCTATCACATTAGCGACCTTCTTTTGTATAGATCATTACGTGCTTGTGGATGAGCTAGCTAGTTTGGCTATGTTTACAATGGGTTAATCCTACCTCCCTCAAAATGGATAAATGAACCTCACTCATTTACACACACTGGTCCATGATAGACTTTGAACCATTCAGATTAGTTATGAGTTGTCACCAATGCTTGCACAGTTTTTGTATGAGATTTGATTACTACAACTATGATTGTCAAAGTTATTACATATACCTTATACCATCCTACATCCCTGATATTATGGAATGGATCACATTCACATCGGTCTATGCCATGATACAAGTGCTTCCTTTGCACATTTCATTCCTCCCATACATGCATCAGTGCATCTATTTTACATAGAGTTATCAAACATTTCATCATTGCATTTATCCTACATGCATTTATTGATATTGCATCATCACATCTATGTTACATGCATCTACCAAAATTCTAACATACATTGTCACACTTGCATTACATCACATAGCATTGCATCCAATCTACACTTCTTCATATCATTCTATAGTATATCTATGCTATAGTGTAATCATTTTCCTACACATTACCACATACACATATATTCATTCATCATACATTTACTCACAAATTATACTATGCTATCTATGCAAAAGAAATTCAAACACATTCAAATCAAAATCATAACACATGTATATATAATAGTTACAACCAAAATGTGTATATATATAATCCATCAAAAATACCCGTAGGCTACAAAATGGGACCATGCCCACTATCCATCATCCAAAATACCCATAGGCTACAAAAATCATAGACTCTCAAAGAGCACAACCATCAACTCTAACTATCACTAGGAGTCTCTCCACTCCCCTCGTGGCTCACCCTATCTTATGCCACCACACATGCTATTGTAGCCCTACTAGACTCTACCCCTATCCCAGATGCCTAAACTCCTATAGGAGATAACACCCTCTCCAAATTGGTAGCAACACCTACTCCTTGTAGCACATCATGTGCCTCTATCCTCATACCCCTCTGAGCCATCAAAGTTGTACTTTGATGACTCTACTATGAATGTGTTGATACTCATGATCATGACCTCGATCATGATCATGCTTAACCATAATCAGGGAGTGGAATCCCATGCATCAACAAGATAAACTCACACTCTACTTACATCACTACCTCCTCGACTAGCCACCCTCTCACATCCTCACTACCCTTCTATAATCACTCTATCTCTACCCTCAAGGTAGCCATATCTATAGGCACCTCCCCTATCACCCTGGCTCACTCAACCTCCTCTCGTACCTACTACTATCTCTCCACCTCAACATGTAACTCTACAATATCTACATCTTGAGCCTCTACCATAAACTACCACCTATGCATCTCCACCCTCAACTGATCCATCTCCTCCACCATCTTGGCATACCTCACCTCTATAACTTCAAGCCTCTTGCATTACTCAACATCTCATAACTCAAAGACCTTTCACTCAATATCACTAGTAGTCTCCAAGGCTATCATCCTATCCTCAAAATCCTCTAGGTCTATCGCTAGACCTCTCTCACTCACCTAGAGCTCTCCCTCTAACTGATGTACTCACTCTCATAGCATCAACACCTCCTCCTCTACATCTTGCATATCCTTCTCCTCAATAGGAATCTCTCCCATATCACCAAGATATCCTAGATCAATGGTATCATCAAAACCTACATCTCTACCCACATCCTCACCCATCTCCTCCATGGTCACTACCTCCTCCATAGGCTATGCTCCACTACTCACTGGTGCCTCCTCCACCCTCTCTATAGATGCACTAGATGCACCACCCAATCATCACCTAGATCATCAAAGAGGTACCTCTATCTCACCTCTAGCTCTATCCTGTGATCTAGATCGAGTACCTCTCACTACCCACCCCTCTATCATAGGTACCCCACCACCAGGTTGTATCCATCGATCAATCACCCCAACACCTAGCTCCCAACTCTGAGTCACCCACTAAGCATCATACTCTGGTGTCATGCCTACATCATCCACATCTAGAATCACCATCGATGGATCCCTCTCACTAGTCCATGGTAATACCATAGGTTGCTCCCCTCTATCACCTCATCACCTATAATACACAATAGGCACCTTCAAAATATCCTATCATAGCCCAAACTATCTCATCACTCGACTAAACTAGAAGAACTCAACCTATCGAGTATACCACCCCACCAACCATCTCCCTCAATGGATAGCACCTAGCTACTCATCATCCTTCTCCCATACCACCCCATCCCTCCAAGACCTCCACTTGATGAGACTAGGCACCAACTCTCCAAACTTCACCCTCCAAAATAGAGGATCACCCTCATGTGGCCTCTTCATCCCCTTTTCCTCATCCATCCTCCACTTCAATGCATATGGTAAGTGTGTTTGTCCATCAACATGAGCCTTATAAGGCAACAATGATGGTCACTCCAGGGCTATGTGCTCCCATGCCCACACCTATAGCAAAGGAGTCTAGCTCAACCCCTTCCTCCCAACATGCACTACATCATGCAACTCCTTGTACACCTGGGCCAACAATGTAGGTGCCCATGCAAATACAACATTATGCTCCACCATATCACATACCACATCCAACATATTCTAGGTAAACAACACCTCAAAAGTATCTAGTAGAGCATAAGTGGAAATCATCACCATCATCATGCACTGACGCTTGGACAACATCTTATTACACCAAAGATACTCATAGTCCATCTTCTTAGTATCTACCTCCCTCCACCTATCCCCAAAGGCATGCTCCATCACAACCACCTACCTATCATCTATTATTGCCCTCACTGGAACACCCTCAATGGGCAACTTGTAGATCCTGTACACATCTTCCAAGGTGATCATCATCTCACCCATCAAAAAGTGGAAGGTATTCTGATCTGGGTCCCACCTCTCACATAATGCTGATATGTACACTCTATTAGCATGAATACTCTTACACTCCCACACTCCTCTGAACCACACTACATCCAACCACTCTTGATCTTCCTTACCCTTCATAAGATCATCCAACTCAGCCTTCATCGTATGCACACGATGTCGCGACTTGATATTCTTCACTTATTCATCCACAAACAAACACAACAAAATTCATATCAGTTCCATATACAATTCTATTCAAATACTTAAAATAAACAAAAATCAATCTTCTCACACACATTTCACACTCACAAATTAATTCATTTAATTTATCATGCATTTCGAGATATTAAAACATGCACAATCCACACAACACAACAAAATGCAAACACAATCACATATTTGGATACCCATTTTGCCATTTCATGGTGAAAGTTCAAATAGATGTAAAAAATAGTGCATATCGGGCTCCCAACAACCAATTTTAAATTCACCCACACCTACATCATGGCATACAATTCAAACATATACCAAATGCCACAACACACGAAAACAAATTACATTTTTGAATACCCATTTCATCCTTTTACAATGAAAGTGTCAATGGTTGTCAAAAATAATACACCCACAATGGTAAAATTCATAGTCAAATTTAATCAATTTACATCACACAAGCTCACATTCAGATAACATGCCAAACAAAGGCAAAATACAAACACAGTCACACATTTGGATACCCATTTCCCACTTTTGCAGATAAAATTCAATCACATTTCAAAAATAGTACCCCGTGGCTCCCAAAAAGCAAAGTCAAACTATGCAACTACACTACCCATTAACCGGTCAAACTAACACAAAAATAGGTCAAACCTAAAAATTGATTACACTTTTGGGTACCCATTTGGCTTGTTTAACACTTCGTATTCCAATTTCAGTTAAAATTAACATGCATTTTAAAAATAATGCAAAAACCTCCCCTCCCCCATTTCACGCTTTTCCAAAAATAAAATTACAAAACAAAACAAGTAATGAACTTCTTTTTCGGTGGGTTGTTGGGTGTTGGTGTTGTATTGGTGTTGTGTGGTGGGTGGGGGGTGGTGGTGGTGTGTCTTGGTTTTATGGTGGTGTTAGTTTTTTTGTGTTTGTGGGGTGGTTTGTGGTTTGGTTGGGTGGGTTTGGGTTTGTTTTTGTTTTGTTTGTTGGGGTGGTGTTGTTGTGGGGGGGTTGTTTTGGGTGGGTGTTTTTTTGGGTTGGTGGTGGTGGTTGGGGGTTTTTTGTTTTTTGTTTGTTGGTTTGTTTTGTGTGTGTTTGGTGGTTGGTGGGGTTGGGTGTTGGGGGGGGTTGTGGGTTTTGGTGGTGGGGGGGGGGGTGGTTGTGGTTGTGGTTGGTTGGGTGGGGGGTGGGGGGGGTTGGGGGTGGGGGGGTGGGTTTTGGTGTTGGTTTTTGGTTGGGGTTTTTGGTTGTTTGGTTGTTGGGTTTTGGTTGGGTTGGTGGGTTGTGTGTTGGGGTGTGTTTGGTGGGGGTGTTGGGTTGGGGGGGGTTGGTGGGTGTGGTGGGTTGTTGTTGGTGTTGGTGGTTGGGTTGGTTGTTGTTTTTGGGGTTTGGGGTGGTTGTTTTTGGGTTGGGTTTGGGGTTTTGGTGGTGTGGTGTTTTTGGGGTGGGTGTTTGGGTGTGGGGGGGGGTGGGGGGGGGGGGGGGGGGTGGGGGGTTTGTGGGGTTGGGGTTGGGGGGTGTGTGTTTTGGGGTGTTGGTGGGTTGTTGTTTTGTTTTGTGGGGGGTGTTGTGGGGGTTGGGTGGGGTTTGTTGTGTTGGTGTGTGGGTTGTTGTTTGGGTGGTTTGTGTTGGGGGGTGTTGTTTGTGTTGGGGTGTTTGGGGGGTGTGGTGTGTGGTTGGGGTGTTGTGGTGGTGTGGGTGTTTGGTGGTGGTGTGGGTTGTTGTGGTGTGTTTTGGGGTTTTGGTGGGGTTGGGTGGGGGTGGGGTGGGGGTTTTTTGTGGGGGGTGTGTGTGGGGTGGGTTGGGGGGTGTGTTTGGGTTGGTTGGGTTTTGTTGTGGGGTGGTGGTTGTTTTTTTTTGGGGTGGGGGTGGGGGGGGTTACTATCTCCATTCTTAATTGATATTCGATTTTTTTTACGTATTAATTGGGATGCCTCCAAAACACATAGCATGGACATTATGGGTGAAATCAAGCGGCATTTAGAGAATTAATTGTTGGTGGTTCCCATTTATGGAAACCAAAATTTAAAATTCAGGAATGGAAATTGAAATTGTTTTGCAACATTGATTTTCGAGGATCGAGGCCTCAATAAAAACTTGAAATTTGTAAGTTATTAATCGAGGGAAGAAACCAAAATTATTTATGTATTAAAAATTAATGAAAATTACTATGATTATCGTGAATTTGTTTGACCCGCTTCATCTGAACACTTACCAATGGATCTCCACATCAATTTACAACACCAGTCCATCCCCTCACCATCCTTGCACCCAAATCCGTCAACCACAAGAGCTTTGCATCATGAACCATTGCTCACCACTCACTATCCAAAGCTGTCACCATGAAAATGACCCCCCATGCTTCACAAAAAGGCTTAAATATATCTAAAACTCTAATTTGCCCCCTTCCCTATGATTTAGGTCAAATTCTCCCCCCAACCTATGAATTCAGGTTCAATTCACTCCCTAACCTACGAATTGCACCTATGGACCCCAAAATCATCAAAATTTCATCCCAAACCCTAGGAAATCTTCCCATCCTCCTGTCCATCTAATTTTTCATCAATATTATCATGCATTTTCTTCTATCAATCGATTCATCATCATATCACCACATTTCATTCACCTCATTGCTGATTCCTCATTTGAGGGGGTATTCATATCCAAAATCTGCTTTGCATGCAACCAAACAATCAAACATCCAAATCATGGATATCGCATTTGCCTACAATTTTTTTGCTGAAGATTATCTTATGATAATAATATCAATCCCAATCAGATATTTGTTAAGTCATGAGAGCTATGCATTACCATGGAGATGTCACTCTGGCATTCATGTATGTTGAATACATATTTAATGGTACATTTGAATAATCTTAACACAACATTCAGATATGTCACTCTAGCATTCAGGTAAAGCGGCCCTGACCGCATAATTGAATGGTACGTTTGAGTAATCCATGCTCCCCCAGCTCAAATGGTTTGACAAGTGTCACCATGTACTCATCAATCAATCAACAATAAAAATTTGAAATAGACATTTGTTCTATTCATATTTGGACCATCCTACATTGGTCGCAAAAGCAAAGCAATCATAAGTTGCCCTCACAAACAACCAAGTATGATATCATGAATATTGTACTAAATTGGAAAAATCATCCATTGCATCCGCAATCATTCATTTGCATTCATCATTAGTATTTTCCATTTTTTCTCTCTCTTCTTATTTCTTCTTTCTCCTTTCTTCCTCTCTTCTCTCTCCGGATTCTTGGTCAATGTTGTATGGTCACGCTTTGAGTGGCTACATACCTTTGATTAGATTCCATTCTCCCCTTCCTTCCTTCATCTTCTACTTTCTCCCATCACATTTTGTACTAAACTATGTTCCACACAACGTAGTACAAAAAGGGGTAAATGTAGACACCCAAAAGTCATATATGTCTACCTCTACATACTTGTAGATCTATCTGGACACTTGTAGGTTTGCATAGACCATCCTATACTTCTCTAGGCTATTGTAGACCAACGTAGAGCATTTTAGACCACTGTAGACTATTCTAGACCAGCATAGACCACTCTAGATCAGCATAGACCACTCTAGATTATTGTAGACCTTCGTAGACCTATGTAGGCCATTTCATTGGTCTATAGGTATGAAACCCTACTAAACTACATAATTCATGACCCAACCACCTTCTATCTATCAAGATGCCACCTATCAGTTCCCTAAGGCAACCTAAGACCTTTTCCCACACCTAATTAGGACCCCACGAGACTATTAGTTCCCAAAATTGAATTTCTAATTGTAAAGTCACTTCACTTAAGTGCACTTTTTCATCTAAAAAGGTTAATTAGGATTCTAAACCCAAATTAGTCCTAATTATTCCCTCACACATGTGTGCACCAAATTAGTTAGGATATTTCCTAGGAAACCCTAACTCAATCCTTATCTAACCTAGGTATCAACCAACCCTAGTTAATCCTAATCCTTGCTTACACATGTGTGAGAATAGGATATTTCTCTTAGGGCATATGAGAGTATGACTAGACATGCCACTTCAAAAAACCTAACATGACCACAATAGGATTTGACCCTAGGGTTTAGTACACCTAACCACACCCCCTACACCTTGGTTTCTTCTATAAATAGAGGACCAAATCCTTCATTAAGAATCTCTCCCCTTTTAGCTAACATACAGAAACTCTACAAAAATCCATCCAGAAGTACAATATGATATATCTGCACCATGTAGATAGTATAACACCATCTCAGGAGCCCATCCGGACAAGGATCTCCAACAGAAAGCACCTACAACTCAATTCGCCCCCTACCCCACGAATCTGGCTTCCAATTCGCTCCTCTGACCTGTGAGTTGACCCTACAACAAGTTTTCTCAGTAAATCTATCATGTATGCTTTATTTTATATTTTTATGATGTTCTATGCAATTTTATCGCATTTTAGCATAATTTTCCTTTGTCTCTTTATTATCTTTTATCAATATGGGGCCTAACTAAGGCAAGCCCCCAAACACACTAACCCTCTTTTTTAGGTCACAAAATAGGTGAAAAAGGAGAAGCATCAACATCAACACTACCGGTGGCCCACATACGCATGAAGCCCACCTACATTGAGGAATCTCAAAAGGAGCTATCAGATATTTGATATTCATAAAAAGGATTTGGGACAATCCTCTTTGTAACCCATGGACTCATTTTAATGAATAAAGAATAATATTCTGAGCATTTGCATGTTTTGTATTATGTTTGAAGAAATGGTAACTTTTGTACGTTTCATAAGTATATGGTAATAGAACTCTAATATGTAGGAAAATAATATAATATAATTCTACAATAATCCAAAAATATGCTATTACTAAAAGCTCATAAAAATAGTACAATGCAATATAATGGAGGAAATGAACACTCCAAAATTTTAATGGAAGTACTACATTGTACCTATTCACTACTCTAATCTAACACTTTATAGTAACATTATATCTCTCTACCTTAAAGGTATATATAGGAAGATATATTCCTTGGCTCATACTTTACCTAATACTCTTCATCTACCTTTACTATGACTCATGTACAAGTGGAACTCTTGGACATACACATCATTGCACATTGACACTTGTGCATTTATTACATTGCATGAAGTAACTACTTAACTTTACTCCAAAGTAAACTCCTAATCTAGTTATGTATCCCAGGTGGTACATTGGCATGTACCAAATAATGTAATATACTCTAACACCCCTGTATTACATTATTTGGATATTGAATACTTTAGTCTTCAATATGGTTCTTCATCCTTCAGATGATCTTCAACTTGATCTGGTCTTTGCAATGCTTTTAATTTACCTTGCATCGTATTCCTCCTTGATCTAATTCCTCTTCTTCTTCTATATCCTTATATTCGAAGTCATTTTTTATAGTTTCATAAGTGGTCGTACTATCATCTGAATCCTGCAAAGATATTTTCTCCTTGTCTTTTTCCTTCTTATCATTATTCTTTTTTACTGCAAAGGCTTCTGAACAAACACTTGGGGCATCATGATAAGATCTTGAGTTAGTATAACTTTTTCATGACCCTCCCTTGATAAAATTTTTATTTTGATGGATTCATATTTTGATATGCTTTTATTACGGATAAAATGATTGACTATTTTGGTTTTGTTATGCAAAGAACTTATCTCTTATGGAAAAATGATATGTGAATTTCATTACTTGGATGTAAGGTAACTACATGCTTAATCTTGAGAATAAGCTTTTTAATGTGAGAATAATGTTCTACTAGTGAAGTGAACTTGTGCTGAAAAATAGGTTTCGTGTAGGTGGAAGAAAATATCAACCACTAAGAATAGGATGCTTGGGGGAAATGATGTGATAAGTTAATAGTAAAATAACTTTCTGAAAGAGCAATATGGATAGATGCCTTTCATGAAAATGCATATTATAGTTTGCATGAGATAAAGTTATATTAGAAATTAGTTATGATTATGATTTACTTAATAATATTTTCTTGAAGAATTATATTTTGGTAGTGAAGTGCTATAGTTAAAGACTGTATGATTTATTACATTACCTTTCTTTAAGAAAAATAAGATACAAAAGAATTCAATCTTACTTAATTATGTATCTTGGTAAATTAGGGAAAGTTTTAGTAGGCATTAAAATAAAATGATAAATAAATAAAGAAGTAAATCCTCTCCATGGGTGTGTGTACTTTAGATATAGCCACTTTTGGAAATTGTTAATCGTAAGGTCTACTTTGATTTTGGTAGTGGTCTTGTGCGGGAACATATTTTGTGGTTGTTGGAGGCTCAAGGTATAAATAAAGTGGAATTTTGAGTGGAGGCTAGAAATAAGAGGGAATGTCAGAGAACTAGCGTAGAATGGGTAGATATTCTTGGTAACTTCTTCTTGGAATATTAAAAAAAAGAAGGAAAAATATCATCTAGGAAGAACCCTGTTGTGAGCACTGGACATGTTGATTGGCTGGAAAGAAATTTCAACTCAAAACTTGCTATCGGGTAACAAAAGAGTTTGAGCCAAACTAAGTAAGTTTTATTTATGTTGTAAAATGATTTAGTAATGGTGGTTCTTATTTTTTGTTCTAATCAGATAATAGAAACTTGTTTGTAGATAAGCGGTGATTTTTATCATATCTTTGGTTCACTCATTTTAATTAGAAGAATATTTCTTTAGAGTGTTTAGTGTTGAGGACTTCTAGTTCAGGTAAATTTATCAGTATCTTGAATATGATCCCTTGTATGATAGAGGTTGAATAGGTTTTACCTTACCTTGAATAATCTGCATATGTTTGTGTTAGCTCTAGATGTTTGATCTCTTTTTGCAACGACCCATAATCTTTTTGCAAGGATTTGATAGGAAACCTATGCTTATGAAAAATAGAAGTAGTGGATGTCTTCCTAAGTCTTTTATGATGGCCGAAGTTAACCTCAATGAATCCATTAAATAGGCTTGTGATTTTTTTGTATCTTACTAGTTTGTTAAGTTGCATAACCTAGTGGAGATTGTTGGGTATTAGAGGAGCCCATAGAACCAAGATGAACCTCAAGACTAATAGGAAATTTGGTCTCGGGTGTTTGTGTACTATAGAAAGTGTAGAATGTTTGTGATGCTTTAGTTTTATACCAGTGATATTAAAGAATGTAGGATTCTTTAGGATTGTACTAGCATTAAGTGTCTTCTTGGGAAACATTGATATTGAGGAAAGAAAATTTTTGTGGGAAATGTTTTATTGATTGTTTCTTGTTGCATTTTTGAGCTAGTAATGCAAAATTATAAAGATGTGTATTTTATGTTTTATTTATTTATTTATTTATTTATTTTTTTTAAATAATAGAATATGGTCAAAAAAAAAAAAAACATCCCATAGAATGGACAACCAAGAGGCCAAGCAGTCTTCCTTGTAGTCCTCATCTAACTTCTTATCATCGTTCTTGCCATCATCTTTAGATTTTTTCTTCGACTCCTTGTGCCCCTGGAACTGCTGGCTATAAAACAGAAGATTTAGAGAATCACACAAATCAACAGCTGCACTGATGAGGCCAGACAGACTCTTCAACTGATTGATATCGTTGGAGGCTGATGAAATTGTCATCTTCTCCAAGACTATTATGGTGGGGTATGGTGCCTCATTGTCAAGGATCTCCAACACTTTGTTATTTCTTGCTAGGGCCTTTTTGCGACATCGAATCCAAACACACCTTGGGAAATACTTGAGGCCAAAGCAGATGTTTCCCATGCATGAATTTGTAGATAAAAAACCTTTATCAGTGCCCCACCAGCTACAAAAAACACTAGTCACATGAACAAAAAAAACAAATATGACAAAATCCATTATAAGGTTCAAAAAAATATTTTTAAAAAATGCCCCCATTTTCTGTCATTGATCCACTTTGAGCCTTCCAATCTAAATTTTTTCATTATCAATCACCATTGAGACTGCATGAGGAAGATTTTCAGTCCACGTGATCAAATTTGCTGCTACAATGCCTTCATTTGCCAGCCTATCAGCTGCCATGTTTGCTTCCCGAAAGGTATGCAAAATTATGGCCTCAGGTCGGTCATGAATTAGAGCCCTTGCTTCATGGATGTAGTCATCAAATCTCCAAGGAGCTCTCTTAGTGTTCTTTAGAAGATTTATAATAATAAGAGAATCACCTTCCACCAACAGCTTCCCTGGATAATTCTCCGCCACCTTGAGGCTCCTCCAAACCGCCCTTGCTTCACCCACATTGTTAGTTTGAGCTCCAAGATGTTCAGCAAAAGCTACAAGCACCTCACCCTTGTGGTCTCTAAGTAATCCACCAGCCCCAGCTTCACCTGGGTTGCCCCTAGATGCCCAGTATTTTATATGTTTTATTGGAATTGGTGTGCATCATTGAATTGATTGTAAAAGAAATATTACAAATATATTATACCTGGTAGAAATGAAATTACTTTGGTTGGAAATATTATGGATATATTATACCTGGTAGAAATGAAATCACTTTGGTTGGAAAGATTATGGATATATTAAACTCAATAGAAATAAAATTTCTTTGGTTGGAAAAATTATGGATATATTTAACCTGGTAATTAGTGAAAGTACCGGTTGGAAATATTATAGATATGTAAATTTCATTTTAGTGGAAAAATGCTTGGGCTTGTATATTTTAATGGAAGCTCTAAAATTTATTAATGAAACAGTTGATTGCATAAGGAAAAGCAATTTCATTATTGAAATATAGAGTGCATGTCTTGTGTGTATACTTGTTAGAATTATTTGAGAATGGAAATGGGAAATCTATGAATTATTTCTACTATAATTTATGTTTTGTTGGAACTATTACTGTTGGAATATACTAGACTGTGTGTTGTGTGACCATTACATTGTAAAGGAAATGCATAATTTTATTGGGAGTTATTTTTTATCCCCATTCAAAGAGCTATCCTATTATTAGTGGTCTCTTGGAGAGTGGATAAGGAGGATGCCAATGGAGAACCAGGTTGCTGGTGAGTGACATCTACATTTGCAGCATCCAGAAAATAGAAACTCTACCCAAACCTATGCTGGATAATAGATTGTATTTTTTGGAATTATTTAGAATGCTGTCTTTGTATGAGGGAGAGTCAGTGAGGGAAGAGTTATGTTGTGAGTTGTGTAACTGATAACCGATAATTGAAGGATCCAATGAACCAATTGAATGTATTTGTAACATTGATATTATTGTAATGTAATTTCTAATTAAGACCTCTATTTTTAATAAGTTGTAGTTGGATGGATTAATTTTATAATTATTGTAGAGTGTGAGATTTTTGTGTTAAGTCTTGCATTAAATTTATTTTTGTGTAACTCATTCTCATGAATGTTATGACGTAAGTTTCGTAGAAAGTATTGTTTGGCTGGTTTGAGCATCTAAGGTTTATAATTTTGGTTAGTGTCATCTGACATTATGGACACCATACTTTCCTTTTGGTTTTTCTCATTGAGCCCTTAACAAATCACTTGGGAGTGGAGTTATATTTAGATCTCATTCGGTAAAATCATAGCTAGATTTCTATTTGAGCATGCACGCATTTAGTGTTGGAAATATGTAGTACCAAAGGAACACTTAGAGAGGCTCGATTATTTAATAACTTCCTCCAAGTTTTTTACAAAAATGTAGCTTATGAATTTAACAATATATGTTTAAAAAGTAAGGAATATTTATAGGTAGATATATAACGATTTTAAATAATATAATCATATAGCAATTCATGGCCTGAAAGACTTGATCATATCAATGATGAGAAATATAGTCTTGAGACTTAGAACCTGCATTGAAGGAATTGTATGTAGGGTGGATATTAGCATTACACCTTTTGAATGATAAAAAATGGATTAAGCTAGCCCATAATGATAAGGGAGTGATAGCTCATGATGGGGAACTTCTAGCACACTTACAAAGAAAAAAATGATATAAGTAGTGGAGATAGGAGTGATCATGAATAGTTTGCTTGAAGCTCGTAGCACTCTTACACGTAAGGAAACAATGTAAGTAGTGTGGATAGGAAAGAAATTTTAGTTGTTGACTAGTGAGATAGGTATATATATATATATTCACTTTCAATTTTGGATTTGTAATTTTGGGTTGTGGCATTTGGTATTAGAGTTTAGGTTCACAAGTGTAATAGGATCACTACATATGTCTAGTTGTAGTGTGTAATCAGAAGAATACACAACTATAGTTTATTTTTTAAAATTCTATCAAATAGAATGACTAAGAATATAATTACTTCAATAAATTGACTCCTAATGACTTTTTTGTGTGTGGCCAGGGACAATGCCACCGAAGATAATGAGAGGAAGTGTTGCCCTAACAATAAGTTAAACATGATAGACAAATATAGAGGGTGGAACCCTGAATGTAGATTCAGAGAACCCTAGTGAAGAAAGAGAGGATCTTATAGCAATGGTGGCCCAAATTCATGAATAAGTAGAAACACAAAGATATATGTTGGATACCATGTTGAACTGGGAAACATCAGCCAAAAAATCTAGGACATAATAAGCAAATGAACCCATCACGGAAGCACAACGTGCTAGGATTCATATAGAATATGAAATATATAAATATATGAAGTATTTGAAGTCTTCCAAGTTTAATAGAGAAGAATATGGAGATAAAGACAAATCTTGGCTAAAGGAAATAAAAAATTATTATTTTTTGAAGAACTACTCCTTGGATATCCGAATGTCCTACACCACTTTGCACTTGCAAGGTGATGGTATAAATTTATTGGAAACCTATAGTCAAGGACTAGGACTTACGATTATAGTTGATTTGATTTGGAAAGCATTTGTGAAGGCCTTTAAATATAGATTCCTCATGAAGCACTTTTATTCCTAGAAATTTGATGAATTTATTAGAATATGATAGGGAATTAGGTCGGTGGAGGTAAACCATCAAATATTTATCAATGCCCTTAAGTATGTGCTTACAATGTTAAAATGAATATCCACAATTTTATAATAGGATCATACCCAAGAATAGGGCAGGAAGTGGATATGTGAGAACCCGCTACACTGCAAAAGGCCTATGATATGGCTAGGAAAGCTAAAACCTATTTAAAACCCTATTTTAATTATGAAAGGTTAAACAAATAGGGTAAAGAGACATTATGGAAAATAAATAGTGCAGGATTTGTAAAGGGGGAAGGTGGGTAGGCAAATAAATATTCTCCTAGGAAGGATCAAAGGAATGACAGGAAGCATATAAGGTTCAAAAAATAATTTCAAGGACAAAACCGCAACTCCAACAATCATAAAAATGGTAACAATAGGTCATCTTAAGGATAAACTAACGCTTTAATTCCAGTAGAGAAAGCAGTTGAGGGACAAAATAGAAAATGAATGTAGGGCCCAATATTGGATGTTTTGATTGTGGTGGACCGCATTATGCTAGCAATTGTCCATGCAAGTAGGAACAAATTCAAAAGGAAAGAAACCAATGTACAAGGAACCTACAAGTAGGGAACTGGCTCACAAGATTTATGCAACAATAAGAAAGTAGGATCTAGATGGGCAAGCCACTCCATTTATAATAAGGGGTAAGATATTTTGTATGAATGTTAAGATTTTGATAGACAATGGTAATACAAATAGTTTTGTTTCCACTAATTTAATTAAAGATCTATTCAAAAGACTTAGAATCTTGGCACATGGGTGGAAGATTGAGTAGGATTTAGAACAAACCTACTTTGTGAGTTAGTGCTACCTGTAGCTAAAATAACTGAACACAAACAATGTATATAACACACAAAAAATATATTGCAAAAAATAATTCCTTATATTGATATTGATATAGGCGAGACTGAATCTCTTGATTTTACAATGATTTTGAATTACCCCTAATGTGTTGGGGGTAATGTTACAATGCATTTTCTTTCTTCTAATTATAATTCTTTGATAATGGAAAAATGGGGGGATTCTTCCAAGTCTTAAACACGCTTATTCATCCTTCGCTCCTCAGCTACAACTTTAAAAGGTGAGTAGGCTTTTGATAACCTATAATGGGATCACTCCAAATTCAATAGCCTTCCAAGTATCTACTTCCTACACACATGAAAGACATAAGAAATTTTAGTAGCACCTATATATAATATTAAAAATCATGCAATAAAACCCTTGAATTAGTATAGCAGAAAGCATAAAAAAAATAAATTAGATGCCTTGCTGAAATCAAACTTACGGATCATATCTATCATATTTTTTTGAACCTAAGAAACCATGGATGTGTGGTGTGGGTTGGTAAATCATAAATGGGTGATGAGGAAAAAACTCAAGGGAGGTTTTTACTGTGTAACCATGAATGCAAAGTTTTAGATGAATGGTAGAAGACTCCAAAATGGGGCTCTAAGGCTTTAGATATTTGGTTTCCTCAAGATGCATGTGAGCTCCTCGTCCTATTTTGGTAGCCTAATGGTATTTGTTATCAACCTCTTTTGGTTGGTGGGGTGAAGGTTCCTTTATAGTCTTCTTAGAGTTTTGGATGGAAAAGGGAGGTGGCAAGCCAGGATTGCCAAGTGGTAATCCAAGGCTTCCAAATGGAAGGCGTAGTTAGAGTGAGTTACCCAAGGTGTCTCACTTAACTGGGTGATGTGGTTGTAAGTGGAGTGAGGTGTAAGGGTTTTCCCATGTGAAGAGATAAAGAGGACATGAATGTGTGATATATATCAAGGTGGGGTAGTGAGGTGGCTAGGACACATGTCTAGTTATTAGGTAGGGTATCCTAGGCTGATTTTCTAGATTTAATAAATATGGAAAATAGATTAATGTGCAGGATTTTATACACCTAAGTTTAGAATTAGGTATATAATTTTATTATGCAGGATTTGTGATGTGGGGTGCAAATTATGATTTTTTGGATGCCTAGGATTTGGTGTCTACACTACCCTATGGTATAAATTGCCTTACCTAGTGGGATGACCATAGGATATCTTTATGTGGTACTATTGCATACCTTTGATGTAATCCTTGGAATGGATTGGTTGCAAGCACATAATGTTGTAGTGAATTTTTAATATAGATGGATAGAGTACATGGAATGTAGTGGAACAATGCAAAGGGTGTACAACCTAAAGGGGCTTTTCAACCCCAAATTCTTTTAGTAATGCAACTTAAGAAAGCTATGAGAAAAGGGGGAATGGTATATGTAGTTAAGGTAAATGAGATGGATGATGAAAGGAAGGAAGAGGTGTTTGAAAGGTACCCACTTCTACAAGATTTTAATGATGTATTTCCTAAAGATATACCTAGATTACCACCTAAACTAGAATTCAACTTCACAATTGAGCTTCAACCCAAAGCATAACCTATAAATAGAGCTCCCTATCAAATGAAACCTATTGAAAAGCAAGAGTTGAAAGTACAGCTACAAGGGTTACTAGAGAAATGACTAATTAGACCTAGTGTGTCACTTTGGGATGCACTAGTGTTATTTGTGAATAAAAAGGATTGTTATCTGAGATAATGTATAGACTATAGGATGTTAAAGAGGGTGACTATAAAGAACATACATCCCCAATATAGAATCGAGAATCTCTTCAATCAGCTAAAACATGCCATAATATTTTCAAATATTGATTTGAAATTGGGATACCATTAACTGAGGATATGGAAAAAGGATACTCACCAGACAACTTTTAAGACTCGCTATGGGCATTACGAGTTCACTATTTTACCTTTTGGTTTAACAAATGCACCTACAATATTTATGAATACGATGAACAATATCTTTAGGAAGTATCTGGATAAATTTGTGTTGGTATTATTGGATGATATTTTGATATATTCCCAGGATAAGGTAGAGTACGATAATCACTTAAGTTGTGTTTAAACTGCTAAGGAATAATAAACTCTATGGGAACTTAGCCAAGTATGATTTCTATGTGTAAGAAGTACAATATCTAGGACACATTATATTGGCAAAAGGGATCATGATAGATCCTAAGAAAATAGAGGTCATTTTGAATTGATCATAGCCCACAAATATGATAGATATTTGAATATTTTTGGGGTTGACTGGATACTATAGATGTTATGTAAAGGACTACACCAAGATTACCTCACCAATGACTAACCTACAGAGGAAAGGGAAGGAATTCACATGGTAAAATAAATGTGAGTCAAATTTTGAACTAATTAATCAAAATCTTACCACACCTCCTATACTAAAGGTATTCGATCCTCAAGGAAGTTTTTTTGTTTTTATAGATGCATCTTTGGAATTTTTGGGAGGAGTGCTCTCTCAAGAAGAAGTAGTGATAGCCTTCGAGTCGAGGAAACTAAAGTGATATGAAGTTAATTATGAAACACATGATTTAGATATAGTAGCGATGGTGTTTTATCTTAAGATTTGGTGACACTATCTAGTAGAAAGACCATTTGAACTCAGGATAGATCACTAGAGTCTGCAATACATATTTACCTAACCCATACTCAATGCAAGATAGAGAATATGGATGGAATTTCTCATAGAATACAATTATAGTAGTGAGTATTTTAAGGGAAAGGAGAATAAATTTGTTGATGTACTAAGCAGGAGAAGACACATGGTAATATTATCTCACATTCATGTATAATTGATGGAACAAGTGAGGAACATACAAAGATAGGATGCCTACTGCATCCAAATTTTTGAAAAGATGGAAAGGAACCCAGAAGATAACCAAGATTTTAGCTTCAAATATTGATTCCTATACTTCAAGGATAGGATAGTTATCCTTGAATTCAGTGATTTAAGAAATATGGTCTTGAATTAATCACATAGATCACCATATTCCACTCACCTAAGGGAGAAAGGATGAGAGATAATATGAAGAAAACTTTCTTTTGGATTGAGATGAAGAGGGGCATGACTAAATTTATTGCTCATTACCTCAAATACCATATAGTTAAATTAGAACACAAATATCTTGTGGGATTTTTGTATCCACACGATGTACTTATGCAAAAATGATAAGTGATTGCAATGGATTTTATTATGGGGCTACCTAAAAATCGATTCCAGCATAACACAATATTAGTGGTGGTTGACATATTGACCAAGGTTGCATATTTTATACCCAAAAATTTTAAATATGATGCCATGGTGGTGGTTAATAGATTTTCCAAAGAAATATTTTGGCTCCATGGTTTTCTAGAAATAATTATATCGGATAGGGACTCAAGATTTACATCTAATTTTTGATAAGCTTTGCATCATGCCATTGGTACTATATTGAATATAATTTTTGCTTATCGCCCAAAAATTGATGGACATATTGAGAGAGTGAACCAGGTATTACATGACATGATTTGCATGTATTATATAGATTAGATGACCCATTGGGAAGATTGATTACACCTGGTGGAGTTTGCATACAACAACGGCTACCATTCGACCTTAGGTATGACTCCTTTTGAAGTACGGTATGGTAGGATATGTAGAACTCCCTTATCATGGGATAATCTAGAATACCAAATTGCACTTGGACCAAACATGGTTAAAATTATGGAGGAACAACTAAGGATGATCATGGAATGACTGAAAAAAGTGGTAGATCAATAAAAGAGTTATGTCGATATGAAGAGAACATCATGTGAGTTTGTTGTGGGGGACAAAGTGTTTCTAAGGTTGATACTGATGAAGAGTGTTATTTAGTCCAAAAAAATAGACCCTCCTTTTTTGGATCCTTGGAAATTATAGAGAATATTAGCTCTTGGCATATTGACTTGCCTTACCACCCATCTTGTCCAATATTCATGACACCTTTCATATTTCCTTGCTTAGAAAATATGTTGCTAATCCTAAACATGTGTGGAACTTTTCAATATGCATATGGTGAACCTAGAGGCTAGAGAGGTTTGACCAGTAAGGATCCTCGAGTTTTGATCCAAATCAATGTGAAAAATACATTTGGAGCAATGCAAGGTCTAGTGGGATCATTTCTAGGAAGGAAATGCTACATGGGAGAAAGTAGAAGACATGAGAAAATATTTTCCTTTTTTGTTTGATAGTGCAATGTAATTGATTTCTTGCTAAAATTTTATGAAACATAGAGGACTATGTTAAAGCTATGAGGGAGAGGATATCATGACCCTCCCTTGATAGACTTTTCATTTTGATGGATTCATATTTTGATATGATTTTATTAAAGATAAAATGATTGACTATTTTGGTTTTGTTATGCAAAGAACTTATCTCCTATGAAAATATGATATGTAAATTTTATTACTTGGATGTAAGGTAATTACATGATTAATATTGAGAATATGATTTTTAATGTGAGAATAAGGTGCTACAAATTAAGTGCACTTGTGCAGAAAAATAGGTTTTGTGTAGGAGGAAGAAAAGAACAACCACTAAGAACAGGATGCTTAGGGGAAATGATGTGATGGGTTAATTGTCAAATAATATTCTAAAAGAGCAACCTAGATAGATGCCTTTCATGAAGATGCATATTATATTTTGCATTATATAAAGTTATTTCTTTATTTTTTTATGATAATGATTTGCTTAATAATGTCTTCTTGATGAATTCTATTTTGGTAGTGAAGTGCTATAGTTAAAGACTATATAATTTATTACATTACCTTTCTTTAAGAAAAATAAGATACAAAATAATATAATCTTACTTAATGATGTATCTTGATAAATTAGGGAAATTTTTAGTAGGAATTAAAAACATGATAAATAAATAAAGAATTAAATCCTCTCCATGGGTGTGTGTGTGCTTTAGAAATAGCCACTTTTGAAAATTGTTGCTCATAAGGTCTACTTTGATTTTGGTAGTGGTCTTGTTGTGAGAATGTATTTTCCTCTTGGTCGTTGGAGGCTTGAGGTATCAATGAAGTGGAATGCCAAGTGGAGGCTGGAAAGAAGAGGGAATATCTAATAATTGGTGCAAAATAGGTCAAGCTTTCTTGGTAACTTCTTCTTGGAAGATTGAACAAAAAATATCTAGGAAGAACCTCGTTGTGAGCGTCGAACTTGTTGACTGGATGGAAAAAGCTTTCAAATAAAAACTTGCTACCGGGTAAAAAAAGACTCTGAGCTGAAGTAAGTAGGTTTTCTTTATGCTATGGAATGCTTTGGTAGTGGTGGTTCTTATTTTTAGTTCCAATTAGATAATAAATACCTATATGTAGATGTCAATGATGTTTATCATATCTCTGGTTTACACGTTTTAATTAAAAGGATTTTTCCTTGCAGTGTTTTCATGTAACTTGGTCAGTAGCTTGAATATCATCCCTTGTATGATAGAGGTTGAATAGGTTTTACCTTACCTTGAATAATCTCCATATGTTTGTGTTAGCTTCGGATGTTTGATTTATTTTCGCAAGAACCCAAAATATTGTTGTAGGTATTCGATAGGAAACCTATGCTTATGAACAATGAAAGTAGTAGGTGTATTCCTAAGTCTTTTGTGATGGACGAAGGTAACCGAAGTGAATCTATGAAATAGGCTTGTGTTGTTCTTATCTCTTCCTGGTTTGTTAAGCTACATAACCTAGTGGAGATTGCTGGGTATTCAAGGAGCCCATAGAACTAGTGTTAACCTCAAGACTAATAGGAACTTTGGTCTAAGGTGTTTTTATAGAATATAAAGTGTAGAATGTCTCTAATGATTTAGTTTTTAACCAATGCTATTAAAGAATATATGATGCTTTAGGATTGTACTAGCATCGAGTGTCTTCTCGATAAAAATTGATAGCGAGGAAATAAAATTTGTGTGGGAAATGTTTTATTGATAGTTTCATGTTGCATGTTTAAGTTGGTAATACAACATTATGAATATGTGTGTTTTATATATTTTCCTTGGAATTGGTGTAAGTCACTGATTTTATTGTAACAGAAATATTACAGATATATTATACCTTGTAGAAATAAAATTACTTTAGTTGGAAATATTATGGATATATTATACCTGGTAGAAATGAAATCAATTTGTTTGGAAATATTATGGATATATTAAACATAGTAGAAATGAAAAAACTTTGGTTGGAAATATTATAAATATATTTAACCTGGTAATTAGTAAAATTACCTTGGTTGGAAAGATTATAGATATGTAAACCTCGTTTTAGTGGAAAAATGCTTGGACTTGTATAGTTTAATGGAAGATCTAAAGTTTATTAATGAATAAGTTGATTACATAAGGAAAAGAAATTTTAATTATTGAAAGATAGAGTGCACATCTTATGTGTATACTTGGTAAAATTCTTTGATAATAGAAATGGGAAATCTCTAAATTATTTCTACTGCAACTTATGTTTTGCTGGAACTATTATTACTGGAATATACTGGAGTATGTGTTGTGTGACATTTACATTGTAAAGGAAATGCATCATTTTATTGGGAGTAATTTTTGATCCCCATACAAAGGGCTATCTTTTTCTCAGTGGTCTTTTGGAGATATCATGTAAGGAATATGCCAATGGAGAACTGGGTTGCTAGTGAGCAAAAATATCTACGTTTACGATATTCGATGAATAGAAATGCCACCCAAACCCGTCATGGATAATAGATTATATTTTTTGGAATGATTTAAAATGATGTATTTATATGAGGGAGAGTTAGTGAAGGAAGAATTATGTTGTAAAATTTGTAATTGAGAGCTGGAAATTGAATGATCTAGTGAATCAATTGAATGTATTTGTAACATTGACATTATTGTAATGTAATTCATAATTAAGACCTCTTTTTTTAATATGTTGTAGTTGGATGGATTACTTTTATGATTATTTTTAGAGAGTGAGATTTTCTTTATGTGTTAAGTATTGCATTGGCTTTATTTTTGTGTAACTCATTCTCATGAATGTTATGACGTAAGTTTCGTAGAAAGTATTGTTTGGCTAGTTTGAGAATCTAAGGTTTAGAATTTTGGTTAGCATCGTATGACATCATGGATACCATGATTTCCTTTTGGTGTTTATCGTTGAGCCCTTAACGAATCACTTGGGAGTGGAGTTATCTTTAGATCTCACTCGGTAAACTCATAGTTATCTTTCTATTTGAGCATGCACATATTTAGTGTTGAAAATACGTAGTACCAAAGGAACACTTAGAGAGACTCGGTTATTAAAATAACTTACTCCAAGTTGTTTACCAAATTTTAGCTTATGAATTTAATAATAGATTTTTAAAAAGTAAGGAATGCTTATAGGAAGATTTAGTATGGTTTTAAATAAGATAATAATATAGCAATTCATGGTCTGAAATACTAGCTCATATCAATGATGAGAAAGATAGTCTTGAGGCTTAGCACCCAAATTGAAGGAATTATATATAGGGTGGAGATTAGAATTACCTATTTCAAATGATTGAAAAGATATTGAGCTAGCCCATAATGATAAGGGAGTTATAACTCATTATGGGGAAATTCTAGCACACTTATATAGAAAGGATTATATAAGTAATGGAGATATGAGTGATCATGAATAGTTTACTTGAAGCTCCTAGCACTCTTACATGAAAGAAAATAATGTAAGTAGTGGGGATAGGAGTGACCTTTTAGCCGTTGATTGGTGAGATAGGTATATATTAAAAAATTATACACTCTCAGTTTTGGATTAGGAATTTTAGGTCATGATAAATTTGAAGCATCAATACTGCATGAGGATTGAAATATCTTCTCTAAGTGAGGTTCATCCATTGTTATTTTTACTCTAAGTGATTTAGTCAATCCTTTTTGTTCCACATTATCATATTTGTAGTATTTGAATATAAGTAATTCCATGTACAATATGCTTCCAACTTCTAAAGGAATTTGAATATCATTATTTTCATTGTCAATTGCTTCAATGAGTCGAGCATGAAGATAATACTCTAGGGTTTCAAAATTTTCTTTTAAAGCTTCACTATGAATCAATTTTGAAGTAAGATCTAAATTTCCTTTAGAAATTATGAGTAAGTTCTTGATTCCAATTTTTATAACAATTGTCCTTTCCTTTATAATGGTGTTATTCATATCATTGTTCACTGTATTCTTTGATATAGATATCTTTCTTCTTCCTAGTGTTATGTGTTTAGGATAGTTTTGATAGAATATTTGAAGTAGTCTACCTTATGACTCCCTAGTTAAGAGTATATAATCAAATTATTAACTCTCATTTCTTCAAGAAGTATGATTTGTAATATTTCTAGGTAGTATTCCTTTTGACTCCCTATATTTTATTTAAATTTTTTGTAGAATACTTTGTCTCTCCCAAGTGGATTGAATATATGATCAAACTTGATAAATACTATTACAATAAAATTTTGTTGAATTCTTTGTCTCCCAAGTGGTCAGATGATTTGATTTTGATAAAGTTCTTTGATAGTAGACTTAGATTATAAGTTTACTTTGAGTTGAATCCCTTTTGTCTCCCTAGTAGTTGGATGATGAGTTTGATATATTTTTCATCTCCTAGTTCACCTTATTTTTTCCTATTGAAAGGTGCACTTTTTGATTTTATGAAGTTCTCTATGGTTGGATTCTTATTGTCCCTTTAGTATGTATTTGAGACAAGTATAAGCAATTAATTTCAAATATTTTAAGCAATCAACGAACTTCCTTATTTAACCTTCAATTGTTCAATTTTCTAAATTCCAATAAACTAAGGTTTTATGTAGTATTATTTATAACTCCCTAATTTAAAATTTTAGAAAATAATAATATTCGCAAGTTAATATTTTAGTTTTCCAATGTTGAAAACCTTATATCTCCTACTTAATTATTTGTAAATATTTTGATGTTTGAAAATCAAACAATTTATAATATCTTCTAATATATACTCCTTTTGCTAAAATTGTTGTATTACTTCCTAAGTTTGATAATCAGTGATAATAAATAATGTTCAACCTTATGTTAGTCACCTTATAACTTCCTAAACTTAGGAAAGCAAATATTGAATAATGTAAAGTATTTTACCTTCCTTATAATGCGTATTGAGCAAGCTAATTGGTGTATGGAGTAACTCTGCATTACACATGTTTCTGTCTCCTATGTATGACAAATATTAATCAGTGTGCATGGGTGCTTTCTTCTCCTTAATGACACTTTGAATCCACTCTAATATTGACTCTTCAATGCTCATGCTCACTCATCCAAAATTTGGTGCTTCTCTTCTATTTGAGTGCTTTTAATAGGCTATGTGTCCCTTCTTGATGCTTTAGCCATGTGGTACATATGTTGCTAATGGTTACATTACTTTATGAGCATTGATTTTAGGTGTATCCAATGATATTTTATCCATTGAATTATGATTATGCTTTCTAACCTCCAAATGATGCTATTAACATTCAACAATGGACGTTACCTAATCCTTGAGCACTTCTTTTTTGGATGTACATTAAGGAATATATGGGTGCCTTATTTGGATGTGCCAAATGGCACTTTATTTTTATGCATGTAATACTCTCTCAATGTCTCTTTTCCCTTGTATATCTCTTACCAGTGAATACCCTTTTGTACTCTTGTCTACAAAATTTTATTTCCAAGTGTACAATAATACTATGAATTTGGCTCGAGATATGGTTATTCTAGGGCACCAAAATGAAGGTTATATGGTGCTCTAATGGTAGATTCGGTGCTTCAAATATCTCTGTGCTCAACTGGTATTTCATACAATACAAGGCTTTGGTAAATCACCTTTGATTTTACCTTGTAATATGTTGTACTTTTGCCATCTCTTTTATGTTGGTATACAAAGAAATATATCCTTCTTACATATATTCTTTGTGCTATATTTTTACATAGATATCAAATATATGATATCCTCCTTACGTGAACCATTTTATGCTATCATTTCTACGTAGGTATGCAAAGGATAATGGGATCCTTACATGGATCTTGATGTTGTAGGTTATTATTATCATAGGTGCTAGATATAACAATGGATATGGTGTCTTTAGACACCTTGAACGTTGGCTAATGTGAGCCTTGCATGGATCTCTTTCTTTCTTGAAGTTAGAACCTTTGATATACTAAAATGGTTTCTTTGTAGACGTGTCTTGTAAGTTGTTGTAATGTCCTTGAGACACTTTGTCTTTGTCTTCATTTGCGATGTAGGAAAATAAGAGTATGGTGCAATAATATAATGCAAAATGTTTTGTAATATTTAGAATAAACTATATTACGTTTGCACCTATATTTGAGATCTTTAAATATCCTTTTGCAAGCTTTATTTCTCCCTTGATGAGGTGGCTACTTTGCACTACTCTGAGGTAAGTGATGATTTTATGTTGTCTTCCTTGCTAGACAACTCTCTCCTTTGCTTGGTTAACTTTAGCAATAATGAATCCAAGCTCTTAATCATGCACTAATTTTTAATCTTCACTTAAATTTTTAGTGCACCTTATATAACCTTTAAGGATAATTAGTATAGTGCAATAACAATATCCTTATTGCTCCTATAAATGAACCCTTAAAATCAGCTTGAAATATGCAGTATAATCTATGCAAAATTAACACATGGATAATTTCTTCTTTCTTCCAATGAATAATAGAAAGTTGATATTAAATTTTCTTCTTAAAATATATCAATCTCCTATTTTGTGTGCAGGTTATAACCTTATAAGAAACTATCTTTTGCAATCCCTTGAAGACTTTAATATGCAAAATTCTCCTTGCAACTTTTAACTCTAATATGGTGCTTAACAGAACTTAATAATGAACCAAATAACTAAAGTTCAACTAATGAACCTTTTGCACCAAAGTTGCTTACCTTTAATTGTTAGAGAATATTATATTATTTGATACATGACAATGTACCACCTTGGGTACATTATTAGACTAGGATTTTATCTTAGGTTAAGTAATTCCTTGAGGAAGAAGAAATAAATGCACAAGTGTTATAATGTGCAATGATGTAAAAGGAACAATTTCCTTAGTTAGTTGTGCATGTGCGCAAGTGTATACCATGCAGAATGCACATGTGTCCTTAGGGTGGGAAAGTGAAGAGTCACATACTAGCATATATTTGTGACTTAGCATTGTAATTATTAATGAAGCATGCATTAATCATAGTATGCACTAGTAGAGAGCTATCCATATATTGTATCAAGTTTTCAGTTTCATAAGTTTACATTGATGGCTAGTGCATGAGTTATTTCAGAATTTTCTCATGCTATTTACTTGCTTATTAATTAGCCATCATCATAGATATAACATAGCTTGTTTATTTCATCACTTATAGCTATATTTCCTTAAAATTTATAGCTTCAAAAGATAACATTAATGATCTCTATAGAAGAAGAATTTAAATGTGATTAGATTTACCTAAATTCTACCTTGTAATAGATGAAATTATAGATCTTCCTTGCTATCTGGAACAACTCTTTAACTCACCAATTTGTAGCTTTGTAACTCTCTCTATATTGTTTCCTGTAAATGTAGTTTGGTGACTTTAATTCTCCTTCAAAACACACTCTATGAATCTAAATTTTTTCAACTAGTAATGCTTCTCTTATCATTTCCCTTTCATAGTCAATTTCTCCATTGAAATGTTGTCCTTGAACCTCAAAATTTTGGTAGGAAACTCCTCCAAATTGTAGTTGATCTATTCCTTCAAGAACCCTTCAATTTTTTGCTATAAAACAAATAATATCCTTTCTACAAAGTAGCCTTCAATAGCAAACTCTAAATATCTTAGACTTGGTGTCTTCTTCTATCTCCATTCTTCTTTGACCTCCTTGTCAAATTTTGACTTCAATATAGGCCTTCTTCTCAAGAATCTAATAGTATTGAGTTATTCTAGAAGTTGGCTAACTCCTTGCTAAATCTATCTCCTTTGGAATTTTTGTTGGATGATGATAATTGTCCCAAATTATTTTTTTATCAAGAACTTCTCCTTGCTGGTAGATTTCTCCAATTATTTCTCCTAGGAACTCCTTCAATGGCCTTCTCTAAAATTTGTTGTGAGGCTCTTCAAGCCTTCTCCTTCTATCTCCTTAAAAACTCTTCTCTAGGGTCTTCAATCTTACAACTTCTCTAGTATTATCAATAAGACTTTTTCTTCAATATTCATCTATTGAATTTTAGAAATGAGATCTCCCTCTTGGATCTCTAAAAATTGTTGCTTCTAAAATTTGGAATAGGACCTTTTCTAGTCCTTCTATATCTTGTTCCAAAACTAGAAGTTCTTTAGTGGGACCTGTTGAGTGATATTTTTGTCCAATCACAAAAATATACCCACAGTTAATATTCTTCTTGGATATCCTCTCTTGGAAGGAAATATTTGTAATTTCCCCAAGGTTATTTTAATATGTTAAACTGCTTGCAATGCTTAGTGAAAAATGTGACATGCTAAAAGCTAATTGGATACCTTAGTGTTGCATAAACCTGTTAACAAGGGGCCTATTTTAGGCTGATTTGATTTGTGATGATTTTGTTGTTCATGGAATTTATGAAAATATGAAATTATTGATCAACTAAAAAAAATCCAAAATTTGATAAATATTCGATTTGAAACTTTGAAAAAATAATTTTTATTGATTTTATCTCAATTTGTTAATCAAATTTTATATTTGTTTGTTAACCAAATTTTATCTTCAATTGTTAATCAATGTTTATCTTTGTTTGTTAAGATTTGCTTGAAAATAAAATAAAATGTTTAAATTTAACTTTGCAATGTAGGAAATTTGGAATATCACATTAATTATTCATTTTAATAAAAAATTGAAATTTCAAATTTTGCGTAAAATAAAGCTAAATGATCATTTAAAAAAAAAACTATGCAAAGTTTCAAACTTCAAATTTCCCTCCAAATGTGTGATTTTGTGTAAATATGAAAATTTAAAATTTAATTCTTGAAATCGACATATTTCTTTTTGGGGTTTTAGTTTTTTTTTTCGTATTTTGTATTTGATGAAATTAAAAAATATAAAAGGCTAGGGTTAGAAAAAATAAAATAAGAGAACAAGTCACCATAAATTTTAAAATTTCAATCCAAATTTGCATAAGCAAATATCATGCACTAAATCAACATTAATCCGACTTGTCTTCACTCTATCCAAAATTAATGTGGTGCAATATTCTATGGAATAACATAATATATTGATAAAAATAAATAAGCCTACCATCTGCATGCATAAAACTTATTAAAAATTTCCAATATATTGTCAACATGAAATATTTTTCAATGAATACACTTGTAGAATACCTTGCTTCAAAAAATTACAATGGTGAAATTTGGTGCAGTCCAACAACTTGGGAGGAGAGTTCTTCAAGAAAATCGAATTCCAACGTGCACTTGCTCCACAAAGTATTCGAACATTTTTCATCAATTTCAATGGCTATTTAAAAATTTCCAAACAAATCCCTTCATTTTTCTCTTCCTCTTGTTTGGTTTTGTAACGATTTTTTCAAAGAGCTTCCATTTATTTTTGTCTTCTTCCTTTTCTTACCATTTGTAATCGCAATGATTATTTATTTCTACTTGGTAACTCTTTCAATAATATTTTTGTCCATGGCACTTGATTTAAACTATATTACTAAATACTATTTCCATGATGGCTTATACCTTTAAACTATAATAATACTGAGATGTTGGGACTACTAATTTAATTTCGATGATGTATTCATAACCACTATTTCCATGGATTCCAATGGAGATAATGCTTCTCATTATTACTCCAGATTTGGACAGTGATTATCATTGCTTCTGTTAGAACAATCACTTGCACAAGTGTATATGAGGTGACCACAACATGATCGAATAAGTTATCCATGATTTAGGCTCCATATATTATTTTTTCTATGATCTCTATTGTAGCTATTTTCATATATTGTAAGACATAGTTACCAATGAAATGTCATCGTGATGCTATTTGGTGTACTTGCTCATGGACCAATATATGTACCAAATTACTCTTCTGGATTTTGATGTGCTAATATTCATTCTATAGCAATATCCCACTTGTATAAATTCTACTGATTAAAAGTGAAATCCTCATTAAAATCCTCATGTTGATCTCATTCACCACACTTTCGATGAAATGAATCCATCATGGGTATTACCACACCTCTAATAATTTATACCTAAAATTCAACTTTTTGTGAATGTTGTCTGCATAGAAAAATGGTTTCATTCAAATGTTGAACTACATCATGACAAATACTGATAATGACTTTCTCCTTGATTTCTTTGGACTAATGCCTTTTGAATTCCTCTACACGATATATGTGAATCCCTAGTACATGTTGGCTCTGTATATCCATGGTGCAAACATTCTAGTTACTACCAGTACTAGGCATATCTATGTGTATATGGAAGGTATAGATATGGACATGGTGTCTTTATGTGAATCTAATACTAACGTCCACTTCTTTCAATCTCGCCATAATCACAGTATAAAGTGGAGGTGCTCAGAATCATGTCCAAGACATCATATTGTAAAATAATTAACAACTTGATCACCATGAACCATGAGAGAAAATCTTGTCTAGTTTAAACAAGGTGTGTTTGTGGTAATACACCATTCATAAGTGCAAGAATGTGTGTTGTCACATTTTATATAGTCCATAGGATACACATTAAATATCCTTGGATTTTTCTATCACATTTTTGTGATATAAAACACAACAAGAATCCAATGATATGGTGAGATGCATCATCATGAAACATGCACCCAAATCATATTGAACTTAATCGAAACTATAGGGCTTGTATTCCTTGCATCCAATCTGAAATGGCTTCATTTTCTAGTTCTCAATGCTACTTAATTCACACAGCTAGTATGTCACTTTGATTACATAATTACCTCCTCCATGAGACTTCATGGTGTCTCTTATTTATCACATCACAGTTGCAATATTTCACAAATTATTTCTCCATCATTGTTGGAGGCACGTAGTTTGAGGACTAGAAATTAGAACAATCACTTTCACAGCAAGAGATACCATGAAACATCCCTTGCTATCAACACACCATCCTACATACTACCACATTCTCTTTTACTATCTTCGCATGCATCACTATTCACCAATGTTGTCCACTACGGGTGTAATCCCACATGTATCTAGTGATATCACCATGGAGGGTTTATCAACATCAATGCTCTTAATTATCTATGACTCGGCTAAGCCCTTAAGAGGATCCTTGGTATTTGTGATCCCATGTTGACTGTGCTCCTCTTAGACTTCATGCCTTCATGTTGACCATGCTCTAGCACTTCATCTAATAGTTGGCCAAGTCAAGGGTTCACCTCAAAAATCATACCATAGTGTTGACCCTCAAAAACCATGTTACCATGTCGATATGGGTTCACATCAAAAGTTGAACAAATATTTTTTTAGGAACTTGCAAACATAAACATTTAAAATATTAATTAAAAAGAAAAATTATGTTATTTAAATTCGTAAGGTAAATTTGAGTGCTCTCCTAAGTTTCATATTGCTTTATTTTATTTTATTTTTAATTTTTGAATTTGTTTAAATTACAAACCTTTTGGGGATTCAAAATTTAAATGGAAAATGAATAATTATAAGGATGTACGGTTCCCACCATGCTTTGATTTGGACACAGGACTGACAAGATTTTGAAAAGTTGAAAGGACACAACATGACAATAATTTATCTCTAAAAACATTTCCAAATATACCATGATAAAGATAGACCCTCAAACCTTATTAACCTTTCATGACACCATGAACTAAAATAAACAAAGCAAAACCAAAATTTCATATAAACATCAAAATTTCAAGTGGATCCCCAAATTTGGGGTACGTTGTGCAATGGCAACAACAAATGGTGAATCTATTGGAAAATGCTTCTGAGTATTTTGTATAAATAACCCAGTCTAAAATCAAGAAAACCAAAGATCAGGGTTATGCATAACGGTAAAAATTTTCCATTGGGGTGAAAAGTAGCATTTTTGAAAATTCAAATTTAAGAAATTTGGGGGACCCAAATGTCAGCCATTTAGCCAGATATTTTTGGGACAAATAAATTTTAGGTGTCAATTCGATGTGCTTTGATAAGAGTATCATGGTTATTTTAAAAAATTTGCAAGCAATCCTACCTAAATAGAGTACCCTTTTCACCCTAAAATTTTAAAACTTCTAAAATTTTCCACCCAACTCACCAAGTATACCTCTTTATATATTTAAAACCCTAGGGATACATTTTTATTTTTGGACCTTGTTCTACACCCGAAGGATATGCTGACCCAATTATGCATAAGACCAAAATCATTTCAACACCAAACTAGAACCTTTATAGATCAAGGTAGGACCTGATTCATTTTTTTTACCAGATCAAAACATATTCTACAATTGACGAAAACCAGTTCTGTAATAATACAACAAGAGTTCTGTAACCAACCAAAACCATTTTTGCAACCAAAAATTGTTCCACAACCAGTACCTATTGTGCAACTGGCCAGAACCATTTTGCAACAGGAACATGTTCTGCAATCGATAGGAACCACTTTTGCAACTGATCAAAACCATTTTGTAAGTAGTATCTACTCTAAAACTAGTCAGAACCACTTTTGCAACTGACTATAACCATTTAACAAGTAGACCCTACTCTACAACTGGCAAGAACCACTTTTGCAATCGGTCAAAACTATTTTACAAGTGGAACCTACTCTACAACTGTTTGGAACCACTTCTACAACCATCCAGGGTCATTTTGTAAGCAGACCCTACTCTACAACCAACTGAAACCATTTATGCAACCATCTAAAACCTATTCTACAACTGATCAGAACCTTTTTGCATGCAAAAACTGTTCTACAAATGATCGAAACCACTTCTAAAACCAGAACATATTCTACAACCAAAACCTTTTCTATAACCAAATCATGTTTTGCATCATATCATCGAGCCTCTTTTGCACTGAGCTGATTTTTGGATCATGTTCTACATCCGAATATCATTCTACACCAAGTTCTCTATCCCTGCTCTACTTGCCATGTTTTTATCTATTTTTTCATGTTTTACATGTTATCCCCTATTTTCTCTCTTTTTGTTAAAATTTTTTTATTCTTTATAAATAGGTGAACTAAAGATATTATGATTATCTATTTCTAGTCCATAATCTTATATTTTTTGACAAGTATCTTTAATGATATTTTAATCTTGTTCTACACTACACCAGTATCTGAACCCTCTTCTGCATCCGGATGGTCATTGCTCTATTCCCATGTTTTCTTTGTTTTTCCTTGTTCTGCATATTTTAAAACTCTTTGATTCTTAGTTTCTATTCAAATATTTTTTTCCTTGCTAACATTATACATGTGTAAATGGTTTGGTTCTCTAAAGATATATTGATGCTCTATTTCTTCGAAGAAATTTTAATTCTCTATTTATAGTCTATTTTGTACCATAATCTTATATTTTTTATATGTATCTTTAGTTATTTTTCAATCTTGTTATGCACAACACTGATATTCAAGCTCTCTTCTGCATGTGGATGGTCATTGCTTTATTCCCATATTTTCTCTGTTTTGCCCTGTTTTGCATGTTTTAAAACTCTTTGCTTCTTAGTTTCTATTTAGATATTTTTTTCCTTGCTAATATTATACATGTGTAAATGCTTTGGTTCTCTAAAGACATATTGATGCTCTATTTATTCAAAGAAATTTTGGTTCTCTGTTTCTAGCTCATTTTGTGCTATAATCTTATATTTTTGAACATACGTATCTCCAATTATTTTTTCATAAAGAAATTTTTTATTAAATTGATTTCAATTTGAATGTTAATTACTTTTGTGCTCTTGTTAGTTAAAGTATTTTCACCAAAAAATAAACCAGCGGCATAAACTGATAAAACCACAATAAAGAATGGCAGGAAACAAGTATGTATAATCTACCACGCAACCATTTGATTATTCTATTTACAATATTATCATAAGGCCTATCGAAAGTACATCCTCTTCAACATTTTATTACTCTACTAAATTGAAAAATATTTTTTTACAAGTAAAACGTCACTCAATGATGGAAAGAAGGGAGCCAAATCTTCTACTGAAAAGAGTATCCTCAAATATTTTAGCCAAACTTTGAAATGCAACGAGCCGATGAAATTTGTGCAAATTCAAGGTACAAATGATTTTTGACTTACCAGTATGTGCTTGATTTATGATATGAATATTTTTATGTATATTTTGTTTAATATAAGAATGATAAAAAATATTATGGTATGCTACTATGCAAAATACCCTATTGATCCTGATAAGCCTCAACTTGAAGATATTCCCCAACAAGAGATGTCTTCTAATGAAAATCCCCTTAACAATGACATCCAACAAACACTTGAAGACAACCCTCGAAATGTCATTACAATTGAAAATGAAAGTGATAAATAAAAATCATTACAAGCTTCATATGAATCTTCAAGCAAAAAGTCTAAAAAAAGAAAAGCATCTAACTAGATAATTGGAAGGGTATTTAAGAATGAATGGGCAAAAATATTTCCTTGGATTGATACTATCCTGACTGAGGATAACCAAATCGATGAAAAATAATGTAGATGCAAAATTTGTAGTTGGAGACTTGGTAAGGATCATAGGTTGAAAAATAATATTGATATAATTAAAAAATATGTTGGCAAAGCTTATGTAAAAGTTATAAAAAGCAATGGTGAAGTTAGTAAAGAAGTTAAGTGGAAGGATGCATCAAAATGTATGCATTTAAGATATGCTATAGAATATGACAATAACTTAAAGCAACAACAATATCTTCTTGAGAGAGGTGGAACAATTGCAGCCCAATTTCATAAAATTCAGAAGACCATCTTAGCTTCAAAAAGTATGCAATTTGCCATTGTTTTTAGTGTTCTCAAGAAAGGTAGACCAATGTCCAATTTTATTGATTATAAGCTGCTATTACACCTATTTAATGTACAAAACTTTCCTAATTCCCATTGGTCAGATCGAAGTGGTTGAGAAATGGTAAAATATCCATCTTTAGTTGAGAAAGATGACCTAAGGAAGCAAGTAAAACTTGCCAGATTCATTTCACTTTCTATTGATGAAGTAATGGTTGTGGACAACACATATTGGATTTTCATGCATGTGTACACATTTCAAAATTATATAATGAGACCTATCTTTTTGGGAATACATAAGATGTTGGAAAGTTTAAATGCAAAAAATATTTATAATATTGTTGTCAACATTTTAAATAATATTGCGGGAATGAATGATATAGACATAACAACAAAGTTAATTTGCATTGGAGATGATGGTGCTCCTATTATGCAAGGACACATGTTTGGTATTTGTGTTTGAATCCAAACCATAACTTCCCCATATATGATTCTCATTCATTGTATGGCTCATAGAGTGAATCTTGCATATAAAATTGTAAGCACATTTGCAAATGTTGCTAGAGTGGAAGACCGTATTCATGAAATTCATTCTTATTTATCATTCATACCAAAAAGGTTTGCAGAGTTTCAATAGTTTGCACTAGGTATTACAAAAGAAAAAAAATTGTTAAAATATGTGGATACAAGATGGATTTCACCGTATCAACTTGCTCAAAGAGTTTTTGTAGAATATCAATAATTGATGGGGTTTATGAATTCAAATTGCAGGATAGTTGATAAGGCAAAATATTTGTTGTTCCGTTTGACTGACTTGGAAACGCTTTTAACCTTATGTGGTATTCTTCCAATGTTACAAGAAATGAACATATTAATTACACTTACACAAGAGAGATCCATGTATATCATTTATTTTATGAGGATGAGAAAACAAATATGCGTGCTTATTGATACATTATATGTGTCTAAAGCAGATTTTATAGAACCTTTGTTTGATAGTTGAAATACATTGATAAACATGAACAATCCAAAAAGCTTTTTGAAGTTTGACATCAATGATAATCTTTGTATTAATGTTCATGGAAATATGGTACCACTTTATTGTTTTGAAAAGCAATCAAGTATAATTGTGGAAGATTTTGAAGAAGTTCCTGTAACACATAATAGATTTCATGTTATTGTTCAGAAAACTAAGTGTAATTTATCAAAATTAGAAAAATATTTGATAGGTGAGATAAGAGAACGGTTTCAGAGAGATGAGTTTCTCGAGGCCATGGTTGTGGTTAACCCCATGTTTTGGGATTCTTGTACTGAATACAATTCTGCAAATGAGTTGTTTATTAAATATATGGGTAACCTCATTAACCATTTTAGTAAGAGTGTGGAAGGCAATGGTGTTAAAATTAGAGGTATTCTCAATAGTGATATTTTGAAACAATAGTCATCACATTTTAGAAGAACAATGGTTGTGCAAAAATCACTTATGAAAGGTGTTCATGGGATTGGTTCCATTGCATGTTTGTGGCAAAAATTATATCCAAGTACTATCTTACAAGATACAATAAGTGAATAATTTCGTTTATATGAATTATGTGAAAAAATTATTTTGGGATCAATAGAAGATAAAAGAGTTTTCAGTGCACTTTATTTTGTTAAATCTAAGCTCCACAACAGACTCGACAAAAATTTAGAAAATTGTTTAAGAATTTATGTGTCTTTATATCAGTTGGATAAATTTTTGTATGATAGATCTTTGGCACACTAGAATTCCATAGAAGATAGAAGAATTAATATGAATATAATTGATAACAATGATGATGATGCTTTCAGTGATTAGATGGTGGAGACACAGATTTTTGCTATGCTTCATCATGATTTTGGACAAGCTGATATATTTCAGCTACCTTAATGATAATTATTCCATAATTTCATTGACATTAATAAAAACAAATTTATTTTATAGTAGATTTCACAATATTATTCCATATTTATAATATTTTAAAGAATTATTGATTTATATCACATTATTATTTTAAAAATTACATGTCTTATATCTTATTACAATTTTTAAAATTGTATGTTTATATCTTAGTGTCTCAACTCTTTTCATTGATAAATATTTATGTTTCATGTTTTAAATCTTATTATTGGTATATTATTGTTGATCTATAATGTTATCTATAATGTTTTTGTTGTTTGGATTTTGCATCTAGGGGGTTTCAGATGACGGCGGGCGGGAAAGCTTCTGCAGGAGAGCACGGGAACGCCAACAGACTGAACCAGGGGCACAGCAGGGTGGAGGGAGGGCAGTCAGAGACCGGGGGTGCTAAGGAGTCCTCTCCAACCGAAGAGGATGTAGGTCATGACAAGGATCCACCAAAAAAATGGGGAGGTGGACCTCAGAAGTCGTACGCTCAGGCAGCGGCTTCAGAAACCCTTAGCGGTCTGCTCTCCAAGGAGTTGTTTCCTACCGGGGATGAGTTGGACATCCCGATGGAAATTCTTTCAAGCTTTGTGGAATTCAAAAAATTTACCCTCATCGGTAAGTTTATTGGTGGCCGTCCCGACATGGAGACCATTCGCAAGTGGGCGGCAGGTAAATGGCGAACCTCTGGTCACATGGAGTTGGCGGCCTTAACCCAGGGTTTTTTCATGATTAGACTGAATAACAAGGAGGACTACTATAAAATCCTGGCTGGTGGTCCCTGGTTCCTAGGCCGTAGAAGTCTCTTTCTAAGGAAGTGGGGTATGGACTTCAACCCCGATACCCAAAATATCAACATTGCTCCAATATGGGTTAGACTCCCGAGTCTCCCCCTCTTCTGTTGGCATGAAAATGTAATCAGAGGAATTGCACGCTCCATTGGTGAGTTGGTTACCATTGACCCTCCCACCAAAGCTCGAACCAGATTTGTTCAAGCTCGGTTCTACGTTCTGGCGGACTTGGAGGCTGACCTTCCATCATCCATCACTCTCCGGTCTGGAGATATCATTCTCCACAAGCAAGCCATTGTGTATGAGAACAGACCAGCTTTCTGCCCCCAGTGCAGTTCTCAAGGGCACCTCCAGTCCAACTGTCCTCTTCAAAATCTAGGGATGAAGAAACGGGATTCCAGCAACCCCTTGGAACACGGTGAAGGTCAGACAAAGCACCCTGCTACGAAAGGGCATGAATCTCCAGGCCCGTCTAGGGACCATCCCGAATCCTCCCACCCGATGGAAGCAGTCTCCCCCCAAACGGTCTCTGAGCCGTGTGGTGCAAGCCCTCACCTTGGACCACAGGAGGAGAAGGACCAGTCCCTTCCCCAAATCACCACACAGGCAGATTCACCCAAAATCCTGGACCATAACCACCCCGAGTCCCAAAATGTGCTGGAAGATTACCTACTAGGAAGAAGGGGTGAGCAGTCTGGTAATATCAGCCCTCGTAATACGAGGAGCCAAAAGCAAGGTGTTGATTTTGGTAGCGAAAGGAAGCAAGGTCGTCCCCCCAACAAAGACAGGCGGGACAAGGAGACGGTGGTAGATGTTGCAAATGGTACTCAACGACTACTTTTTCAGGATGATTCTGATTCCCAGATGGGTGACTCGTCTGTCCCAAAACCTCCCCTCCAGCAAGGAAAGGGAGGTAAGAAGAATATCAAACTGTTGAGATGAAAGTCCTCTCATGGAATGTGAGAGGGCTTAATGCAGCTGCCAAACGGAGATTGGTGGCTGATCTCAAAAAGAGGACGAATCCGTCCATCCTAATTTTGCAAGAGACTAAGACCGATGCTATCTCTTCTGCTAGAGCTGCTAAGGTCATTTGGGCTAAGGCAAAATTCCTCTCCAGTCCTGCGATGGGAACGGCAGGTGGTCTCATGATTCTTTGGGATCCAAAGATTTTTGAGGGCAGCCTTCTCTCAACTTCCAACAGGATTATCAATGTTTTGTTTCATTCCAAAGCCATTAACTTTTCTTGGATCCTGTCCAATGTGTATGCCCCAAACTCTATCTCGGAGAGAGCAGAAATGTGGAAGGCTATTTCCCAGATGAGGGAAACGTTCTGTAATTTCCCTTGGGTTCTAGGGGGAGATTTCAACTGTCCTCTTCACCCATCTAAAAAGAAAGGAGGATCAGACCACTCTAGCCACAGTCTGGAAGACTTTCAAGATTTTGTTTCCACCAATAACTTGCTTGACATTGACCTCAAGGGGGCATCCTTCACTTGGAGCAACAGGAGGATTGGGAGCAATCTTATTCAAGTCAAGCTTGACAGATTCTTCATATCCCAAGAGGCTATTCCCATACTCGGTGCGGCAACTCTCTCGGCCTTACCGAGGATTGGGTCTGATCACAATCCTATTGTCCTGGAGACGGTTGATGGGCCTATTTTTAAAACCCCCTTCAGATTTGAGTCCATGTGGATTTCTCACAAGGACTTCAGAGGGTTGGTTACGGCCTGGTGGCAGCAGAAGGTAGCAGGTTCCGCTTCCAAGAGAGTGGCCTTAAAACTCAAGTTAATCAAAAGGAATTTGAAAACATGGAACAAGGAGGTGTTCGACAACATTTTTGAGTCCAAAAGGTCCATTTCTGCGAACCTAAAATTGGTGGAGGAGAGAATGGAGCTCGAAGGTTACACCGATTGCCTCAGGGAGGAGGAAAGGAGGCTCTTGGTGGATTATCATTCTATTCTTGCAAGGGAAGAAACTTTCTGGCGCCAGAAATCTAGGGACCTCTGGTTGAGAAATGGAGACTCCAATACGAAGTTTTTTCATGCGTCAACTTTGTGGCACAGAGGGGCTAACAAAATCAGGGAAGTGGTGTGCAAGGATGGACGCGTTACCAAGGATATTGAGGAAATCCGAAGTGAAGCGGTTGACTTCTTCCAGGATCTGCTCGGTGTTCCTCCCGACAGTGATCTCCAGGTTCAGAAATCTCTGCTGGATAACTTCCCAGTCAAAGTTCCTCCCGAGGTAAGCTTTAAGCTTCTGGAGCCTTTTTCTGTGTCCGAGATTAAAGAAGCTTTGTTCTCCATGCAACCAGACAAGGCCCCTGGGCTTGACGGTTTTCCCCCCCATTTTTTTCAAGTTATGTGGGATGTTGTGGGCTCGGATGTGTGCGAAGCAATTCAGGAGATTCAAGCCTCCAGATCCATCCATCCAAAACTAAATTCTACCTTTCTTGCTCTCATCCCTAAGTCTTCCGCTTGCAAAAGTTTCTCTGATTATCGTCCCATTAGCCTGTGCAATGTTTTTTATAAAATCTTAACCAAGTCCATAGCCAACCGTCTGAGGTCCCTTCTTCCCTCCTTGGTTGGTCCTTCTCAGGGAAGCACCGTGAAAGGCAGAAACATTCTCGATGGTGTCATCACCATCCATGAAACCCTCCATTCTGCTCACCGCTCCAAAAATGCTGCTCTTTTCCTCAAGCTGGACATGAATAAAGCTTTTGACAGAGTTGACAGGAGGTTCCTCTGTGCTGTCCTCTTCAAGTTTGGCTTTCACCCTCAATGGATTGACCTTGTCAGTAGTTGCATATCCACTCCCTCCTTTTCTGTTCTAATCAACGGATCCCCTGCTGGGTATTTCCAAAGTGCCAGAGGCCTCAGACAAGGTGACCCTCTGTCTCCTATTCTATTCATCCTTCTGGCTGAGGTTCTGAGTTGGTCTTTGAAAGAGGCTCTTCGCCAGAATAAGATCTCTGGCATTTTTCCCACCTCCAGAGTCGATCCTGTCTCTCATCAGCAATTTGTGGATGACACCCTCATCTCCACTGGGGCGTCCGTCACTCAAGCCAAATCCATCAAGCGAATCCTCTCCCGTTATGAAAAGGCTGCCGGACAGAAATTCAATTACATCAAAAGCAAAATTTACTTTATTAACACTCCTATGCGAAGGCAGCTCCGCATAGCCAAAATTTTGGAATGCACTATTGATTCCCTGCCTGCGTCTTATCTGGGTTTGCCTCTGGCTTGTAATGGCCGGGCCAATGGAAGCATGTGGGACATGATCCTGGAACGTCTTCACAAAAAGTTGAGCACTTGGAAAGGCAAATTCCTATCGCAAGATGGGAAAGCCACCCTTACCAAAGCTTGTCTCCAAGGAATCCCAACTTACTTCATGTCTGTGTTCATGCTGCCTGTTTCTGTCCACTCCAAGATTGAAAAGATTCAGAGGACCTTTCTATGGTCTGGCAATGAAGAAAAATCTAGAATCCCTCTTGTGGCCTGGGATAAGGTTTGCTTGCGAAAGGACCAAGGCGGCATGGGAATGAGGAGATCAAGACTCATGAACACTGCTTTGATCGCTAAGCATGCTTGGAAGATCCTGACTAATGACCCAAAGAGAGTGGGTCAAGCTGGTTAAGAGGAAGTATCTTGGATCGAGTTCTCTTTTTGATGTCGGGATTCCTCCTGAAGCGTCTGCCTTTTGGAAATCGGTGCTTCAAGCCCGCTCTCTGATCAGCTCTGGTGCTCGCTGGATTTTGGGTGATGGCAACTCCATTCTCTTCTGGAAGGACAGGTGGGTTACTGATGGAGCTCTCGAGTTGAGAGCGGACCTTGCTGGCCTGAAAGCCCAGGTGGATCCAAATTCCCAACTCAAGGTTGCAGACTTCATTGATCGGAGCTCTCTTCCCCCTCGATGGAATTTGCCAGTCCTGGATGGCTTTAACAATGAAATGACCTTTTTGTCTAATATTCTTCGGTCTATTTTAATTCCATCTGTTAGAAGAGATGACAGAATCATCTGGCGTGGCACGGAGGATGGTCTGTTCTCTGTCAAGACTGCCTATGACCTTCTTACTTGCGAGATTGCCATGGATCACCGATGGAAAGTGATTTGGAGGAAGGGTATTATTCCTAAAGTTAATTACTTTGCATGGATTGCCTTTCATAATAAAGCCTTAACCATCGACAACCTCCATAAGAGGGGTTTTGCTATTCCCAACAGGTGCTTCTTGTGCTTTGCTGATTGTGAGATGACAGACCACTTATTTTTGCACTGTCCTTTTTCCCATTCTGTCCTCGACACTGTCCTGTCTTCCTTTCAAATCCTTTGGTGCACTCCCCGCTCCCTCAAAGATGCCTTCCACCAATGGCCCAATCCTTTCAAGAATCCTAAACTCCGCTTCCTTCTTGAGGCCTCTTTCCACCACTCCATTTGGCAGATTTGGCTAGAGAGGAATGCCAGAGTCTTCGACAAGGTCCCTAGAGTACCTCCCTGTGTCGCTCAGAGAGCCTTATCCTTCGCCATTGAGAATTCTAAAGTTGTTCCTAGTTCCCGTCCCCGCCTTCCTGGCGAAGCAACGATCTTCAAAAGTTTGGGCCTCTTCCCTTTTCATGATGGTGTTTCTAAGTCTCAACGTGGGGATGTTATTTGGACCAAGCCCCCTGTGGGCTGGATTAAATTAAACTTTGACGGTGCGGCCAAAGGCAATCCTGGCCCCGCTGGTTCTGGTGGTGTGGTTAGAGACCATAACGGGAATCTCGTGTTGGCTTATTGTGAAGATTTGGGCGCCCAGACTAATCACTATGCTGAAGCCCGAAGTGTTTTGAAAGGTATCCAGATCCTCTCCGAGGATCCTCGGCCTTTGATAGTCGAAGGTGATTCGCTCAATATAGTCAACTATCTGCTAGGCTCTAAAGACCCATCTTGGAGGGTCTACAACATCATTCTTGAGGCTAGGATGCTCCTCTCTCAACGTGACAGGTGGAAGGCGTGTCATATTTTTAGGGAAGGAAATCGCGTGGCAGACCACATGGCCAACAAAGGGCTTGCGACCACGTGTCCTGTTGTGTGGCGCTCACGCTTCCCATCTGAGGTGGCGAGTTTGGCCAATGCGGATATCCTCTCATGATGTTCTCCCCGCTTCAGAAGGTCATTCGTTTGGTTTGGCTGTTTCTGCTTTCGATGGTCAAATTTCTCCGGCTAGTATTTTTGTTTTCCTTGGTAAAATGTGGTTTGTTTCCAGGATATTCAGGCATAAGGGCCCTACTTGTAGCCTTCGGGCAATTAGCAGTTTTTGTTTTCTGTCATCAGTTTTATTCCTCCAGCCACAAGGCATGATGCACATTCCAGCCAGGCTGATTTTGTACATAAGGTTTTGGGATCCTCTATAAAAACCCACTGTTAATCTATTAAAATAATTACCAAAAAAAAATAATGTTTTTGTTGTTTGAGATGAACATAGTTAACAATATTAGCCAAAAATAAACTAAAATAGCAACACAAATTTATAAATACAAACAAACTATGAATGATGGAAAACACAATATGAGAAAATTTCATTTTCATTAGTTTGAATATAAATATATAACATCGTACAAAATTATTGACTGTAGTCAACTTGATAGCATATTACATTGTCAAACATTTGATTGGTTCTTTTATGCTTCACTATTGGTTGGAGTTGTCATTTATTTTTCTTTATCTACTTCTGTGACACTCTCTTCTGGAAATGCTCTAGCTCTGACTATTTTTTCACGTAATTTCACAATACTCGCCACTAATGCTGCTTCTTCTTTGTTTGTATATTCAAGTATTGTTGGAAGTGTTTCTTTTGTTTTCTCAAGCACCTTATCTAGATTTTCATTGAGCCTATCTTTGATGTATTTTTTTAAACGATTATTTTCTAATATTTTTGCTTGAATTTTATTTTTCATTTCCATTGCATTATTCAAAAATGTCTTCACCCTATTAATATTGGCGTCCATGCTCTTAACCTGTGTTTTTTAAGTTTTCAAAATTTTATTGCAAAAACAAATTGAAAACATAATTCAAAATGGTTATATTTAAATTATTACATATTTTCAAGAAATATAAAAATTTAACTACAATATAAAATTGAAACATAAAAATCTTTTTTACCTCGATCATTTCCCTTGAAGCCTCAAAAACTGTAAATTTATCCTTATAGGAAGTCCAATGGTCATAAAATGCTTGGGATTTAGCATTAATGTTTTCTAATCTACCAACAACACCATTTAAAACATCATCATGATAAATAAAATCAGACTTTACTATTCCTAATGTGGCCTATTTTAGCAGGCCATCCATATTTTTTGGTTCATATTGAATCAAAGAATATAGAGGATATTTTTTCCAATAATTTTTATATAAAGTATTGATTTCCCTTATAAGGACCTTTGCTCGATATTCCCACTCCTTCATCTCCTGCAAATATTTAAGCACAACCTGCTTAATAGTTGCTTCAATATTTTCAAGCATTAAAACATTTTCATTAAAATTTATAATATCATCCTTAGTTTGAGGACCCTAAGTATGAGGGTTGTATCATTGAGCTGATGGTAATGATGTCCGCTTAGTTATAGGGGTAGGGGATTATCTTTATTCTACTTGATCTCTAAGCACATCTATTTCCTTGAAGTATACAATGTTGCCCTACAAAAGAAAATCATCAAGTAGAATATTATCCAATACCTCGATTGAAACTTCTGGTGCCTGTGAATTTGTTGTAAATGTAAATGATGACCAACCATATCCAAAACTTGGTGCTATCATGTGTGATATCTATGAGTGTGAGAACCCACACCCAAAAATTTGTGTGGTCCCTTGTAATATCTATGAAAATAATTATTTTCCAACACGAATTTACCCTCACATTAGCGTAGGATATGCCTATCACTGATGTGGTGGAAGTGGTGGTTGTGGTGCAAGCGATGGGTGTGATGCAAATGGTGGCTATGATGGATGTGGTGGTGGCATATGGCCTCTCACTTGTGGTGTTTGTACTTGTCATTGATTTTGAGAATCAACTAAAAATAGTCAAAAACATTTTGTTACAATTTTTTAGAAAATAAAATAGATCAAGTTTCTTAATTTAAATTAACTACACATAGATTTACCTATAGATGATGAAACATGTTGAATTTAGGTTCCAATGGGGGATGGGTTGGCCACACTAGATTTAGCCTACATATTTTGTGCATACCTAGGTGTATGGGGACCACCAAGAGCAGTGGCTTGCCTGGAAAATTTATATGGCCTTTGCAACGGTTTTGTTTATGAATCTGTGTCTTTAGAAACATTAGTTTGTTCTGACCTGTGATCACTATTGGTAGCATCCTGTTTATATTTTGTAATTTTTGCCTTCCCTACATATAGATGAAAAGAAAAATTAAAAAAAGAATTGTGATAAAGTATAAAATAGTATGTCAAGATCAAAGATGCAATTATTACCTTCAATTACTCTGCTAACATAGCAATAGTCTGTAGTGTTGCATGCACTATAGTTGGTACAAGACTAGTTTATAAATTATGAAAAAACTCATAATAGAGTTCTAAAATAAAATTAACAGTTCCCACAATAGGTTGTATCTTGTTGGTTGCCATTTGTACGATGTGTAACTAACCTGATCCGATCCAAAATATATGTTCACCAATCAAACCTTTGATCGTGCTCATATTGAACAATATAAGCCAGCACCCAAAAAAAAATTTTTGGTTGGTCTTCACATCAAAATTAGTCTAGCCTAGAAGAATTCAATATGGCATTCAGAGTTGGATGGTTAACATCATTGATTGATAATCCTCTTTTTGACTTGGTAGCGAAAGCTGCAAAAATACAATTAGATGAAAATTTATAAATTTGAAACTTTGAATATTAATAGAATATAATTAACAAGAATTAGACTTGTTAAATCTTATGATGATAGACCATACTGGGTTTCAATGTGTGCTTTGTCATCTGGAGATAGTTGCAACCTCGTTGACACTTGAGGAAAATAAATGAAAGGAAGACCTATCAATTTGTTAATATCTGCAAGAGTGATGGTGGAAAGCAAATTTCTATTTTGTACTTTGATTATCACTATAGATCTATCATGGTCATAACTGGATATGATATGTTTTAGGAGGAATTTATCTATTTTGTACTATGGCATTGAAACCAAGGTTGTCAAAAATGTGTTATGAAGCCACGTAAAGTCCATACTTGGGGTTGTAATTAAATAAAAAATTAGATAGCAAGAAAGATTCTTGAATTTTGGTGCAAGTGTGGAAGGGGTGGCCATCACAATAAGTTGGAAGTCGAAGAAAAAGGATTGGGAATCAGAAGTTTGATTCGAAAGGTTGGCTCTAGTTGGTGTATTCATAGAAACAAAATGGAAAAAATGATAGTTGATACCATTTTATAGATTGAAGAAACAGAGTTGATACATGGTAGCATTATATTGGACATGTAGTGTTGCTGAATGAATGTGTGACACATGGTAGTAAAATATTTATTTGCATGAGGCCTCAAAATTGAAACTTATTCTACTTTCACATAAGGCCCTAGAACTCGACCTTATTCTGCTTCCAGTCTAATGCCAGACCAAAATTTACAACAGGCCCGATACCAAATTGGATTTTGCATATGATACAATATAGAACCATATTATGCATTCGATCTTAGATCAGATCATATTATGCATCCAATGTCAGATAAGATCCTATTTTACATTGGTCGATGATTGGATCATATTGTGCACCTGGTCTATGGATACATAATATGATTCGGTTCGAGATCAAACCAAATTCTGCATTTGATCTAGGACTGAATCATATTATCCATATGATCATTTATCGAAACATATTGTGTATCCAATCCGAAACCAAATCATATTATGCATTCAATTAGTGTTCAAATCATATTATGTGTCAGGTCTACATTCAAATCATATTATGCATATGGTCTAATATCAAATCATATTATGCATCCAGTTCAATATTGGATCATGATTTGTAACCTGGCTGACGTTGTCGAAACTCCTTTTCATCTGGTTTGGTAAGAACTTTGAAATTCACCATTTTTTAAAAAAATTAAGGTCATTCACCATGCCATACTACATGCACTTGGCTAGGATTCACCAGGTTTTCACAACATATTCATTGGTTTTTTGCAATAGATTTACCATTTTTTACAAGTACATTTCGGGTCCTACCCCTTATGCATAACCCTGCCAAAGATTAGAAAAATATAAATCATCCATTAACATCCAAGAAATATGGGGTTAAATAACTTCAATTAAATGTAAACACTTCATTTAATTTAGCTTAGTGTGTGTTTTGTGAATTCATTCCCTATTTTTGAATCCATTTAGAATTCCTCATTTATTTTACAATTAGGCTATGAAAAATGTTACTAAAAAAAATTACCTCTGCATTGCTCCACTGCTAGTCAAGCATCCATAACTCTGGTAGAGATGATCTCGATCTCTTATTGATCTTTCTCTACTACCATCCAAGCATCTATATCCCCGATAGAGATTATCTAAACCACCCAAGCTTTTGATTGATATTATTTTTTATATAAGCATTTGATTGCTTTGCAAATATCATATGCACCTCTTGGATTAGAGATCATCTAAGGCTTAAGATGGAGTCTATAAAAATTTTCACCTAATCAACAAACCAGAATGATTTCATCCTTCAAGAGTCAAAAATATCCTTTAAATGTGATTTTACATGTGAAGATTTAACAACATATCATATTACTTCAATATCCACTATTTTAATCCACAATTCAAGAATAACTGCTAAAAAATCCAATCTCCTTAGCTTCAATTTCACCTAATTTTAAACAATTTATTCATCCTACCTAACTAATAAATACTTCAAACAAGGTGATAAAATTTTATCACAACCACACAACTATACCACAATCTGGAAACCAAAACAAAACCTGTTGTGAAAATGAAGAAGAAAAATGTGAACAAAAATCCAAAACATAAAACTTGGCAAGAACTTGCATTGTTGAAGGGAAAAAACATAAACAAAATTTATAAAATGAAAAAAAATAAACCAACAAATTATGACTACATCCAAATGGTATGCACACACACACACCAAACTATGCACAAGCGAAGACCCAAAGAAAAATCCAAAGATACATATGAGCAAAACTTGCAAGACCAACAACTATGTACAAGAATACATACAAGAAAAAATTATGCTCTCTATCTCAGGGATGGAAATAATGCTTCAATAATTGCCTATTGACAGGTAAAGGAATGTTATCTCCACTTAAATTTTACAATCTAAAAGTATTTTCCCCAAGAATATTAGAAATTTGGTAGGGGCCTAACAAGAGTTTGTCAAATTTATCATGATCAGCCTTCTTTTTATGTGCATTATCCCACAATAAAACCAAATAAATAATTCTAAAGGCTTTGACATTGGCTCTCTTATAAAACCACATATTAAAAACTTCCTGATGCTTTCTATCCACCCAAAAAGCATGTTTCAATTTTTTTTTTTTTTATTTGTGGAAAACATCCCAAAAGGGATGCCACTTTCGGTAAGACCCAAGGAGGCAGGGGTATCCATTCCACCAAAAATGCCCAGGACTCGGACCTCGCCTACCACCTTTGACATACTCAAGGAGCAAACAAACACACAAAACCAATTTAAAAATAAGTAAATAACAACAAAAATAATAAAATAAAATAAAAAACATGCTCCTTGAGTGTGTCAAAAACAAAAGCACAACCAAACACGCACAATAAGATAAAATAAACCACAACACAAACCACATAGAAAAACACAAGAACCACATAACAAAACACAAACAAGACAAAAACAACAGAACACTACAAAGACATAACCCAAAAAAAAATGAAAAATAAACACAACCAAAACCTAAAAAATAAAAATAAAAAGTAAAATAAAAATAAAAATAAAAAACAACCAACAACAGACAATAAACAAAAAAAAAAACATAGAAAACACTCACACATAAAAACACGAAATAACACAAACAAAGAGAAACCCAAGAACAAGAATGAAAAAAACACAAGAACAATAACAAAAAACATTAAAAAAAAAAACAAAACAACAAAAACACATGAACAACAAAAAACAACACAAAGAACACAAAAACAAAACAAAACAAAAGAACCCACCCACCTTAAAAAACTAAACAAAAAAAAAAAAAATAAAAAAAAATTGAACATAACAATGACCTATCTAGACTAGAAGACTATTAAGGCAAGAATCAACAGAGGAAACAAAATAAAGAATAGAATGAGCTAGGGAACTAAAAAAAACTGAATGAACCAAAGAGAAGCAAAAAAAAAAAGCAAGAAGAAACTAGGTACCTTCAGAACTCGAGCCATCCAAAGAAATGATAGAAAGAAGAGCTTCCCTAATTTGAGAAGCCCACCATATAGGAGGGTGGCCATAACAAGTAAGATCACCTTTGTCCAAAGCCCAATTAGCTAAAGCATCAACACTCTTGTTTTGATCTCTTGACCACATGATTGTAATCAACTTTCAAAAATCCCATCCTGGATTAATTGAATCTTCTCAATAATTCTTTTTATTCTCCAATCCACCTTATGATTCTTAGAAGGAGTCTTCAAGAGATTAATCATAAGTTGAGAGTCGACTCAACTAACACCTTTTCCCATCCAACCTTAGTAGCCTCCTAAAGGCCTCTCGAGGATACCATACCCCTCAAGCAAGGTTATTGGAAAGAATACCCAAATTCTCAACAAAAGTAAAAACCAGGGAGCCATCTGAAAGTCTACCAATTCCTCCCACACTGGCTTTTCCAGGGTTCCCTCTAGAGGCTCCATCAGGATTGACTTTTCCAAAATCCTTAGGAGGAGGTTGCCAATTTCTAGTCCTATCCATATTACTAATACTCACATTCCCTTTAAGTTGGTTGCCCTTAGAAGATTTAATATTCAATATTTGCATCACTTGATCCCATATTTGGTGGGAGTTTTGGGGGTGATTAAGGAGTTGATGGACTGATTCAACTAAGTTGGCTATGGTCTTTTGCCAAATATAGTGAATATCCTTCCTATCTTGATTAAAAATTTGGCTGTTCCTTTCATTCCAAATATTCCAAAGAAGAATGGTAGAACCCATCCAAACTAATCGCCTAATAAAATGATCAACACCCTCTTGATTAGGCCAATCCCTCCAAAGTTGTTCAAAAGTAAAAAAAATGGACCACTCGTAAGCCAAGTAAAGTGGCCATTCTCCTCCATAGCTCAGAGGCTAAAGTACACTCAATAAAAATATGGTTGATATTTTCTACATTCTCTTCACACATTTCACATCTAAAAGGGCCATGAAAACCACACTTCATAAGTTGCTCACCAATAAGCACCCTACGATGCAATAAAAGCCAATTAAAGAACCTCACCTTAGGCCAAAGCTTTTGAGCCCACAATCAAGAAAATATGTCAGAAGAATGGTTGGGATTATTATGGCATAAGGTCAAATAACCTTGAGCAACTGAATACTCACCCTTAGTAGTGTTGTTCCATCCAAAACAATCTTTTTCATGGGACCAAGAGAGGGATCTCATATGAAGGATGCCTTGGATATCTTGTCTTTGCCTTTCTGGGATTTGAATAGGCCAGTCCTCAATAGGGATCCAATATCTACCAACCTTTGAATTACTAGTATGGTACCGATAGTAATTAGCCACCTTTATCCAATTAGCTTGGTGAAGCTCCTCCATCCAAGGCCTCCAATCGAGAAACTGAGTTATCAAAGGCTTGTGACCATCCCAAGAATCTATCCAAAAATTTCCTGTTGACCATTATGAATGATCCAAAATAATTTTTTCTTTATCAAATCCTCACCAGTCTTAAGAACTGCTAAAATGGGAGAACCTTTGGTAGGAAGTTGATAGCAAACAAGGTCTTTAGAACTTTTGTTCTCAACATATTTAGCACGGAGATTATTGGCCCAAAGAGCATTGGGGTTATGCAACATCCTCCAATATAATTTAGCAGCTAAAGCTTTGTTGTTATTAATAGAAGACCAGAATCCTAACCCCCCTTCACTCTTAGGAAGACATAAAGTATCCCATTTCACCAAGGCCCATTTTATTTTCTCCTTAGTACCACTCCAAAGGAAATGATGACTGATTTGATCCAATTCTCGAAGAACAGCCTTTGGGATATTCAAAATGGAAGAAACATAAATAGGAATAGCTTGAAGGACTGATTTTACCAAGGTGATTCTACCCCTGAAGAAAGCCACTTGTTGGTCCACTTTCCAATTTTCTTCTTGACTTTGTCCAACAACCAATTCCAATATTTATTTTTCTGCCTTTGAATATTTATGGGAATACCTAAATAAGTGATTGGAAGAGAGGTCTTCTTATATCTTAATTTATCCAAGACCATGGATTCCTTTCTAGTAGAGCAGTGAAAGAAAATAACTTTAGATTTGTCTTCATTGATCAACTGCCCAGTAGCCTTAGAAAAACAACTAATGATTTGCTTAATATTAGAAGCTTCCTTAACTATAGCTTTACCTAAAAGAGTAGAGTCATCCACAAATTGAAGATGAGAGATAGGTCTAGCTCCATGAGCAATGGTAACTCCCTCAAGGGTTTTGTTTTCCCTCTTTTTGGTTATAGTCCTACCCAAGCATTCAACAAGAATGATGAATAAATAAGGGGATAGCGGGTCACCTTGCCTAATACCTCTGGAAGCCGGGAATGACTGAGAAGGCCTGCCATTGATAAGAACTAAGTAGGAAACTTAAGAGATACATCCCATAATCCAATCCATCCAATCCTTAGAGAAACCAAATTGCCTCAAAACTTTGATAAGGAAGTGCCAATCCACTCTATCATAAGCTTTGGATAAGTCTAACCGAATGAACATGGAAGGAGAATTTTGCATATCCATGGAATGGATGGCTTCCTGAGCAAGAACTATCTCATCTACTATTTGAGGTCCTTCCACATAACCCCCTTGCTCTGGGGAAATAATCTTATGCAAAAGAGGCTTCAACCTTTCTGCCATGATTTTAGTAATGATTTTGAGAAGAACATTACATAAAGCAATAGGTCTAAAAGCTGAGATATGATCAACCTCTTGAGCTTTTGGAACAAGAGTAATATAATTTTTATTGATAACCTTCAAAATTTCTTTGGCTTTCCTGGCTTCTTCCACCACCTCTAATAAATCAACATGAAGGATATCCCAGAACTCTTGGTAGAACTCAATGGGAAAACCATCAAGACCTAGGGTTTTCCATTTTTGCATTTTAAAAACTACTTGTTGAAGCTCATTGATAGTAACAGGAGCAGTCAAAATAGAGTTCTCCTCAGAAGTGATAAGAGAAGGGATTGCTTGAAGAAAATTTTGTTGTGAAGCTAAGTCAAGAGGAGTAGCAACAAAAATATTGGAAAAGTAATCAACAAAAATAGAGTTCATGCCATCCCAAGTATAAACAACATCTCCAAAATCTGATTTTAAGGAAGAAATAAAGTTGTGAGATCTTCGAGCTAGAAGAGATTTGTGGAAGAAATTTGTGTTTTGATCTCCTTCTTTGAGCCATTGAATTCTAGATTTTTGCTTCCATAAGATTTCTTCTCTTTTTTCCCATTCCTCTAACTGAGTTGTGAGTTTAATTTCATCTACACTTCTCTTCTCCGTGAGGCCATCTAAACGGATTTTCTTATTCAAATTTTCAAGATGAGCAATAACTTCATGTTTTTTTTATGAACATCCCCAAACTCTTTCCAGCTCCAAGTCTTGATTTTGGATTTAATGTATTGCAGTATTTTGGCAAAACAGAACATCTTAGTCCCATGCCTAGGTTTACCTTCCTTCCACCATTGTTGCACACGAGGTCTCGAAGGAAATGTCTCTAAGCCACATTAATTGAAAACGAAAAGGAGAGAAACTCACATTGGTTTTCCACATTTCCACCATGATCGGCCAATGATCCGAACCAACATTATTAAGAGTCTTCACTTTAGGAATGTGACCATGGATTAAGAAATTTTTAGAGAGAAAAAACCTATCCAATATCTCCATTATACAATCTAAGCCTTGCCTTCTGTTGGACCAAGTCATAAGGCCATTATCTAGTTGGATATCCACAAGATGGAGGTTTGCAATATATTCACTCATGAGGTCAGTTGCTTTTGTCCAAATTTCTATTTCCCCCCTTTTCTCATCCAGAGAGAGGATGGTATTGAAATCTCCTTCGATCAAGATCCAAGATTTAGGAAAATGAGAGATAATATGAGTAATATCCTTCCACTATCTTCTTTTTTCCTCCAAAGAAGTCAGAGCATAAATAGTAATGCAGAGCATAATCTAGTTGGAATGTCTACTTTGAATAGCTATAGCCAACAAACCCCAAATTCCAACCATATGGTGAATAACTACCTCTTTTGGGTCCCAAAGACAAGAATTGCCACCCAAAGTCCCTTGGGAACTGAGGAAAACCACTTTTCTAGCTGGCCAAATTTTACTGGCAATTGAGTCCATATCCTCCATTGACATCTTTGTTTCTTGAAAGAAAACAAGATGTGGATGATTTATCTGAATCATTCTTCTAATTTCATTTTTTTTTGAAAGACTCCCTTTGAGTCCTCTAATATTCCAAGTGATGATCTTCATTAATACCAGGGCTAAAAAATTTGGGAAGGGCATTAATCTTACCTTCCTCTACAAGATTTTCACCTTCTTTTACTATATGATATTTATTGGTCTTGCGACCTGCTTTTTTATTAGAATCCATCTTCTTCTTTTTACCTATTTCTTGACTTATTCCAATTGAATTTGAGATGGCTTCTGGTAGGAACCTAGTTCCTAGCAGTTGGATTTCAATGCAAAAGGAATGGAAATAAATGTAACAAGTAAACTTGTCAATCGCCTTTGTTAGAATCGTTGTTTCAAATGGAGGATTTCCCTACCAAATGCTCTCAAAGAGATGTATTTAATAATGTTCTTGGATAATCAATTTTATGCCTTCCTCCTATTACTTATATTCTCCTAGGGTTACGAATGAAGGATCATGATTATTCAAATATAATAATAATAATAAATAAGTTAATAATATTAATGTTAAGATTATGATCCTAACATGCCACCCTCCTTAAAAAGAGCTTTGTCCTCAAAGCTCAAAGGGAGAAGCTTCGTCCTTTGTTTTCCAAGACGCATTTGCTCATGTTCTTGCACAACTTTAATGTCTTTTTTTCGTAAGCAAGGATATCGGGAAGGGGGAATCATTAGTGGTGGATTTCCAAGAGAAATAGGAGAATCTTCCTTGGGATAATTGTGATGACGATGGGAGGACAACTTGTGGGGTTCCTTAAACACTTCAAAATAATGCATTAAAAGTGGTGGTAATACTTTTGTATCTTCCTATTGTTTCCTAGGAGAGTCAACGAAAAATGAGTATGTAGTGACCTTTTTGCTTTTTTTTCTGATAGGTTTTACCATGTGGTGAGAACTCACTATTTGTGAGGAACTTGAGGCTAGTCTTTTGAGTGTATGTCTGGCCTTCATTTTTCACTGTGTGGATGTTTACCTCATCCTTGCTTGGTCTAGTGATAACTTCTTGCACATCGACCTCATTGTCTTCATTGTGGTGAGTAGGTGCACTGGCCGCTTCGGTCACAATTACCTCATCTGCTTGCTCTATGGATAGACAGGGATCAACTACATTCAAAAATTGTACATCTACCTCATATTTGGCCCCTGTGGAGGGATAAGGACCATCTAAATTTAATAAATATAATGTTGGTGTAGTGCAATGATGATGAGGCTCTAATTTCTCATCACAAGTACAATAGAGGTCTTTCGCTCGTCGTTCCTCCATTTCTTGCAGGCTGAGGTACTTAACTGGCAAGGGTTTAGGTTTTGGGATAGCGTGCGAGAATGATGATTTGTCAATACGTTGCTCCCTATGTCGTCATTGAACATTAAATTTATCTTCAGCTAACAAGGCTAATCCAATGGCTTCCTGTAGGGTGCGAGGAGTGTACATCATGACCGCCACTCTAATTGCTTCTTTTAATCCATTGATGAAACCGCTTATGAGAACTGATTCATCCAACCCTGTGATGCGATTGGCGATATCCTAGAACTAAATTTTATATACACTCACTGATGTGATTTGACATAGGTGGGCAAGATTAAGTAGCAAACTTAGGTTGGGGTCGTGAGATATTCATCCATTGGCCATTTGCATAGTCGTTTGGCGAAAAGGTGTCGCAAAAAGTGTTGAAAGTCGTCACAAAAATTTCTTGAAAAATTATCGTTAAAAATTGCATAAAAGTCATCCTTCAGCCATTGTGGTTAGGTTTTGGAGATTTTATAACCTTCGTAAGTGGCAGAATTAGCGAGAATTTTCAATGCCTTGACAACTTTTAGCAAGAATTTGCAATAGTAACAAGTCTTAGCAAAATTTATAGTAGAGGCAAATTTTGGCAATGTTTAGCAAAAATTGTGTAATATTTTAGCAAAATTTCAAGATTAGCAGTTTTTCACAACTATGCAAAATTTGGTGTCAATTTTTTTGTGGCGGCGCTCTACGATAGGGTTGGGTGGAGACAAACGACACAAGTCACAAGGTTAGGAGGAGGCACAGGTGGGCAAAAATGATAGTCAAGGCATAGGCACGAGGCACTAGGCATAGACGATCGACACGGTAGACGAGGCCGGACACAAGGGACAAGAGGAGAACAATGGACAAGAAGAGAGACTGGGGGAGTGTTTGGTGGAGCACAATCAAGCAAGGGTGAAGTGTAGGAAAGGAGCGGTAGCAAAAATGTGAGGTGGCAGTGACAGGTCAACGAGATGGCTATCAGGGTCAAACCAATGGGAATTCAACAACTGGAGTGTTCGCGTGGGGACGTTTTAAGTCTCAAGTGTGACCTAAGTCACGCGTTTAACTTTGATGTTTATTTCTTTTAAATAGCTTCTGACACATTTACTCGTTGAATGTGGAATTAAATCCCCTAAAATTTTTGCTATCTCTCGATGAGCTTGACGACGGACGACCGACCGAAAAGTATTTTCGATGCCGAATCTTATATTAAAATTTATATTATACTTGTTTATTTTATAAAACTTTGCCAGTTTTTTTTTTTTTTGTAGTCTGTCGAAAACGTTACAAACGTCGTTGTGGATTGCTTCGCCCAAAAAAAAAACCTGATGTACTGGTTTCAAATGAATTCGTCGCGATCAAATTCAAACTTTCTATGATAGAGGTTGCTTCGACTGTGAAAAAATTCTTGTATGCATGTACCGAATTGCCATCGTAGATGTGTGCGTGCTTCGAGGATGTCAAGATCAGTGCTGGTTTACTATCGCAATTGATAGACGAAGTGACACCAAAAACAATGCTTATGACAATGCCTGTGAATACGTTCTTGCTAATGTTCGGGCTGCAAAACAACCAAGTGATGCAAAATATTGAATTGAATATCAAAAAGGTGGAGTCATCAAAAGTATTAGGGTGTAGTGTTAGCAGGCGGTATCAGTTTAGTTTGTTGCGACGACTCTGATTGCACTGTGAACACGATTTCTTGACAATTTTTAGTCCAGGTGGTTGTCGTTTCTCTTTGGCACAGTGACAATGAGTGGAGACGTAGGAGCCCTAGCTATTTTCTTAGCTATGCTCTATTTCTTCTGTACCAACTGATGTGTAAATTAGGAGCGATATGGTGCTTGATCGACGAAAGTGGGGATGCCAGTTTCTCGCAGAAGGTTAGGAAGGAATGCTCTGAAGTGTTTAAGTGTTTCAAAAGCGACAATTTATTTATTTGCTTTTATTCAATCGGTGGTCGGATTTAAACCTTGGGTGCAGATAATCATAGATTTATAAACTATTTGTTTGAGTTATGAGAAAAAAAAATTATGACAGTGGACAGTAGAAGGTGCAAAGCTCTGATCTAGATGGTAGGAACCTAGTTTCGAGCAGTTGGATTTCTGTGTAAAAGGAATGGAAATAAATGTAACAAATAAACTTGTCAATCGCATTTTTTAGAATTGCTATTTCAAATGGAGGATTTCCCTACCAAATGCTCTCAAAGAGATGTATTTAATAATGTTCTTGGATAATCAATTTTATGCCTTCCTCCTATTACTTATATTCTCCTAGGGTTATGAATGAAGGATCATGATTATTCAAATATAATAATAATAATAAATAAGTTAATAATATTAATGTTAGGATTAGGATCCTAACAGCTTCTAACCTTGAAGAATGCTCATACATAGCTAACATTTTACTAGAAGGTTAAACAGAGTCTATATTGGGACCTGCATTATTTGAAGTTTTGACATTTGAAAGATTGTTTTTCTTATGTAAATTTTCTCCTTTTTTTCTATTGAAAACCTTTGATTTGTTGGTTTGTCTCTGAGTTCTTCCATTCATATTTAAATTGTGTTTCCAATATTTTAGTTTCCATTATTTCCTCTTCCTCACTTGGGACATCATTTGTGGAAAGGATTTCAAACATATTAGCAGATGACTTTGATTGATCCTTCATAACTGGTTTTTTATGAGTGTTCTTCTTCTTAGGTATTTGGAAACCTGCTGAGTTTATATCTTCTTTCTTTTGATCAAGAATTTTACTTGGGCAAGCATTGGCCAAATGACCATATTCATGGCAAATTATACAACGAAAAGGAATGTTCTCATAGTCCACTACTTGCTCCCAAGTGTCTTCCCTAAATTGTAATTTGATATTTTTAGGTAGGGGTTTTTCAAAATCCATTAAAACACAAATCCGAGCATAAATAATATGTTCAAAATTTTGAGTACAATCAGTAGTCATCATAAAAGTTCCTAAAGAGTTTCCAATTGAAGAAAAAATAGTAGGATTCCAAAATTTAATAGGAGGCCAAAGAGTCTAACCCACACGGGATCTATAGAAGGCATCTCTTATTCTACTTTAAATTTAGTATTCCAGGGCTTCATGAAAAGCCCTACCCTTCCAAAAACCAAGGACCCCCTTGAAAATTTTTCTCTCTATCTTCATTATTAGCAAATAAAACAAGAAAATAACCATTTGGATAAATAGATATTTGTAACTCACCTTTAGTTTTCTATATTTTTGCAGCCCAGACTTTGAAAGCAGATAGACTCGGACAAAAACCCATGAACCGACAAATTAGTCCTCTTTTTTCCAAATCTTCAATGTCAGTCTGAATTTTACCCATATCAAGCTTAACAATAGTTCCATCAGCTGCTTTAAGACATCCTGACTCCATTTTCCTGGGATCAATCTTAGGCATTCTTAGAGGTTTTTGGGAAGCCCTAGGATTGATATTAGCATTAGGCTGAGGTTGTCCACCACGAAGGGCATCCCTAAAATTCATTTTTGGGACTGAGTCTTCAAATTCTTACCATTGATAGGGGTTTTCATAGTAGAATTATTTTGTGGGTGCACCTTAGCACCAGATTCACTTGAGATATGAGCCATTTTTTGATCAACTGCTTGAAACTTGTTTTGTAATATCTTTAATCCTTGCCCTAGTCACTGTGGAAAGGTATGGTTTTCACTTTTATTTTGTGCAACAATTGGAAGCCGTTGTCACTCAAGTTCATAGTATGATCTGTTGAAATATAAATTTCTAATCCATCTTGGATCCCCTACAACATTTCTTGCTAAAATATTGAGCATAAACCACAAAAATATTGGCCACTAGGGCCCGAAGGCCCTAAAAAACAACCTCTAGAGCCGCTTGCACTCAACCCAGATGAAACCCTCGCATAGCCACTTGCCAAATATCTTGTTTTCACATAGGGATGTGCTAGGATCTATGTTGCTCCAAATTATATGAAAATTGGTGGAGACATTCTAGGGTTTTTCAGGCATCTACTCTCAAAATTTTAGCTCAATCCGAGTTTGGTAGTTTGGGTAGTCCTTGATAATCTAATTATTTTAATTTAAAAAAAACATCTATCCACATGTTTCAACTTGTTATGCCAATCTCTAAGATTCATTTCCAATAATTTCTTAATTATGGAAAATAAGTTTTTATTAGTATATTATGCTAAACCATTGCCTTGTGGGTAATAATTTAAAGAAAATTTTATGCTCACCTTATTTTTGTAAGCTCATTCTATAAACTAATGTGAAGTGAAAGTAGAACCATTATCACAAATAAAATATGGCATACCAAGTCTAGTAACAATGTGTCCTATAACTACTTCAGAGGTACAATATTAGTGGGAATGGCTTATATCCATCTAGTATAATAATTTGTGGTGATTAAAATGTAATTGTGACCAGTTGAAGAGTTTAGGTTTATGAATCCTACAAAATCTAAATCTCATTGTGCAAAAGGTCTAGCCTCAAATACCAAATGTAAAGGCATGTCGAAATTTCGTTCTCTATTGGATGCAATTTGACATGTATGGCAAGAACAAATATGGGCATGGGCATCTTTGAAAATATGGGGCCAATAGTAACCAAATCTCAAAATATGGTGTGTTATGGCATTAGTTGATCCATACCCAGGTCCATACTTACCATGAAAATCTTTAAGTATTTGCATCGACTCATCCTTCCTCAAACATCTAATGAAAATTCCTTCATAATTTCTTGTGTATAACACACCTGCTTTAATCATAAAATTAGATATATTCAATCAAAGTGCTCTTATTTGCATAGCACTAAAGTGATCAAGGCACTTACCATTCAAAATTAAATACACAATGTCATTATACCATTCATTCGTGGTGATGCTTTTTGTAGTGTATTAATGACACAAAATTTGAGGATTGGTTTCAACTAGAGACTTTGTCAAACCTTGTCCTATAACAAGCTTCATCGAATGGATCTCCAAATCAAACTCCTACAAAGTAGCTAGTCATTTGTCTCTTCTTTCTCCCAGTTTGTTCTGCATCAACATTGTTTTGACAACTAGGTCAGGTACTATTGCAAAACTTCTATTGTGCAAAATGTAATGTCTAATATTCTTTATAGTTTTAAGAAGAGCATATACTTGTTTATCCAAAATAGTGTATTTCAATTGTGCATATTTTAGTGGTGAACTCAAGAAAGCAATAGGATTTTTTGAATTATCTTTGTTCTTTTGAGTTAATACACTAGCAAAAGAATGTTCAGAAGAAAATGAATAAATATAGAAAGGTTTCTTGTAATTAGGACTCACAATCATAGGTGTAGATATATTGTATTTTTAACATCTTTAAAATTGGCTTTAGCTTCACCAGTCCAATTAATATTATCATCCTTTTTCAATATATCATTCAATGGTTTGACAATTTCAGCAAATCCTAAAATAAATTTTTTGACAACGTTAATTTTCCCAAAAAATTATCGTAATTCTTTTTTGCTACCAAGAAGAGGAATTTTGGATGGCTTTGATTCTTTCAAGATCTATGGAAATTCTATCTTTTGAGATGACATGGCCTAAAATTTCACCTTTCATTACTCCAAAAATACACTTTTTTGGATTTAGGGAAATGCCATGTTCTCTACACCTTTGAAGAACTTTTCTCAAATTATTAACATGGTCAGATCTATTCTTTGAGAAAACATGAATATCATCAACATAAATAACTATGTATTTACCTATAAAATCTCTAAATGCATAGTCCATGGCTCTCTAAAATGTGGCACCTACATTAAGCAATCCAAAACGTATTCTTCTATAAGAAAAGGTACCCCACTCTGTGGTAAAAGCAGTTTTCATTCTGTCTTTTGGGTCAATAAGAATTTGGTTATACCTAGAATAACCATCGAGAAAAGACATCATATCAAAACCATTCACCACTTGCAAAATATGATCAATGGAAGGCAAAGGGTAGTTATATTTTTATGAGGCCTTATTAAGATTCCTAAAATTGATACACAAGCAGATTTCACATGTTTTCTTCCTAACTGGTACAATGTTTGCAACCCATGTAGAGTGTTTGATTGGAAAAATAATCTTAGCATCCGAGAATTTCTTAACCTCCTTTTGTATAAGGTTCTCTAGCAATGGTTTAATTGGTATTTGTTTTTGTCTAAATTGTTTTGAATCTGGATTTAAAGGAATAGTATGTGTTATGATGTTTTCATTATGTCTTTAAATTCTCATAACTCCATTCTATTACATCAATGTAATATTTAAGAACCTGTACAATCCTTTCTTGTTCATGATGAGTGTAAGCTTTTCCTATGAGTACATTATGCGGGTCTTTACTAATCCCAAGATTAATGGAATTATAAGCATCATGTGGGAGTGAGGCTTTATTACAACTTTTTTTTTTGTAATCAATATCAAAAAGCTTCTCAAGAGAAACTATAACTTTTGGAATCGCATTGATTTTATTTGTTACCTCATGATATTTTTTATCATATTACAATATTTCGTCCTTATCGATCACCTAATTTTTAAAAACACCTAAATTAGTTACAAAATAAAAAATATGTCTGCCACTTTAAAATACCTATAAATATATCACATTATCAGGTATAAAAGGACATGGTATCAACTCAATTGAAAACTTCTTTAGCCTCCTATTATCAATAGGCTTAATAGTACCTATTGCAATAGCTAAAAAATTAGCAATTCGATTGTTTTTCCTAGATATCAATAATATATTGAAAGCATGGAATTCATCAATCAAATCCCTAACTTATTTCTCTAATGAACTAGAATTTTATCATGACATGTGTATTGGTATTTCACTTATTTAACAACCAAATCTAAATATCCTAGCACTTTCAACCATTTAATGTTTTTCTTTAAGGCTAACTACAAACTGAATACTAAGGCCTCATATTCTGTAGTATTACAAGTGCAAGAAAATTGTAATCTATAGGCTACCAGAGATGACTTACCTTTAGGACTAATAAATTCCACACCAGCTCCACTACCTTGTTTAAATTTAGATCCATAAAATTTAAGAATCCAAACAATATTTTCATCCTTAGTAGGATTAATAGATAATATTTTATTTTTAGATTCACCTACATCCAATTTTATTTCCAAAGTGTAAACACCTAACTCATAATAATTCTAAATTTTTATATTGGTTTTGTTATATTCAGTAATCAAATCCTTGAGTATAGGTTCTCTCTCAACTCTAATTTGGTTAGTGGGACCCTTCCATGGTAGCCACATATGTGAACAATCAGTGTCCATATATCCATTTAAGTTTCTAGACCAATCTCTACTTAATAATATTTCATATTTATCATGTATATCTACAACATGTATATCAATACACTGTTGTATCCTAGGATCTAAGGCTAGATGCATGTAAAAATTCTTAAACATTCCAACCACATGAAATTTAGATTTATCCAGTTGAACAACTATATTGTTAGAAGGGATGGGTTTCAAACCCAATTTTTTACAAACAATGTGAGGCATGACATTGTCGGATGCTCCTGAATCAACAAGATAATTATGCAGATTTCTTCTTGGAATTCTTATGGTAAAAATAAAGGGAGGAGCTTCTCCTTTGTCCCTTCGTGAGGCAAATTGTACATCCAAGGATTTTTGGATTTTTTTTTACTTTGATCACCAAAATATTGTACCAAAAATTCTTGCTGATTAGTCAACTTAGCAACATCAAATAAAGATAAGATTCACTTTTATTTTCTTTAAATCCTCCACAATATTATATGCAATTTTTTCATGTGGTGGTTGAGGTATATCAACCTTATATGGAGGTATGGGATTGTTACTATCCCATGTGTAAGGATGAATTATGGTGTCATTCAGGGGAGTAGAAGAAGTAAAAGGAGCTTTAGTCTTACTCCTAAGCTTGTAATTATAGTTTCTCTTTTTAAACTATTTGAAAGATTGAAATTTCTTCTTCTATATACCCATCATACCCTTCTTCATATTCTTCAATTGATTCAAAATTTTCAACTAAAAGCACTAATTCTTTCCCTTTGCTAGTACTAGCTTATTTGGAAGGATCTTCATATGAAACAATTTCCATGTTATCCATATTTTTTTGTAGAACATCTAAAGTTGTTTTAAATCAAGGCACTCATTATCACTATGTTGTGCCATGGAATGCACCCTACACCAATTGTTTAAATGTAAATTTGAAATATTGACAATGGTGATGGTTTAATTGGAACTAGTGGTAGTATTGTTCTAATTAACCACGAGACTAGGTACTCCTCCATTGTTCGAATGAGTATTCCATTGCTTTCTCTAAAAACTAAAGTTTCTATTTTGATAAGAATTTTGAGGCAATTGTTTATGCATTTGAACCATGTCACTACTGAGTTTTTTGACAACCCTCTGTAGATCGTTTACCTGAGAATTAGGTTTATTATTTTATCCTATAGTAGTTTGATTGGTTGTGTTACTCTAGTGACAGTGGATTTAGAAAATTTTGCAAACTTTGATTTTGGAAAACATGTGGAAATGCTATGCTATTTTGATGAAATGTTGAAGCATTTGGATTGGGTATTGTATTAAAGAATGAAAGAATAATTTGAGCATTTGTTTCAGCCATTTTATGGGTGGTGAATTGATTTTCTAAATATAGTGGAGTGGTAGGATAAGTGGGTGTGATAGGTGGATTTTATGGAAAATTGAAATTATTGAATGGCATGGCGTTAAAAATAGGCATTTGTTGAGACAAAGAATGATTGATCATAGATATTTTATTATAAGCACCTGGTTATCCTATGGAAGGCAAATACCCTATCCCAAAATCTTGTGGTATCAACTATTATTCTATAGTCAAAGCCTCATTGTATGCCATGGAAAGCATAGTGATTTGAGGAGCTCTCCTTACAAACATAGATGTTAAAGGGTCCAATACTCTAAAAGTACATCTATGTGGCAACAACTACCTAAAGAGTATAATAAGCAACTAACTTGTTATACAACTTATGGAAAAAAGTATTGAACAACCTCAAAGGTTCATTAGGCTATCTTCTAGATAATGCAAACTAATGATAGATTACAACATGATCTATGGTTAACCTAAATTGATTCATAAAAGGTATTTCCAACTGACCCCAAGACGTAATGGAATTGGCTAGAAAACTAATGTACCAATCATATCCAGTTCATCTAAGGTGAGAGGAAACATTCTGCAAGAAACATCCTCATGTTCAACTTGTAGTCTAATCAAGGTATCCTTGTAAGCTTGAATATGCTCTTCAAAAATTTTAATTCCATCATTTTTGTATTTGGGTAAATACCTTTCTATGTTTTTTATAATTTCATGGGCTTCTCCAACAATGTTTAAAGGACTACTATGAGCACCTAACCAAGCTGCAATTCCTACAACTTGTGCCATTGGAGTTACTGGTGGAGTAATAAATGGGATGATAGATAGAAATGAATCACTACTGGGTGGAATAATAATTTTTTGACTCTTGGACCTTCTAATCCTCCTTGTAGGAGAAATGCTATGGAAAATAGTATCTTTAAAAGCCTTAGATATTGTGATTATTATTTTTTATTCTAGCCTTGATAATGAAAACAACAATTGCTTAGTACTCTTGAAATGAAACGACTTCTAACTTTCAAAAATTTAACTGATAAATCATCATGTTCATTAAAAATACATCAATTAAACCATAACAATAAGGAAAATTCTCAATTTGTAAAATATTAGTATCAATACATCATAAATTAGATAATTTCCATTAATAAAGGTGAACAATTTAAAACTAAAACTTCATAAATCACACCAATTAACTTGAATAAGGCTCTCCTTCTAGCACTAATTCTATTGAGTAATAATTTTTTCCAATCATAAAAATATACCCACAGTCAGGTTTCTGCCCAGATATCCTCTCTTGCAAAGAAATATTAGTAATTTCCCCAAGGTTTTATTTAATGTGTTAAACTACTTGCAATGCTTAGTGAAAATGTGAAATGCTAAAAGCTAATTGGATACCTCAGTGTTGCATATACCTATTAATGAGGGGATTATTTTAGGTTGATTTGATTTACGATGATTTTTTTGTTCATGGAATTTATGAAAATATGAAATTATTGATCAACTAACAACCTCCAAAATTTGATAAATATTTTATTTGAACCTTCAAAAATTGATTTCGATTGATTTTATCTCAAATTGTTAATCAAATTTTATCTTCGTTTGTTAACCAAATTTTATCTTTGTTTGTTAACCAAATTTTATCTTTGTTTGTTAACCAAATTTTATCTTCGTTTATTAACCAAAATTTATCTTCGATTGTTAATCAACTTTTATCCTTGATTGTTAAGTGCTTGAAAATAAAATAAAATGACTAAATGTAACTTTGTAATGTAGGAACTTTGGAATATCACATTAATTATTCATTTTAATAAAAAAATGAAATTTATTGAAATTTCAATTTTTTTATAAAATGAAACTAAATGATCATTTAAAAAAACTATGCAAAGTTTAAAACTTCAAATTTTCCTCCAAATGTGTGAATTTGCGTAAACATGAAAATTTGAAATTTAATTCTTGAAACCAACATATTTATTTTTGGGGTTTTAGTTTTTTTTTAATTTTTTTTGTATTTTGTATTTGATGAAATTAAAAAAAGTAAAAGGCTAGGGTTAGAAAAAATAAAACAAGAGAACAAGTCATCGTAACTTTTAAAATTTCAACCAAATCTGCATAAGCGAATATCCTACACTAAACCAACATTAATCCGACCCATATTCACGCTGTCCAAAATTAATGTGGTGCAATATTCTATGGAATAACACAATATATTAAGAAAAATAAATAAGTCTACCATCCGCATTCATTAAAGCTTATTAAAAATTTCTAATATAATGCCGACATGAAAGACTTTTCAATGTATACACTTGCAGAATACCTTTCTTCAACAAATTACAATGGTGCAATTTGGTGCAGTCCAGCAACTTGGAAGGAGATTTCTTCAAAAAAATTGAATTCCAAGGTGCACTTGCTCCACAAAGTCTTTGACCCTCTTTTGTCAGTTTCAATGGCTATTAAAAAAAATCCAAACAAAACCCTTAGATTTTCTCTTCCTCTTGTTTGGTTTCGTAATGTTTTTTTTTCAACGAGCTTCCATTTCTTTTTGTCTTCTTCCTTTTCTTACCATTTGTAATTGCAATGATTCTCCTTTCTAATTGGTAACACTTTCGATAACATTTTTGTCCATGGCACTAGATTTAAACTATGTTGCTAAATACTATGTCCATGATGGCTTATACCTTTAAACTATAATAAAACAGAGATTTCAGGACTACTAATTTCATTCTTATAATGTATTTGTAACCGTCGCTACCATGGGTTCCAAAGGAGATAACGCTTCTCATTATCACTCCAAATTTGGATAGTGATTATCATTGCTCCTGTTAGAACCATCGTTTGCATAGGTGTACATGAGGTGACCACAACATGGACGGATAAGTTGTTCGTGAGTTAGACTCCATATATAATTTTTCTACGCTCTCTATTGCATCTATTTCGATATACCATAAGACATAGTTACGAGTGACATGTCTTTGTGATGCTATCTAGTGTACTTGCCCATGAGCCAACATATGTACCAAATTATTCTTTTGAATTTTGATGCACTAATATTCATTTTATAGCAGTATTCCATTGTATAAATGTTATTGATTAAGGGTGAAATCCTGGTTAAAATCCTCATGTTGATCTCATTCACCACACTTTTGATGAAACAAAAGCATCATGGGTTTTACCACGTCTCTAATAATTTCTACCTAAGATCCAACTTGTTATGAACGTTGTCTACATAGAAAAATGGTTTCATTCAAATGATGAACTACATCATGATGAAGACTGATAGTGACCTTCTCCTTTATTCCTTTGGACTGCTACCTTTCAAATTCCTCCACAAGATATATGCAAATCCATAGTACATGTTGGATTTTTATATCCACAGTGTAAACATTCTAGTTACTGCCACTACCAGGTATATCTATGCATATATGGAAGGTATAGATATGGACATGCTATATTTTTGTGAATATGATAATGACGTTCACTTCTTCCCATATCACCATCATCATAGTATAAAGAGGAGGTGCTCATAATCATGTCCAAGACATCATGTTGTATAATAATTAACAACTTGATCACCATGAACTGTGATAGAAAATCTTGTCTAGTTTAAACAGGGTGTGTTCACGAAATTTCATCATTCATAAGTGCAAGAATGTGTGCTATCACATTTTACATAGTCCATAGGATACACATTAAATACACTTGGATTTTTCTATTATATTTTAATGATATCAAACACAACAAGCATCTGATGGGATGGTGAGTTGCATTGCCATGGAACACTTACCCAACTCATATTGAACTTACTAGGAACTGTAGGGCCTGTATTCCTTGTGTCCAATCTAAAAAAGCTTCATTTTCCAATGCTCAATGCTGCCTCATTCACACAACCACTATGTTGCTTTGATTACATAATTACCTCCTCCATCAAAATTCGTAGTCTCTCATTTGTCACATCATGGTTGTAGTATTTCACAGACGCGATTTCTCCATTGTTGTTGGAGGCACATAGTTTGAGGAGTATAACTTAGAAAAATTAATTTCACAACAAGATATACCATGAAACACCCCTTACTCTCAACACACCATTCTACAAATGTCGCCTTCTCTTTCACTATCTCTGCATGCATCACTATTCACCAAAATTATCCACTATGGGTGTAATCCTACATGTATCTGATGGTATCACCATGAAGGGTTTGTCAAAGTCAGCACTCTTAATTACTTATGACTTAGCTAACCCCTTGAGAGGTGTTAGGAACCCATTCCTAAGATATCATTATTTAATTTTAACACCTCACTAATTTGTATAGTTAGAGACCACACGTCTCTTCAAGTTGTATCTTTTTATTTATATTTATATCAATTCAATTTGATGGAATATATCATCAATCGAATACTCCTATTTATTTATATTTACTATATTTCCTTCAATATTCAACTATGATTTCATATTTAAGGTAATTTCTTGCAATTCAATTTACCTTACCTTATTGTGTCCTTACATTTGGTATCAGAGCAACTTTCGATCTCAATGCATTCCTTGCTGCCATATCATTCATCTCCCGTACACTCAATGTTTGTCATCACAACAATCTTCCATTTCATTTAGCCTGTCCCGTAGCAACATCATCGTTAGAATTTATTGGTAATCCATCGTCGTTGATTTCAAAACACTATAATCATTTTTAGAACCAAGACACCTACACACTTAGTCTATTTTCAAGCCATTTCACAACAAAAATAAATACTATCGATGAAAACTATTGAAGAATAATAGGAAGAACAAAATAATAGAGTTTCTTTTCATCGCAGATGCTCGTCGAATCACTTTGAGGTAAAATAGTAAGACCAAATCGATAAATAAATTTGTTGCATGATGTTTTTTCGATGAACGACTTCAAAAAATCAGTGATTTTTTTTTTCGATGTATATCAAAATCAACGGTGATGCAGTTTATAAGGTTTAATTAAAAATTTAATTTTTTTTGGCCACTGACGATGAAATCTGACACCAAAAAAAGTAATCAAGGATAAAAAAATAACTTCATAAGGTTTATCCCACATTGGCCCTTTCTAGGGCCAAGGAGGACTTTATAAGGAACCTAACACACCTATTGAGGTGTCTAGCTTAGCTAGACACCATGCACATGAACGTTGAACTCCCCACCATTGACTACTGATCGCTGCTGACTCTACTGAGCTTTGCCACTATCTTCCCCTATCGCTGCTTCTTCTAACCCCTCTCTAGACGTGTTAACCTCGTAGTCCATTCTACGTACCACCTGCTGATTTGTCATTCGGTTCTTGCCTTCCGTGTTGCCTCTCTTTCACTCCTGATCCGCTTTGACCTTGTGTGTCGTGCCCACCAAACTCGTGTATTGTGCCCTATCATACTTATTTGTCATGCCCTGCTTGTGGCCATACACCTGCACGCTTGCTTATTGTAAATGTGATATTATAGTGAGATCAATTAGATAGGTCAATAGCCCAAACCATTTTTATAAAACAAAAACAAACACAAATTGCTATTAAAAATGAAGGTTGAAATAAAATAATAATAATTTGATCAAATTTTTTGAATATTGAAAAATTGTTTATCTAAACAATTTTGAAGCAACTTTTGCTAACAATTTTTTACAAAATTTGCTAACAAATTTTACAAAAGTTTCTAACAACTTTTTATCAATATTTTGACAATAAATTCTCCAAAATACCCATTGAAATGGCTGATGGACTAAGGTCCCTAGATATGGATAAACTCTCCCAGTAAATTCATAAATTCAAGGAGGATAATGTAGTTAAGACACGGGACATCCAAGATACAATAGTCGCAATAAACTTAAAGCTAGAATCTATCAATCAGAATTTGGCACTAATGCACACGAATCACACTAACGGAGGATCACCACCTCGATCACCCTTGGGAGGGCCACAAACATCCATCCTACCCAGAACTACCAAGTTAGATTTTCCAAAATTTGAAGGCGGTGACCCTACAAATTGGATTTATCGGGCAGAACAATACTTCTCATTGAATCAAATTCCTAAAATACAAAGGGTGCATATTGCATCCTTCCACTTAGAGAATGAAGCCATCCAATGGTACCAGTGGTTCAAAAAAACCAATGACACTCCTACTTGGTTAACCTTTACACAAAATTTGTTAGTACGATTTGGACCGAGCGCTTTTGAAAATTTCACAGGAGCCCTCACTAAATTGTGTCAAACCACTTCGGTATGGGATTATCAAGCTGAGTTTGAACGATTGGCAAATCGAACAACTAGGCTAGATGCTTCCTTCTTTTAGGACTATTTCATCAATGGATTAAAGGAAGAAATCTGCATAGAGGTACAAATGTATAATCCCACAACCATGATGCAGACCATAGGGTTGGTGAAACTAGCTAAAGATAAAATCAAGGCACAATGTCGATTATGGAAACCACCTATGGGGAAATCATCAACCACTTACATCGCCCCTAAACCGATGCAAAATGGCAGAACACAAAGCACTTACACCACCCCCAAAATTAACCCAGCCCTACCAATTAAACGCCTCAATTTTGAAGAAATGAAGGAACGATAGGCAAAAGGCCTGTGTTATCATTGCGATGAGAAATTCGATAGAAATCATAAATGTGCTACACGAAAACTATATATTCTAGATGTAGATGACCCTGATAAAACAAATGAAGAAGAAGATGAAATAGAAGTAGAAGTGGTGACAGGTGGGACAGAAGATAGCCCTAAAAATTCAGAGGTATCTTTCAACGCCTTGGTAGGATTCTCGTCTCCACAAACCATGAGAGTCAGAGGATATTTCAAAAGATAAAATCTCATTGTGCTTATAGACTCTGGCAACACTCATAATTTCATTGACCCACACATGGCTAAGCAAGAAAATTGCTATATACATCCCTGTAATAGCTTTGAAGTCATGGTTGGGGATGGAGGAAAAATTGCTTGTAAAGGAAAATGCCATAATATCAAACTCACCATGGGCGATTATAGCATGAAGAATAATATGTATGTACTTTCGTTAGGAGGATGTGATATCATCCTAGGGGTACAATGGTTATGCACACTTGGAAAATTCCAATGGGATTTTGAGAAGTTATGGATGCAGTTTACAATAAAAGACCAGACCTATACCCTTAGAGGCATGCAATCAGGCCCATCCCAAATTGTGAGTTCTCATCATATGGAGAAAATTATACGCAAGGGTAGTAAGGGAGTGGTTGCACAGTTATTTTCTATGCAATCAATTGAGGGAAAAGAAAAGGAGGCACCAAAAATATGACTTCTAGAATACCATGATGAGGTGTTTAAAGAACCAAAAGGATTACCTCCACAATGAAGTCATGATCACACCATACAACTTCTTCCAGGACACCCACCCCCAAATGTTTGGCCTTACCGATATCCTTATCTTCAAAAAACAAAAATCAAAAAACTCGTAAAAGAACTACTGAGAGCAGGAGTTATTAGACCGAGCAAAAGTCCTTATTCTTCTCCAGTGATATTGGTTCGCAAGAAGGATGGATCATGGCACCTCTATATAGATTTTCATGCCCTTAACAAGTTAACCATCAAGGATAAGTTTCCTATCCCAGTCATCGATGAATTATTGGATGAACTTCATGGGGCATCATATTTCTCCAAACTCGATCTACGATCAGGATACCACCAAATACATGTTAAAGAGAGTGATATTCCTAAAACAACCTTCTGCACTCACGAAGGACATTACGAATTCATGGTCATGCCTTTTGGGTTGACTAACGCTCCTTCCACATTCCAAAGCTTAATGAACCAGGTATTTCATCCCTTCCTTCAAAAATTTGTATTGGTTTTCTTTGATGACATTTTGATTTACAGCAAAACATGGGATGATCACTTACGCCATTTAGACCAAGTACTACAAATTTTGAAAGACCACCAATTATATGCTAAACGATCAAAATATTCCTTCGGAAAACAAGAGATGGAATACCTCGGTCACATTGTCTCTAAAGAGGGAGTTAGAGTGGACCCTCGCAAGATTGAAGATGTAAAAAATTGGCCTATACCTAAAAACCTTGAAAGGTTTGCATGGGTTTCTAGGGTTAACAGGGTATTACCACAAATTTGTCCAAAATTATGGTAAAATTGCAGCCCCTTTAACAGCGTTACTCAAAAATAACGCCTTCCTTTGGTCTCCTGAAGCTACCGATGCCTTTATCACATTGAAATATGCCATGTGTACCACCCCTATCTTGGCAGTGCTGGATTTATCCAAACCATTTATTATTGAGAGCGATGCATCAGGACTTGGCATGGGGGCAGTGCTCATGCAAAATAAAAGACCTATCACTTTTACAAGCAAGGCATTTTCTAAAAAGAATCTAGGCCTCTCTACATATGAAAAAGAGATGCGAGCCATTGTACATGTGGTTCAACATTGGAGACCTTACCTTATTGGCCAACATTTCATTATTCACATAGACCATCAGAGTCTAAAGTACCTCCTTGAGCAGCGAATAACCACTCCAGCACAACAAAAATGGGTGACAAAACTAGTAGGTTATGATTATGAAATCATATATAAAAAGGGAAAAGATAACACAGTAGCAGATGCACTTTCCAAAAAGATCAAGGACATGACTCAATTACATGCTTTTTCTTGCCCTATTCCTAAATGGATAGACCAAGTCAGTGAAGAATGGTTTAAGGACCCCACCACCCATGCCATAATTCAACAACTCCAACAAGATCCCACTAGCAGGCAACATTATTCTTGGAAGGATAACATACTACGTTATAAAGCATGTCTTGTTTTATCTCCTACATCCACATATCGTGCAAAACTCCTCCATGAATTACATGCTACGCCCATCGCAGGACACTCTAGATTTTTAAAAACCTATAAAAGAGTGACTAGATATTTTTATTGGATGGGAATGAAAAATGATATTAAGAAGTTCGTCCAAGAATACGAAACATGCCAAAGGCAGAAGGGAGAAATGGTAGCCACACCAGGGCTTCTTCAACCTCTTCCAATACCAACAAAAACATGGGCTGATATTTCCATGGACTTCATCGAAGGCCTTCCAAAATCCATAGGTAAAACAACCATATTAGTGGTGGTGGATCGACTATCGAAATATGCTCATTTTTGCCCAGTGAGCCACCCCTATACGGCCAGCACCATTGCTCAAATATTCATGGATAATATTTTTAAATTACATGGCATGCCTTCATCCATAGTTAGTGATCGTGATCCCACGTTCACTAGTAACTTTTGGAAAGAATTATTTAAGCTTCATGGCACCCAACTTCGGATGAGCTCCGCTTATCACCCGTAAATAGATGGTCAAACAAAAGTGGTTAATAAGTGCCTCGAAACCTATCTTCATTGTTTTATTACTACATAACCTCTTCACTGGGTTAAATGGCTACCATTAGCAGAATGGTGGTATAACACCGCATATCACACCGCTATTAAAATGACCCCATATGAAGCCTTATATGGTCAAGCTCCGCCATCCCTTATTTCTTATGTTCCAGGATAGACCAATGTTCCTATAGTGGAGATGATGCTTTCCACTCGTGATGACTTGATGCGAACTCTTAAAGAGAATCTACTCATCGCACAACATCGTATGAAGCAACAAGTAGACCAATGATGAAGTGAGCGCATGGGTGATATGGTGTTCCTTCGCTTACAACCTTATCATCAGACGTCACTCAAAGTCAAGGGTTCTCAGAAGTTAGTGCCCTAATTTTATGGACCCTATAAAGTGTTACAACGTATTGGGTCGGTGGCGTATAAATTGGAACTACCTGAATCTTCCAAAGTTCACCCCGTATTTCATGTATCATGCCTTAAACTAGTACTAGGCACACGCATCACAACCCAAACATAACTTCCAAAATTTATAGAGGATGGGACACTCCTGGTTACTCCCAAAGCTATCCTCGATCGTCGCACACACCACCTTCGTAATCACACCATCACGGAATTTTTGGTTCAATGGAAGGATTTACCCCTTGAAGATGCCACCTAGGAGATACTCTATCACATTTAGAAGAAATTTCCTCACTTCCAACTTTGAGGACAAATCTTCTTTAAGGAGGGTGGCATGTTAGGAACCCATTCCTAACATATCATTATTTAATTTTAACACCTCAGTAATTTGCATAGTTAGAGACCAACGCGTCTCTTCAAGTTGTATCTTTTTATTTATATTTATATCAATTCGATTTGATGGAAGATATCATCAATCGAATACTCCTATTCATTTATATTGACTGGATTTCCTTCAATATTCAATTACAATTTCATATGTAAGGTGATTTATTACAATTCAATTTACCTTACCTTGTTGTGTCCTTACAAGAGGATCCTTGGTATTCATGCTCCCATGTTGACTGCACTCTTCTCAGAATTCATGCCTTTGCATTGACTACACTCTAGCATTGTATTCATTGGTTGGCTAGGTGGGGGGTTCACCTCGAAAGTCATACCATAGTGTTGACCTCAAAAACCATGCTACCGTGTCAATCCAGATTTGCCTCGAAAGTCAAACCAATATTTTTATAGGAACCTACAAACATAAACTTTTAAAATATTAATAAAAAAGAAAAATTACATTATTTAAATCCATAAGGTAAATTTGAGTGCTCTCCTAAGTTTCATATTGCTTTATTTTATTTTATTTTTTATTTTATATAAAAATGTTTTCTTTTTATTTATATATATATTTATTTATTTTTGTATTTTTTTAAATTAGAAACTTTTTAGGGATTCACAATGTAAATGAGAAATGAATAATTATAAGGATGGTTGGTTTCCACCATGATTTAATTTGGACACGGGACTGATAAGCTTTTGAAAATCCAAAAAGACAAAACATGACAATAATTTATCTCTAAGAACCTTTCTAAGGAGACCATGACAAAGACAGATCCTCAAACCTTATTAACCTTTGATGACACCATGAACTAAAATAAACAAAGCAAAACCACAATTTCATATAAATATCAAAATTTCAAGTGGGTACCCAAATTTGGGGTACGTTGTGCAATGACAACAATAGGACCACTTGTGGGTCTCTTCAGCTTCTTGAGTTATCTTCTCCTTAATTCTGAAATGTGCAGTCTTCAATTATCAATGGAGATCACCAACATCCAATATTCTTTTGAACTCTCTCTAGAGTCTCTTCTTCCTTCAATCTATAGTAAGGCTTCTTTGGCATTTTCTTTCTTCTACAATGTGCATGTTTGCAATAGAACATTTCCTCAGGTCTTTGAAATCTGTAGTCTTTTATTTTTTGCTTCAGGTACTAGATTGATTCTAAATAAGATATTCTTCCTAGATATTTGTAGTAATCTTCTCATATTTCTTTGAATCTCCTTTGCATGTAACAAATTATTAGGATAGTAATGGAGAAAACTCTAAATCTAGAGATTATGAATCTTCACTAGTTGATTTTTCAAACTAGTGGAATTAACATTGAGTCCTAGTCTTCACGTGTTTTTATGCAACTCTGTGGAAAGAATCTAGCCAAACACAATAATTTTGCAAATGAGATTTTCTATCTACTCTTAATCTTACTTGTGGCTCTCTATTTCCTATGTGATCTACTATGGCTTTAATACCACTGTTAGCTTTTGATAATGTATGATTAAGGAAATACAACTACAAGATATAAAATATGTAGGGTATGATAAGTATATGGTAATAGCATTCTAAAATGCAGGAAAATAAGATAATAGACTTTTGTAATAATAAAAAAATATGCTATTACTGAAAGCTCATGAAAATAGTACAACATAATAAAATGGAGGAAATAAACACTCCAAAATTTTAATGGAAGTACTACATTGTACCTACTATAATCTAACACTCTATAGTAACTCTCTCTCTCTCTCTCTCTCTCTCTCTCTCTCTCTCTCTCTCTCTCTCTCTCTCTCTCTCTCTCTCTCTCTCTCTATCTCTATCTTAAATACCTATAAATATGTTCCTTGGCCCTTAATCTACCTAAGAATCTTCATCTACCTTTCATATGACTCATATACAAGTGGACCTCTTGCACATTAACACTTGTGCATTTATTACATTGCATGAAGTAACTACTTAAATTTACTCTAAAGTAGAATCCTACTCTAGTTATGTACCTAAGGTGGTACATTGGCATGTACCAAATAATGTAATATACTCAAACTGCAATCTATAGGTTTGTAATGAGATATTTCTTCAAGCATCCAAATATTTGATCTTGCATTTGTTGCTTCTAGTGCTCTATTGATTCTAAAGAAGATATTGTTCTTAGCTCTATGTAGGAAGCTTCTCAACTTTATTTGAATCTCCTTTTCTTGCAACAATGTATTAGGACTATAGTGGAAGAAATTCTAAATCTGGATATGATCAATCTCCACTAGTTGATTTGTCAATATAGTGGAATCAACGCTGAGTCCTAGTCTTCACAAGTTTTTTTGCAACTTTGTGGAAAGAATCTAGCCAACTACAATATCAAACATTTTAGAAATGAGATTTGATTTGATCCAACATTGAGATCTTAATATCCATGTTTTTTTATGTAATGTCCCCACTCTAGTTGCTCATTGAGCAATACATAGACTTGCCTATTCATGCGGTTCCGTAGGCAAAGTCAGGTGATTAGGAACCAACAGTAGTTTCTATTTTTGAGCAGAGGATGTGGATTTGCTATTTATAGTAAATCAATTTTGGATGTCATGACCAGGAGACAGTGGATTCAGGTCCTTCATAGCATTGGGGTTCTAGAAGTACTCTCAGATATCGGTTTCGAGCTCATTTGGATGATCAAGCAAGGAAACTTACTATTTTTAGTAAGTCACTATTCTTGGCAGGGGGGCTGGAAAAGGATTTCACGACCGGATAGTTTGGCGAAATGGGTATCCAGATCTATCTTCAGATCTCCGGTCCGATATGTGGAAGGCAATTATTTTAATGCCTGAAGTTAATTAAGCGTTAAAATTAAATTATTTAACGTATTCAAGTGTTTGGCATTAAAATAAACTAAAAGAGCATTATATAGTTATTTTATTTAAAAAAAAAAAGAGGGAAATATGTTTTATCCCACATTTGCAAGAAAGAAGGCAAGCTCACCGGAAGAATAGAATATAAAGCAACACAATGCTTTGGGGAGGGGGGATTATCTTCTACTATCTTATTATTTGCGAATGAAGTCTTGCAGTTTGCAGGAATTTGAAGCTTAAGCTTGTTTGTGACGAAATCCACAAACAAGGTCATTGATCTCGGGGTTGAGAGACACCCTCAGATTGATTAAAACACAAATCGATTTTCAGGCGGCACTATTCATCTGCACTGTTCACGTGGTACTGTTCACACGGCACTATTCATCGGCACTATTCATCTGCATACCCAGTTGAAGACGGGAAGTATTGGTGGAGTTTGAAGCTAAATTACATTTCCAGATTTTACATTCTCTCACCTTGGCTGTACAATCTCAAGAGGGACGTGATCGCTGGGAGGAGCAGAAACGCTCCATTTGGGGGCTCTAAGTCATATACATTGTGATTTTCGGCTTAAAGGGTACTCAAAAATAAAGGATATATGTCTGAAGAAGTCTGTACTTTGGATTTTATGATCAAAATATGAGGATTTCTGTATGCTAATGAACATTTCCAGACTTGTATCAGACTTCATTTTATCCGGGTATTTTCAATATCTCGCAATTTCCTCTATTGGGTTTGTTTATTTTAATATAAAGAAGCTTGTGTCCGAATTTCATTGTATTTGGATTTGTAGTGGAAAAGTTAGAAGCTATTTTCATTTCCAGCAGTGTGTTATTTATATTCAGAAAAAAATACACAAAAAAATATATATATATATATATTGAAAAACACAAAAACAATCACAAACCGAAACTCTTAAACCAAGGGCAGAAATTTGGTGTTCAGAAGAGGGTAGCACACTACAGTGGTATCAGAGCGCAGAGTATCTTGCCATCCTGTGATAGATGAGCGGGCACCAATATTACACAAGGAGAAACAGGGGTTTCATTGAAGGAGAACAGGAAAACCCACAGCAGGGGGTAGAAATGGGAGACGGAAGGGAAAATAGACCTCCCATTGATCCAGACAGGGAAATGTTCCAGATGTTCATGCAGGGGCAGCAACAATTACAGCAGGTTATGGCACAGCTAGTTGGTCTTATGACTCAGCAGGTGAATATAAATCAACAGAATAACAATGGGCATGACAGGAACCACAGGGAAAATGGTAATGGTGATGGTTCAGTGAATAATGTTAGAGGAATTAATCAGGCACAACAAGAAAGAACACAGAGTACTAGGCCTTTGATGCCTACTTTCGCACCCAGGGCACCACAGGAGGATCCAGAGCCTACTATACAGGAGATGCAGGCAGCGTTCACAGATGAGTGGAACCAGGCTAGTGAGGAATTCCGTGTAGGCATGTCTTTCCGGGATTACATAGATATGAGGATTCGACAGGTCTCTGGTAGGGGCAGGAGGAATCATGACAGAGGACATGATTTACAGAGGAAGGTTGGGAAGATTACTATTTCTAACTTTGATGGCTCCGGTAAGACCACAGCTAGAGCTTGGGTTCAGAAATTGGATACATACTTCCAGTTAAACAGCATGGCCGAAGATGAAGCAATCAAGTATGCTGCATTACACCTGGATGGGGTAGCACACGAGTGGTGGCACCATGGATTGGTGACTTTGGGGCATGATCAGATTACTACATATGCCGAGTTCACAGAACGTCTGATTGACAGGTTCGACAGGCGAGATCCAGAGTTAGATTTTAAAGAACTGGCACAGATCAAACAGACGGGCTCAGTGGATGGCTACATCTCAGAGTTTCAGAAGACTTCAGTTCATGTCACAGATGTGTCGGAGAGGAGACTGATCGTCCTCTTCATTGATGGGTTAGCTGATCCGTTGAGGGGGCTGGTGAAAGCCTTTGATCCACCTTCACTACACGAAGCCATTAAGAAGGCTCGTGATATGGAGTCCACAGCCTCACGAGGCAAATTTCAGCCTAAGGGAGGAGATTACAGGAAATTTAAAGATAATAAGCCATTTTTCAAGAGTAAGGAACAGCAAAGAGATAACTTCAAGAAAGAACACAATGATAGCACCAATGAGTTGAGAAAGAAGAATCTTTGTTTCAGATGCAAGGAACCTTGGACCCCAGGTCACAAGTGTGCTGACAAAGCTAAAATTAAGCAGATGGAACCCTACACCAGTGAGGAGTCCGAATACGAGGACGCGGACCAGCAAAGAAGTAGTGACAGTAGTGATTCAGAGAGTGAGCAGGAACAACATCCAGAGTCAGGAACTGAGGAGCCGGTAGCTCAGTTATACAGTTTCCAGCGAGTGGCAGCCTTTAAGGTACGAGGAGTAGTTAATGGGCAGCGTGTTACCTCTCTCATTGACACGGGAGCGACACATAATTTTATTGATGAGAATTTAGCCATCAAGCGAGGAATTCCCATGGAGACATTTGAGGGATTCAGAGTGATGGTTGCTAGTGGTACTACCATCAGATGCACTAAGAGAATTCCTAACCTGCGAATGAGACTTGGCGAGTATGAGTTGCAGGATGATTTCTATTGCGTCAGCATAGGTGACACAGATGCAGTGTTGGGCATGCATTGGATGAGTTCGTTAGGGGAGTTCACTATGAACCTGAACAAATTGGAAATGAAGTTTGAGGTCGGTGGCAGAAAGGTTGTACTTAGAGGAGTTTCAGACGGCAGCATCAGGACAGTATCATTCAGGAGGATGGAGAGATTATTTAGACATGATCAGGTTGATTGGGCCGCAGAGTGTGTGTTGATGCCTTCTACAGATGAGCCGCAGGGGAAAGAATACCAACCTAACATCCGGGTTCTCTTGGACAAACATCGCAAGGTGTTTGAAGACATACCTCCAGGCATACCACCAGATAGGGGAGCTGAGCATATTATAGAGTTAGAGGAGGGCACTAAACCAGTTATCACCACTCCTTACAGGCACCCAAAGCGTCTTAAAGATGAAATTGAGAAAACTATTAAGGAACTCTTGGCTATGGGACACATCAGGCCGAGTAAAAGCCCATTTGCATCATCTGTGGTTTTAGTGAAAAAGAAAGATGGCACCATGAGGATGTGTGTAGACTATCGAGCCCTAAATAAGAAGACCATTAAAAATAAGTATCCAATTCCCAGGATCGATGAGCTCATTGATGAGTTGCACGGGGCACGATTTTTTACGAAGATTGATCTTCGATCTGGGTATCATCAGATACGCATGAGGGGAAGTGATGTGGAGAAGACAGCTTTCAGATGTCACTATGGACACTTTGAATATTTAGTGATGCCATTTGGATTGTCTAATGCCCCCGCCACATTTCAGTCATTGATGAATAGGGTATTCAGAAATCAGCTGCGTAGATATGTTTTAGTATTTTTTGATGACATCTTGATCTATAGCAGGACTTGGGAGGAGCATCTTCAGCATATTGATGAGATCCTGGACATCTTAGAGCGTGAATCCCTTTATGCAAAAGAGTCCAAGTGTGATTTTGGTATGACAGAGTTGTCTTATTTGGGTCACATAATCAGTGCAGGAGAGGTGCGTATGGATCCCGAGAAGATTAAGGCAATCATGGATTGGCCTACCCCTACAAATCTGACTCAGCTCAAAGGATTTTTTGGCCTATGTGGGTTCTACCGCAGATTTGTTAAGGGATTTTCTCAGGTAGCAGCGCCACTTACTGATCTGACAAAGAAAGGGGCGTTTAATTGGACAGAGGCAGCACAGGAATGTTTTGATAAGTTCAAGCATTTAGTTTGCTCCAGCCCTGTACTCGCTATTCCAGATTTCAGCAGACCTTTCGAGTTGGAGTGTGATGCTTCAGGAGATGGTATTGGTGCAGTGTTGATGCAGGATAAACACCCTATCGCATTTGAGAGCAGGAAGCTGAGAGGGGCTGAAAGGACTTATTCTATATACGACAAGGAGATGCTTGCCATTATGCATGCCCTTGTCAAGTTCCGACAGTATTTAGTGGGAGGTAAGTTTACTGTTAAAACCGACCACAATAGCTTGAAGTACTTTATGGGCCAAAAAGACCTGAATGAAAGACAACAGAAATGGGTAAGTAAACTTCAAGCATTTGATTTTGACATTGTTTATGTCAAAGGGAAAAAGAACGTAGTTGCTGATGCACTCTCCAGGAGACCACATTTATGTGCAGTAGGCATTATTTCAGAGGACTGGAAAGAGTTGATTTTGGCTGATTATGCCAAGGATGAGTGGGCAACTAGTATCCTTGAGGGTACTCAACGGGATGACAGATACAGTGTGATTAATGGGCTGATTATGTACAAAGACAGGATCTATCTTGTACCTCATTCACAATTCAAGGACATAGTTTTGAAAGCTCTTCACGACTCACCACTAGCAGGGCATCCAGGGTTCTTTAAGACCTACAAGCAGGTGAGAGAGCGTTTCACATGGAAGGGGCTTAAGGATGATGTCCTTAAGTATGTGAGGGAGTGTGCCATATGCCAGCAGAATAAGGACGAGCATATTAGCCCAGCGGGATTGTTACAGCCATTACCCATTCCGGATAGGAAGTGGGAGAGTATATCTATGGACTTCATCACAGGGCTGCCTACAGTGCAGGGGAGAGATTGCATTTATGTGGTGGTTGACAGGTTGACCAAGTTTGCACATTTTTATGCTATCGCAGCAACTTATTCAGCAGTACAGGTAGCAGATTTGTTTTTTCGTGAGGTGTTCAGGTTGCATGGATTGCCTAAGTTTATTGTCAGTGACAGGGACAGCCGCTTTATGAGTCATTTCTGGCAGGAGTTGTTTAGATTGAGTGGGACTCAGTTGACCCCCAGCACCAGTTATCACCCACAAACTGATGGACAGACTGAGATTGTGAACAAGTGGGTTGAGGGCTACTTGCGTAACTACATTTCAGCGCAGCAGAAGGCGTGGGTCAAGTGGTTGCACCTGTGTGAGTACTGTTATAACACCACACACCACATGTCTATCAGGATGACTCCTTTCATGGCCTTGTATGGGTATGATGCCCCCGAGTTTATTGATCTACTTATTCAGGATTGCAGGGTGCCTAAGGCACAGGAGTTGTTACAGGACAACCAGGATATCTTGCGGACATTGAAAGATAATATACATCATGCGCAAAACCAGCAGAAGCAGTATGCGGATAGACACAGGACTGAGCGTAGCTTTGAGGTTGGAGACTTGGTGTACCTACGCTTACAGCCATATAGACAGTCCACTCTTAAGAAAAGTGGTAAGGAGAAACTGAAACCTCGCTTCTATGGGCCATTCAGAGTAACTAGAAGGATAGGTGAGGTTGCTTATGAGTTGGAGCTACCTGCAGATAGTAGGGTGCATAATGTATTTCATGTGTCTCGCCTTAAGAAGGCGATAGGACAGCACATCATTCCTTCCGCTGAGCTTCCGCCACTTGATGATGAGGGGCGGCTTATTTTGGTTCCTGAGGTGATTTTAGAGACTAGAGAGCGGAAATTGAGGAGCAGGACTATCACAGAGTATTTGGTTAAGTGGCAGGGATTACCCATAGAGGACGCTACTTGGGAGGACGAGCACATTCTGCAGCACCCTGCGCTCCAATTGCTTGAGGACAAGCAATTTTGGGGAGGGAGGACTGTAATGTCCCCACTCTAGTTGCTCATTGAGCAATACATAGACTTGCCTATTCATGCGGTTCCGTAGGCAAAGTCAGGTGATTAGGAACCAACAATAGTTTCTATTTTTGAGCAGAGGATGTGGATTTGCTATTTATAGTAAATCAATTTTGGATGTCATGACCAGGAGACAGTGGATTCAGGTCCTTCATAGCATTGGGGTTCCAGAAGTACTCTCAGATATCGGTTTCGAGCTCATTTGGATGATCAAGCAAGGAAACTTACTATTTTTAGTAAGTCACTATTCTTGGCAGGGGGGCTGGAAAAGGATTTCACGACCGGATAGTTTGGCGAAATGGGTATCCAGATCTATCTTCAGATCTCCGGTCCGATATGTGGAAGGCAATTATTTTAATTTTCGAAGTTAATTAAGCGTTAAAATTAAATTATTTAACGTATTCAAGTGTTTGGCATTAAAATAAACTAAAAGAGCATTATATAGTTATTTTATTTAAAAAAAAAAAGAGGGAAATATGTTTTATCCCACATTTGCAAGAAAGAAGGCAAGCTCACCGGAAGAATAGAATATAAAGCAACACAATGCTTTGGGGAGGGGGGATTATCTTCTACTATCTTATTATTTGCGAATGAAGTCTTGCAGTTTGCAGGAATTTGAAGCTTAAGCTTGTTTGTGACGAAATCCACAAACAAGGTCATTGATCTCGGGGTTGAGAGACACCCTCAGATTGATTAAAACACAAATCGATTTTCAGGCGGCACTATTCATCTGCACTGTTCACGTGGTACTGTTCACATGGCACTATTCATCGGCACTATTCATCTGCATACCCAGTTGAAGACGGGAAGTATTGGTGGAGTTTGAAGCTAAATTACATTTCCAGATTTTACATTCTCTCAGCTTGGCTGTACAATCTCAAGAGGGACGTGATCGCTGGGAGGAGCAGAAACGCTCCATTTGGGGGCTCTAAGTCATATACATTGTGATTTTCGGCTTAAAGGGTACTCAAAAATAAAGGATATATGCTGAAGAAGTCTGTACTTTGGATTTTATGATCAAAATATGAGGATTTCTGTATGCTAATGAACATTTCCAGACTTGTATCAGACTTCATTTTATCCGGGTATTTTCAATATCTCGCAATTTCCTCTATTGGGTTTGTTTATTTTAATATAAAGAAGCTTGTGTCCGAATTTCATTGTATTTGGATTTGTAGTGGAAAAGTTAGAAGCTATTTTCATTTCCAGCAGTGTGTTATTTATATTCAGAAAAAAATACACAAAAAATTTTTATATATATATATATATTGAAAAACACAAAAACAATCACAAACCGAAACTCTTAAACCAAGGGCAGAAATTTGGTGTTTCAAAGAGGGTAGCACACTACATTTTATTATACTAGAGGAATCGATAACACATTACAGTTTTCTATGCCTCTTCATGGGTTTGAATCTTTCTCCTTGTTGCCACTATAACCTCCAGTTGCATCAGGGTAAACCTTTTACGTAGCTAGCGATGCTAACATGACACACCCACTAATACTACAAGGCCTAAGGGATTGGAACCATGGTAATTGCACTCCTACAAAAGTGTTTTAACTATTGAACCAAAATCTTGGACCCTATCTTGACCTCCATGTTATTTATATTTTTTTCTAGTCTTTCATCCACCTTCCTTAGTGCAACTATCTCTTTATATTTATGATTTTTTTACACTACACATGAACTTTTAATTGGTATGGTTAAAGTTATAACTCTTGATTTTCTTTTCTGAATTGATACTTCAATTAATTCTTTTCTTATGCTAATTTTCCATTAAGTTCATCCATTTTTACTCTTCTTGTTTTCCTCCTCCTTTCTCTACTATCCAATTATTTAGGTCATAATTCTCTTTTTTATTGCCCTAATTCTTGTTGTAATTGAGATATTTGACTCTATTTTTCTCCAATAAGTGCTTGTAGTTATTTTTGTGCTTGCACATTACTCTAATATTCCATATTATATCTTTTCACTATTCTATTCACATATATACACTTGATGGCAATTACTTGGTGCAACTACTTTATCATTTATGCAATCTATAATTAGTCCCACTACCTGCATTATATCTGGTCTTGTAGCTGTGACATACAGTAAGCTACAAATCATAGATCTATACAATTTCTGATTTACCTTAGGATATTCATTATCTTTACTTAACTTGCATCCTGTAACCATGGGAGTACTCATTAGTTTGCAATATTCTAACTTGAATTTATTTAGCATCTCTTTTATATACTTGGTTTGTGAAAGAAGTATACCTTTCTATGATTATGAAATTTGAAGTCCAAGAAAGAAGGACAACTCACCAAGCATTGACATCTCAAGTTCATTTTGCATGCTCTTTGCAAATTTTTGACACATCTTATAATTGTTTCCTCCAAAAATGATATCATCCATATAAACAACCATAATTAGTAATTCATTCCCTTCATTTTTGATGTACAAGTTATTGTCCACTATTCCTTTTATGAAACCCTATTCCTGAAGGTACTTATCCAATCTTGAGTACCAAGCTCTAGGAGCTTGCTTTAGTCTATAAAGTGCCTTATTTAATATGCATACATAGTTTGGTTTACTAGTTAAGTTGAATCTCTTTGGCTGCTCAATATAAACCTCTTATTATAGGACACCATTTAGAAAGGCTGGTTTAGCATCCATATGATATACCTTGAATTTTTTGAAACTTTAGAAAGCTAAGAACATTATTATAGCTTCAATTCGTGCAACTGGAGCAAATGTATCATAAAAATTAATTCCCTCAACCTGTGCATAACCTTTGCATACTAATATTGCTTTGTTTCTGACTACCTGACCATGTTCATTTAACTTTTTTTTGAATACCCATTTAGTTCCAATTACATTCTTACCTTTTGGTCATGGGACAAGTTCCCAAGTCTTACTTTTATCTATTTTATCTAGTTCCTCATTCATTGCCTTAATTAAAAACTCATCTTCACTTGCCTCGTTGAAATATTTTGGCTCAATTTTAGATAACAAAGAGAAATTTGCTTGCTCATTTTATGTTATTATTCTTCTTCTTGTCTATCTCTCATCCATATTTCCAATGATTAGATATCTTGGATGATTTTTTTGTACTAACTTAGATGGATTCTTAGAAAAAAGACTTTGTGTTTCTTCTTCCTCTTCTTTTGATTCTTCATGTAACTCTTCTTGACAACTTTCATCTTCTTGATACATAATTTCTTGAACTGGTTCTCTTGACCCTATCTTCTCATCAACTGTTACATTTATACTTTCTATAATAGTACATGTCCTTTTGTTATAGCATATATAGTCTTTTCTTTTAGTGGAATATCCAAGAAAAATATCCTCATCACATCTTGAGTCAAACTTGCCCAAGTTTTTCTCTTCTTGTCTTATGTAACATTTACTTACAAAAATTCTAAAATACTTTACAATGGATGGTCTTCCTTTCCAAAGCTCATATGGAGTTTTGTGATAATTTACTCTTATTCGAGCCCTATTGATTATGTACACTAATGTATTAACTACATTTCTCCAAAAACCATCTGAAACCTTGGATTCATTCAACATAGTTTTGGCCATATTTTCAACAATCTTATTTTTTCCTTTAGACTACTCCATTTTTTTGAGGAGTTCTTGCATCTGAGTATTCTCTTGTTATCCCATGTTGTTCACAAAAATCTACAAATTCATTTGAGGTAAATTCTCCTCCTCTATCTGATATCAAACACTTAATCCTCTTACCTGTTTTATTTTCTACTAATTCTTTAAATGCCTTGAACTTATCAAGTGCTTCTGACTTTTCTTTCAAGAAAGCTACCCAAATCATTCTGGATTAATCATCTATAAACAATATGAAGTAAATTTCACCTAGAATACTCTTTGTCCTAGTAGGATCACATAGATAAGTATGTATTAGTTTCAATGGCTTAGATGTCATAAATCCTTTTGACTTGAAACTTGTTCTAGTTTGCTTTCCATGTTGACATTGTGCATAGATTGTGTTTTATGGCCTTTTTAGCTTGGGTAAATATTTGATAGACTTTTTTTTGCTTATATTCACTATGTTGTCAAAATTTAAATGACTCATTCTTCTATGCCACAACCAACTCTCATATTATTGTGATATAAAATATTTTTCTCCTTTAATCTCACTTAGCATGTAGAGGTTGTTTGTAGTTCTATTTGCATTTGCAATGAGTTTTTCAGTTTTAGACTTTCTAATCTCACATCTATTTGGATGAAATGTAACCATGTGCCCTTGATCACAAAGTTGGCTCACACTTAGTAGATTGTGTCTCAACCCTTTGACATACAATACATTCTTTGTTTTTTTTCCCATTATCTAAACTTAGAGTTCCTTTTCCACAATTTTTTTGATCCATTATCACCAAATCTTACCAATCCTCCATTAGTCTCTTGGAGTACAAGGAATTTACTTTTATCTCCTATCATATGACTAGAACATCCACTATTAAGAAACTGTTGATTTCCCTTGTCTTGAACATGAAGAGCTATTTGAACTAACATTGATCTAACTTTCTCATCACCTTTTTTATCTTTCCTAATTGTTGAAGTTGTATTATTTTTACTTGACTTAGGAAATGCCATTTTGCACCATCTAGCCTTGTGGCCAAAGTTATTGCATTTATAACATATGACATCATCATTCATAAGAGGTGCAAAATAATTGAAATTTATATTAACATTATTTTTCATATAACCTATGCAATGTGCAGCTCTATGAACATATTTGTTACATGAAAATTAATAGCCATGGAAGAGATTATGTAACCTATTTGAGTGTTGTTGGGAATTGAATTGCATCAAGTTTTACTCAATATTGTGGTTGTCTATCTTCCTACTTTCTGTCCAGGTTTCCACCCGATAGCTGTAGCTCAGCACTCAACATTGAATGGACCAAAATAGATTTTTTGATCCAACCTCTAGAGCAGGTTGGTTCCTTGTCAACTTAAACAGGGTGTTGACATAATTATGCTCACTTGGGATTTGAAGGTTAGGGTAAGAAAATTTTAGGGTTAGAGAAATATGAACAATAATGGATGGATAGGTTAACAACATTGCACCATAATAAAAAGCTTCGAAAACTAACCCAAAGGCACATAACTCAAACCAAAATTATCCCAAATAGGATGATTCTTCATTCATTAATGCAAAATAGAGAAATATTGTAGATAGCAATTTCAATATCCAAACAATGATAATCCAAATAGCAAAATTCGTCAATATCTATATTCTACATAAATGCACTTCCTAGCAATATATATCAATCTCAGAAGCATATTTCAATTACTTTAACAGTTAGTAATCCATGAATTTCGCACAAACTAACCACTTAAGTATTCATAGAAATGCAGCTAAAGAATTCAAACCTCTGATATCAAGCATGAAGATACAAAATTTGAGACAAATATCAATGTAATGCTCCTTCCATTAGCTCTTGGGAATATTTATAGCAGCACAGGAAAACACACTAGAGCTGAACCTTAAAAATGAGGGTTTGACCTCTACTTATAGTTTTGCAAAAATTAAAATTATCAAGAACATTACCAAGATCAGATTTTAACAACGCAGCAGAGAGTTCTTGTTGGCATTTGCTTAATGGTACATCCTTAAGGAAATCCTTTGTATATGGACCGCCATGGTAGCTTAGGGCCTTTGCAACTTATTGGTCGCTTGGTGCAAATTGGAGTTCAGGACATTGAATATTATAAATCATCATTGATTTTTTTGGAAGCCATAAGACACCATTGATCTGTAACCACCTCTGGTTCTGTCTCCTTGAAAACCCTCAATGCTTCAACTTCTTCTCCAACTGGCTATTACAATTATAGTGAAGAAATATCTTTAAATACCTCAAATTTTTAAACAAAATCCCCACTGTTGATCTTCCCCATTGTATGGCTATGATTCATTCTAATATAAGCTTATTATAATGGCAGGGAGAACACAACACCATTCCACTTTGAAAACATTGATGATGTCATCCTTAGAAACCATGGAACACCAATCTGCATTGAAATGTCTTGAAGGCTAAGCTAGATCGAATCCGCTCCTTGTTCTTCATGTTTCTTCATTATTCACAAAGTCTTCACCAATCTGCACAACAATATTGATGATGTCATCATTTCTTACAAAATTTTGCAGATTCCATTATGGACTGAGCAGTATTATTAACATACCATCATCAATACATACCCGTCACAATGTAACACAACTCTTTCTTCATTTTGGACCATATTCAAAATAAAACATCCCTCGTCATCATTCCGAAATGAAATTAGTCATAAATCATCTCTTGCCACAAATCTGCTTCTACTGCATTCACATCATTTCGCCTTGTCACCATTCCGGGAAAAAATATTCTAGGTACTCTCTGGAATCGTACGCTTCAACCCTTAGCTACTTGTGAGATATTTAAAACATCAAGCCTTCACCAATATGCACTTTCTTCCTACTGACATCATATTTTATTAAATACTTTTACGTATTCAAGACATGTCTCTAGTTCAGAGCCAAAATTAAAAGAAATATTTTATAATTACTTCAAGCACAAAAATTTACTAAGTTTCGGGCAAGCTCGTACCTCTTGTCATGAATCCTCTTTGAAATACACTGTAAGATGTGCAAATTGAAGAATTTATGACTTAGGCAAAATTTTACAAAATTTTCCTATGTGGACATTTTGGGCCTACATTTTTGCACCTCTCGGGTGGATTTTATTGCAAAGCCAATGAACTCAAAATCTTATCCATTGGGCCTTAGGATTCAAACATACCCATATTTAAAAATATATTTTATAGAATAACTTCCATATAAACACTACTTTCTAAAAAATTTAACAATTTTCTTAGAGAGTAAAGGTTCATATGGAGGTGATGCCAAAAAAACATATAGAATTCATTTGCTCGTACAGAGACTGTGCCAGAAATACAAGTTTTTCCATTATCTTCAAAAATTAGGCACAAGTCTACTCATTTTATAAGGCCTTATTTCAAGACATGTTTTCATAAATAGTACATTGCTCTTCGACCTCTGTAGGATTCATTCCTTTATTGCTTATTTCTGACAATTATCAGAGTCAAACAAAAATAGAAAATTTATGCATATGTACGAAATAAAAATGAACTGTGTGAGCCCCTTCTGGGCTGGTAACTGATCCATCCTACTCTCCTTCTTCATGAGCCTCTTCCTTAGCCTCCTCTTCTTCTGGAATAGGTGTTTTTTGACTCCTTCCTCTAGAAGTATCACCAAATAACTAAACCATAAATTCTAAATATTGTAGAGCCTATTCCCAGGCTACTTTAGAGGGGTTTTATGCTTCTTTGAGTTGCTTATAAACATATTAGAACTCTCCAATGTCCTCATAGTTAGCAACATTCCATCTATTTACCATATCTTCCATGAGATCTCTCAACCGAGTAAAATCAATAATCATTTGGATAGCTTGTTCTTGGGGTACTATATCTTCTAGAGAATCTATTCCAGACTCATCTTGCAAATTATCATTAATGCTCTACTAGATCTCTTCCACAAATAAAAAGTTGTGATCCTCGTTCCATAGGCTTTTGAAGCCAACCTGAATCATTTCCTTGTTTAATTCAACAACATCCTTAATCACCCTTTCAATACTATCAACCAACAACTAGGCTCTTTGAAGTACCCTATGCTTTTTAACCACTATCTTGGTAGCAACTCTGGTGAGATTCCATTCTTTATTAGGAATAGGTTTAGTAGCATCACTGAGTCTGTTATCAACCAACTTGTACATCTGTTCTATCAACATAGGTTACAACTCTCTAGTGATATGATCTAGCTATTTTTGAATATGAGAGAGTAGGTGGCTGGCATCATTAAGATAGTAAATAACAAGTTGAAGCCCTAAACATATATCTTGGACCTCAAAAAGCAACTCTCTTTTTCAAATCATTCTTAGAAAATCCATAAGACTTAGCTTTCTCGATTTGCAGATGATGCTTTAAATTCTAAATTTCTTTTGTATGATCTTCATTCAACTTCTTTTGCTCTTCTAATTGGTCCTTTAATTTATTGGCTTCTTAAAACTTCTCTTGCTAACCTTTAGCCTCTTTTATCAGAGCATTTTCTACTTCCTTTTGATTACTCAGACTCTTTTGGAGTTTTTCAACTTGTTTCTCAAAATTTTCCACCTTCCCTCTAACTATATCATTTTCACATAGAAGGTATCCAAATGGGCTTTGGATATAATCAGCTCATATTCCTCAGGAAGCTTTTAAATATCTTTTGTGACCTCTTCCACTCGATAATCTTGAACAATCATCTCAGTTTTAGGTTTTCTTACCAGTAGATTCATAGATCTTGATACTCTCTATCTTGAGATAGGGTCAACATACATGCTTTTTCTTTTGACATCCATCCTGCTGGAAGGCTTAGCAAGTTTCTCTACCCAATAATAATTTATACTTTGAGTGTTTGCCTACTCTTTTGATATAGTGATAGGTCCTGAGAGACCAGTATCCAGGGGATATGATGACACTATAAATGAAAGAGTGGAATGAACTGTTGATTATTGGGGTATGGAGACAGTTATAGTAGCTTCTATGATGATAGTGGACTTTGTAACTATTGTTGTTGTTGTTACTGGTAGAATCATAGGAATCGATGAAATACTAACAATTGGATGGATGGTTGAATTTGTAACACAATGTACCATTGATGGTGATGACAAAAAATATGGAAGTGAAAAAATGGTAGATGATGGAGTGGGAACCTTCGATACTAAAAATGGAGTTTGAGGTGGTTGTGACGAAACACTAATGACTTGTACCTCCATGGCTATGGATGACACATGTGGTGGACTGTGAGAGGGAGGAGGTGTTGTTGTCATATCTTCTTGATCAAAAAGGGAGGTAGTTTCCTTTGGGGATTCATGAGGATAAAGAGGAGAAGAGAGGTTAGAAACCATACCTTTGCCTACATATGTAGGGTGTTCTTGTTCTATCTCTATTTAGAAAATTGCATTTTGCTCATCAGATGAGACCCCTTAGGAAACTTCTCCACTTACTCAGTAGTAGGATGAAAAGTCTTCAATACTTCAGGTGTTGTCAAAGGAGTTTCTATCTCTTCTAGTTGAGCTTCATGATCTATAGGTGGAGGGAGGGATTCAGAGCCACTTTAGGGTTTTTCAACTGTTAATACTATGTTTTTGACATCCTTCTGTCTCCAAGTCCCAATGTTTTTATTATATATTTTTGAAAACTCTTTATCAATTTTCATTCCAAACTTGGACTTGGTTTTCCAATTTCAACCCTCATTCTCCACCAATTTGATATTTTTGCTATATTCCATTGTCCTTCTTCCTATTATTCTTTAGCAGCTTCTCCCTCAAGTAGAGGATCCTTTTTATTTGAAGTCTCCCCTTCAATATTACTAATTGTAGCCTCTGTAATCTGATGAATTGGCTTCTTGTCAAGGTCAAAATCAATAATTTGCTCATAAAAATCCAATCATGGAGGTAACTGACGCATATTTGAGACATTCCACTCTAAAATAGTAGTCTCATCATTGTTTCTACCCTATTAAAAATGAGCTCTGGGCCTCTTTTAAAACTTATAGGCCTTAGGTCCATTTAGGGATTTATTCCTTGCAGTAAAAATACCATCAGGGTCATAACTCCATCTTTTGGGGATATAAAACAAACCTAAACTATCAAGATATTGGCAAATTTGTTGGCTTTGCCCCTTCTGGTGATGGTAATGTTGTCCATATTGCAGTGGGTAAGCAAGGACCTTCTATTTCTCCTAGAATTGTAGTTCACATCGATGTACTCCACCTACCTTAGATATTCAAGGGCAAAAATCTTCTCTGTGACAAAGTGGGATAGGAGAAAAGGTTTACCCATAAAACCATATAACCTGATTACTATACCCTCGATCAAAAAATACTAGTCTCCTTCTTATGCATCATTTTTTCTTAGAATCTGCACAACCAAGGGTGGCAATCTAGGTTACTTTCCATACATTATTCTTACGGTAGGTCCAAGAAATTCTAAATTGAATCTATAATAAGGCTCACTACTCCTTAAATGATTTATCCAATAATAAACCGAAAAGGGTTCTCCATCATTGGTTTTAACTTTTACCAGAATCCACGGTATTTCATCTTTAGTAGTAGCATAGAACATCCACACCAGACTTGAGTAATGCCTAAAACTAGGAGCATTAGCACCCCTTTTCATACTTACTAGCTGCTCATGTATCCTTTGTGTGAGAAAAGTTGGCCAGTCAAAATAAATCACCCTAGTCCCCTTTTCCTTTGCATATTTCTCATACATTTATTTTGTTAGAAATACAATAAGCTACGATAATTTTCCAGTCATATATAATTCTATCAGATTATAAACCCTCCATGCAAGTTAACATAGAAAATAATTTGGGATTTGCAAATTCATCAATATGAATAAGGACTTCATGCATTTCATCTTCATTCCTTATTATTTTGAAATTAAGATGCAATCATTTTTCTATAGCCTCCTTTTTGGATGTTACCATTGTGGAATAATCCATAGCCAGCTCTATTATGTTAAACGGTCTAGGATTTGAGGGTGGCCCTATTCCTATGGTAAATAATTCATGGTAAAGTTCTTTTGTAATTGTGAATAAGGGAATGCCCTCAGAGGTTTTAATTGTTTTTATATTCATAATCATAGAATTGGATCATACCAGAGACTAATTTGGGATAATTATGTATAGAATCACAAATATAGGAGAACAAGAAATATTTTATTGCTATAGTAAGTTGTCGATGCATTGGATTTCCTCTAAAATATGGGAATTAAAAATCTATCCTTAAAAGGGTCCTCTCTACTCTCGTCATTACGATATCCATGACTTGTCTTGTCTGACGCACATGAGCCTGTAACCTTGCTCTCGTCTATGATTCCTAAGTGAGTGATCTCTTAGGGGCCATTTTGGTAGTAATAAAACTATTTTTTCTCTGTAATTCATAGCTAATCCTTTAGGGTATCACTTTGCTTTCTTACCACTCTCCTGAATGCGAATGGTATACTAAATGAGCCTTGTGTATGATATTTCACCACTTTTATTTTTTGGAGTGTGTGTATATTCCGCCATTAATGCAGTTGTGCGACCTCCCTACTAGCATACTTTACAACTTCTAATCATTCTCTTCGATGGATCAATGGTGGCATTCTATATTTTTACTGGCCAAAATTTCTAATTACACTACCACCTCACTGTACCCCTTTGGCTACTCTTGGGTTATGGCGTGAGTTTGTTAGCATTGAATGTGGGATCATTATTTGATTTCCACGTATCATGGTTGAAATTGCTACTTGTATCTACTCTGATTTTGAATCAGTGAATTAAGAGCCCTTTGAAATCAATGAATTTTTGTCTTGGTTCCACTCCACCTTGCATTAGCCTCAAAAGGTTTCCAGATTGGAAACTCCTTTGCTCTCTATCGACTATCGTTTGCACGGGATCAAAACCTTAACACCATTCCATGGGGAACTTAGTGTATTTTGATGTGGATTCAAGAGTGTGCATAATTCTAGAAGAATTTACATGCATTTTAGTGTGAAATGAAACATTTCCAAATATTCTATCAACACTTAGTCATTTTTTGTAATTTTTTTCTCTTTTTTTTTAATATTTTTCAAAGAAGATTGATTACAAAGTGCATAAAGAAATTAAAGTACAAAGTGCATAAATGAGGGGAAATAATTATACAATGCATATACATATGTTATAGTGATCTCACTATAACATATGTTAGGATAAATTTATGTTCTGCTAAGGAATTGGGAGTGATGACTCCAATGAAGTCTAGTCCCCATTGCCGAAAAGGTTCTTCAACTTGTATTGGCCAGAGGGGAAATGCAACATTCCTTGTCCTTCCAACATATATTTAACACTTATCACAGGATCTGGTGATCTTGAAAGATTCAGTGAATATAGTAGGCCAATAATAGCCTACTCTTATAATTTTCAAAGTTGTAATTCTACCTGAGCTATGTTCGCCAGCTGGTCCTCCATGGAAATCTTCCATGAACTTATTTTTTTGATCATCCTTTAAGCACTTTAGAATAACTCCATCCAGATTTCTCTTATATAGGCCTTCTGATAGTAATGCATATTTTAAAGCATGAAGCCTATATCTTCTCTTTGAAGTATTTAGATTTTGGGGGCATATTCCAATTTGGAAATACTTGATCATCTGGTCAAACCAATCAAAATTTGTAGTTTGTGCTTCTTCCACCTGATCTTCATTTGCTATTTGGCAAGCTATTATTTTTTCTAATTTTGCAGCCTCTGTTAGACCCTCGCAAAGGGATTTTACCCTTACCAATTTGGTGGGATGTATTTCTACATCATATTCTTGAATTTTGGTAGTCCACCTAGCTCTTTTATCTTCTAAATCACCCTGAAGAATAAAACTTCTTACATCTGGATGAACCACATACACCAGGATCTTGGACTATACCAAATACTTCTTGAACTTCTTCAGTGACTTCATCATGGAAAATACCTATCTTTCAATAAATTTGTATTTGACCTGATAATCATGTAGTGTCTGGCTCTAAAATAACACAGGATGTTCTTCACCTTGATCATCTTTCTGGGTGAGTATTGAGGCATAACTTTATTCAAATCCATATGCATAAAGAATAAAATATTTACTAAAATCTGGATTTACCAAAGACTGGAGTTGTTGCAATATACTGTTTGATAATATTAAAAGTCTATTTCCTAACTTCAGTCCATTTGAACTCAACATTCTTCTTGAGTAACTAAAAAATAGGCCTAATCTTCTGTGCAAAGTCAAAAATGAATTTCCTAAAAAAATTGATCTGGCTTATAAAATACTACAAGGTCTTCTTATTTGTGGGTAAATGAAGAGCAAGAATTAATCTGTGTCTATCTAGATCTATGGCCATGCCTTCTTTTGAGACCACATGCCCTAGAAAATTTCCTTCATGGACTGCAAAGAATGACTTCTTAGGATTGAGTGAAATACCAAATTCTCTGCATTTCTAAAAAAATTGCTCTAGGTGTGATAGGTGATCTTTCTTATCATGGGAAAATATAGTCATATCATCCTAATAAATTAGAATGACTTTGTTTATTAGTGCACCAAAGGCATAATACATGGTTGTTTGGAATGTAGCTCCTACAGTGGACAACCCAAAAGGTATTCTCTGGTAGGTAAATGTACCCCAAAATTTGGTTGTATCCAGAGTAACCATCCAGTAGTGAGAACCTCTCTGCTCCTGCCACTACCTAAAAGATCTAGTCAATCTGAGGGAGGGGGTAGTGATCTTTAAGGGATTCTTGGTTCATATTTCTAAAGTCCATACACAAGCATATATCCCCATTCTTTTTTCTTACGGGTACCAAATTGGCTACCCAAGTATAATGTTTTATTGGGTATATGATCTTAGCCTTTAAAAACTTTAAGAGCTTCTCTCTCATAATGCCTTGATCCTTGAATTGAATGGCCTTTACTTCTACCTAAATGGTTTTGCATTAGGCTCTAGCTCAATAGTATGTTGGATAACCTTTTTATCATACACCTTGAGGTCTTCATATGACCAAGCCATAATGTTAGGATCCTATCCTAACATTAATTAATAATAATAATATATTTTATCTTAAGGTTATAATAATAAAATAATATAATAATTAATTATATTAATTATTATATTATTATAAGATTAGGGTTAGGAAGCATTGCAACCTTTCACCTATAACCCTAGAGTGGGTATAAAACATTGTAAGAACTTATCATTCAAATATCGATGAATATAAAATATAATATAATTTATTGAAGGGACTTCTCGACAATATCAAAAGGCGAATATTTTAGATTTAGGTTATTTATTATATATTTATCAATATTTGTGCTAGGAACCCTAGGTTCCTACCATTTGGTATCAGAGCCATGTGGGACCTAGTCATGTGGGAATTGCTCAAAGATCTTCATCAAATCACTTATGTGCGTGAGTATCAAACTCGGTTTGAGGATATCACCAAACACAACACAATATTGGATGAATCAATTCTCATCAATGGCTTCATTAGGGGATTAAAATAGGAAATTAGAATGGAGGTGACAAGGTTCAATCCCTATACCATGATGCAGACCTATGGATTGGCAAAATTAGTTGAAGATAAAATCAATGCACAATAATGATTAGGGAAACCACTTATGGAAAAATCATCGACCACTTACATCACTCCCAAACCTATGCATAATGGAAGGGCACAAAGCACTTACACAACCCCAAAATCTAATTGAACTTTAAAAATTAAACATCTTAGCTTTGAGGAGATGAAGGAACGACGAGCAAAATGACTCTGTGATAATTATGATGAACAATTTGGACCCCACCATAAATGTGCTACACTAACATTGTATTTATTAAAGGAATTTGATCTCTGTCTCTCCATAGAGCAAGCAGATGAGGTAGTTGTGTCCGAAGCAACCAGTGCACCTACTCACCACAATGAAGACAATGAGGTCGATGTGCAAGAAGTGATTGATGTACCAAGCAAGGATGAGGTAGACATACCCAAAGTGATAAATGCTAGCCAAACATGCACTCTACAAGACCTACACATACCTTCCTCACCAATAGTAAGTTATTGCCATATGACCAAACCTATTTGGAACCAACGCAGAGTGACTACACACTCCTTCTCCATAGGCTCTACCAAGGAACCAAAAAAAGATATGAAACCATTACCATCACTTTTGATGTATTATTATGAAGTATTTGAGGAACCTCAATGGTTTCCATCCCATCGTCATCATGATTTTCCTAAGGAATATTCTACTATTATTCTTGGCAACCCCCCGCTAATGCTTCATCCTTCTCGATATCCCTGCCTATGAAAGGATGCCATTAAAAGAGTCCAAGAACTTACACAAATCCTTATTGGAAAACAAAGGACAAAGCTTCTCACTTTGAGCTTTGAGGACAAAGCTCTTTTTAATGAGGGTGGCATGTTAGGATCCTCAATCCTAACATTATTAGTTAGTATTATTTAGTATTATTAATCATTTAATTATTATATTATTAACTTATAAAGTGAACCATCACAACCCTTCATAACATGAACCATCACGTCTCTTTATACGTGAACCATCATGCCTCTTCACCAACTTAGCTTTAGGGTAAATATATATATTAGGTTGGCCATCCATATAAAATCATTCATGAATAATAAGAATAAGAATCATAGATTCTAAGGAGGGAGCCCCCTATAGTGGCAAAGCGATTACAAGGGAGCCCCCTTTGAGTGGCCTGCAATTACATTTACATTAATTTGTTAATTGTTTTATAGTAATACCTTGGGGTCTTACCATTTGGTATCAGAGCCTTATGGATCAAACCATATTGGTCAAGGAAATGAAAAATGACATTGCAAAAATTAGAAAAATGATTGAACAAAAACAAAAAAAATAAATGGAATGTTCTGATCATATTATACAATATTTAATAGAAATGCAAGAGGAGACCCTAGCCATGGAATCCCATGTAGAGGAGGAACCCATAGCCATGGAAGCCTATGTAGAGGAGGATCCCATAGTCATTGAATCTCAGGTGGTATCCATTTCATCTTCCAGGAAGAAAGAAATAAATCAAAACCCTAGAAAAAAATTTCTTTCGAAAAGGTAGAAGGCAAATATTTTCAAATGATATATAATGCAATTTTGGAAGGAGAAAAATTAGTAAACCCTAAAAATGCAAATTTTCCCATTACAAAAGTATACCACAAGGAAGAGGTAAATAATTCCAAAAAAATAGAATACAGGGTTTATCCAAGTTTTAATGAGAAGGCCTGGATCGACAAGAATTATGTCTGCCCAACCTTATATCCAATAGTGAAAGAATTTGATGATACCTATCTGCCCAAGTTGTTTCAGATTTTTCTTTTGAAATTTGATTCTCCTATTATGAAGTTTCAAGACGAACAAGGCAAAGTGAGTTTTAATTGTAAAATTGCAGAAGCGGCCAAGGCAGCAAGTCACATTGTTTTAAAACTGTTGTTCATAGGAAATTCAAAAGGCAAATATGGGACATGTTTTTTATCACCTATTAAGTTACAAATGGACAGTCTCCCTCCACCATGGCCACCACCATATTTTATAATGCAATTCTCCCCGACTAACAATTGACTAACTAGAAATTGTGAAACTACAAGGTGATGATTCACTGCAAGGCAGAGTGATTTGTAAAAAAAAAACTAAAAAATTGAAAGAAAAATGGATATGTTGAATAAAAATTTGAGTTGGTTGGTTACCAAATTACCAGCATGCTGCCAAGCATAACAATTTCCCAAGATAAAATCAATTCATAATATTACTTTTGATGAAAATAATATAAATTTCCAAACATCATGTTAAAAAGAAATGTAGAGAAGACTACAATAAGGAGAGAACTCTACAGTCCACCACAATGGCACCATAAGGAGAGAAGACTAAAATATACAGTCAAAGAAAATACTTTACATTTGCACAATATATTTTGTAGTTGTCAAAGAAAATAATGCTTGCCTTTGTTGGTAAGGAGGACATATTAATAAAGACGTAAATAAATGTGGACATGAATTCTAGAGTCTATAGTTTTCTACAATTATGCAAATTCAAACTTCATTCAGAACATCTACTTGCTCAATATTTATCAAAATAAAGAGAAACATTGATATTTGGAGAGGTTACAGACTGTTGTTACTGCTATTATGCCCAAAAATTAGATGTTGTTGCATCATTAAATTGACAGACAATCTTTTATCTTCTATATTTCCATGAACGATGTCGAAGGTCTGCCAAATACACATATAAGGCCATAGTGAAAATACCTTCTAGAGTAAATGTGACGGTGGAACTAGATACACTCTCTTTCACCGTCGTTAAGCATAAACTGTTGTATAATGTAACAACTAAATTAAAAATTATAGCAAAGTATACTTTCCTATGGGAAGCATTAACCTGGAGTAGTGGAAATTACACCTTAAGAAGCCCCATAATTGTTTATTGAAGCGCTCATAGAAAATCATAAGACCATACAACATAAGAACATACGTACACATACTAGGTGTGAATGGTGTAGTCTTCTTTATATCTTATAATCTTGGTAATAAGCATATAAGAAACATGTATGGAAATAAGTTCCGTCCAAGAAATGAGCACTTATTTAGACAATAGAAGCTAGAACATCAGTGTTTCTGTAGCTCGGCCATGCGTAATTATTTAAAAAAAAAAATCAAAGATTTCTAGAAACAACCCTAGTCTCACGTTGGAAGTTGCTGTATGCTTCGTTACATCTTGACTTATCGTTGATCAACTGTGGAGCAGATACTTGAGGTTGTACATTCTTAGGAGGATGTGTGCCATTCGTACCAAACTAGCAAACACACAATATTTTTCCATTTTAGAGTGCAAATCCGCATGTATGTGACAAGTCCCTATTGCGAAGGTGGTCTAAAAAATGTCACTTGACATTAAGACTTCAACCATATTCCACTCAAATACTACATGGATGATGCATACATGGTGTTTAGTCTTTGCCAAGATGGCCCTTTCACTATTTCTTCTTTCAATAGTCTTGTAGGGCTGCAATTCAAGTGGTTCTTTTGTTAACGAGAAAGGGATCATATGGAGTTGTAAAGCAGCATGTCTAAATCATTACGATCCACAATACTAAAAATTATTATGGTTGTTGTGAGGCTAGCATTCATGGAAACAAGAAGTGGTAAAAATTTTCATTGATGGAGGAATTAAATATGTGAACTCTTGCAACTTGTGTGGGTTCTCGACAATACTAGATCCAGCTATCTTTAACATATCTAAGAAAGAAATAGGAATGCTTAGGATAGGTCGTTATGATCTATGCCTTGATTGGGGTATGGGTGATATGAATTGCCCAGCAACTAAAGGACTATCCAATTACTCCTACACAGAGGAGGCCCATTATAGCAACTCCTCAACAAGGCAGGGCCACATATGTGCATGTCTTCTTGGATTTGAAGGAACTAGTTACCATAACAACACTGATTGCATAGATATTAACAAATGCAGAAGTAAAAAATTAGTGCGTTGAATCACCCAAAGGCTCATGTTATCATCTGCCTGGACATTACAATTGTTCATGCTCAAAGGATTATGTAGGAGATGGCCTTCAAAATAGTAGTGGATGCAAGTCCGCCAGGTCAAACAAATACGTCATTCCTGCAACCATAGGTCTTGTTTCTTCATTCATTGGAGTATATTTGGCAGCAACAGTACTATTTTTGTGGCTGAAGAAATGACACAAGAAATTTGTGAAGGCAAAATATTTCCAAAAAAAAGGCGGTATCCAGTTGCATAAATACATTGCTTCCATGGGTAGACCAAAAAACTTGAACATATATTCTACAACAAATCTCGCAAAGGCCTCAAAATTTTTTCAAGCGATATGATACTGGGAAGAGGTGCCTACCAAATGGTATTTAATGGAATTATTTTAGATGGCATAGATGTAGAAATCAAAAGGTGCAAGGAGATTTATGATCCATAGGAAGATGATCAGTTTATCAACAAACTCATCATTCTATCTCAAATTATTCACAAAAACATTGTGAAATTGCATGGGTGCTGCTTCAAAATTCAATTTCCATTGATGGTATAGAAATTTATCCCTAATAAGACATTGTTTCAGTATTTGCACTTAGGTGAGGAGTCTTTGGATTGGGAGTCTTGTCTTTGGGTTGCCATGGAGATAACTGAAGCTCTGTTGTGTTTGCATTCTGTGGTATCTCAGCTTGTATTCCATCGTGATATAAAGTCATTGAATATTCTCTTGGATAAAACATTCATAATAGATTAGTTGAAGCACTGGAGGTGAGACCTCCAACTCCTCAAACATTGGAGGTATAATGTACACATGTATCATATGGGCTATCAACTGCCAGATTGCATTGGTGATTTATCACTTCACATGGATACAATATCCAAGAGCATCGTAACTGATTTAAGGGCTTATACAACCTTTCGGGGCCGTGTCTCATAAAATCATGCCACAAATTTCTTAATACAAAGAAGGGGTATGCTTATGTTTGAAGACCTTGAAATAAAAAAATAAAGGGATGATTTATATGAGGTTGTTATATGCAACATGACATCACGTAAACTCTTTGATGTGGGTCCCATCACCCTGAGGTTAATCAAGGTCTCTACCTGCAAATAATGTACCCTAGAGGCGAAGGTCTTTATAATACCCTTTGCACATTGAAGGTTCTTAACCTAAAATATAGACCCTATGAAAGCCAAAACAACCATGTGTTCTATGTGAAAAGTGTTCCTAATGTGAAGTTAGATTCAAATCAAGAGGAAATAATCAATGCTAATGAATACCTTCATGAACTATATAGACGCTAAAAGTTATTTTTCAATATTCCTAGCTTTGAGGACAAAGCAATTTTAAGGAGGGGTGGAATGTTAGGATCCTATCCTAACATTAATTAATAATAATAATATATTTTATCTTAAGGTTATAATAATAAAATAATATAATAATTAATTATATTAATTATTATATTATTATAAGATTAGGGTTAGGAAGCATTGCAACCTTTCACCTATAACCCTAGAGTGGGTATAAAACATTGTAAGAACTTATCATTCAAATATCGATGAATATAAAATATAATATAATTTATTGAAGGGACTTCCCGACAATATCAAAAGGCGATTCTTTTAGATTTAGGTTATTTATTCTTTATTTATCAATATTTGTGCTAGGAACCCTAGGTTCCTACCACATAATGTCTTGGTATCTTAAGCATAAAGCTTTGATATCTTTTGCTTCCTTTGGTGAACATCGGACTCCAAAATTGAGCTTCTTTTCTATATCAAATTCAACTTCTTTATATATTTTTTCATTGACTTCATGGTTTTGGTATTATTTCTATCCTTATTATCAAACAAACTCTCAAGGGTGACCAACCCTCTTGGGATATGATTGTTTCTTAGTTGGATAATGTCCACCTGATCAATTTATTCTAAATTATCCTATTGGATAGTGGAGAGACATGCTTCTCTCACCAGAAAGTCAACTATTTGTTCATCATTTTTAAAAACCTACTAGAAAATCTACTTGTCTAGTACTACAGGTCTGAAAATCATTTTAATTCCCTTGTCTTTATTGATTCCAAATTCTACAGAAGGATTGAATTTATCTCCCTTTGTTGCTAATGAATCAACCAAAGTATTCTTTTCTCTGGGAACAAAATTTAAATTTAGGGCATCAAAGGATTCCATTAAATCCCATACCCTGTTTCTATAAGCCTTTAAGTAATGGTGCTTATTGCTGCACCGATTTATTACTTGATGGACTATCAACTTAGAATAACCATATATGTTCAAAATCTTAATGCCCATGCTTTCTACTTGTATCAATCCGAGACATAGGGCCTCATATTTTGTAGCATTGTTAGTACATGACCATGTCAGTCTATAAGAAAAATTTTGTGTACCTTCTTATTGGGATTGTAAGACCACACCAGATCCCGCACCATTTTTGTATTTAACACCATCAAAGTGCATGATCCATGTTTCTTTATCTTATATATTTGTTGGATATAGCAAGAATTTTCCTTTCTAATTCAGTTGAGATGCTATATATTCCCATACCAGTTCCAAACTAACTATAATATTCTCTGAAAGGCAACTCATCCTCAATGTCCAACTCTTCAATGTTTTCCACTAGCTCAAATTCTTCCATAGGGTTAAGATTGCACATATCCTCTTCATTCTTCTCAATGTGATAAGCTATTGGTTTTTAAGGCATTATCCTTATTCTCTTTCCTTTGAAGGGAATGACCATGCTAGAGTAATCCATGTACATACAACCCCCTAGATTTATCATAAACTCTCTTGAAAGACATAACCTAAAATAGGGTTCTAAGTCAACTACAACTATTTCTTGCACTATTGTCACCTTTGGGGCTCTGTGCAACCTCATTAGTACATCCTTAATGACTCCAACTATCTTGAACGGTGTCCCATCTAGTTGTAACACACCAAGATAAGATCGGGTATACTCCATACCCATCTCCTCGTAGACTGCTTTAGTCATAAATGTAGTTGATTCTCCTAAATCAATCATACAATTTTGGACTACCCAACCTTCCATTCTTAGGGATTTATAGAAAGGAGAGGCTTATTCTTTAAAACAATAGGTGTCATATCTTTCTTTTCTGATGTCATACTAAGGATTGTAGTGGCCAACCTATTCTGTGGATTTTTGTTGAGGGAAGCTTTAAGTAGGTCAATCTGACTAGGAATGAATAGAGTGTCATATAGGCTAGCTTTTGATGGAATATTTTTCATCTCTTCAACAATGTTGTATTCAGACTTAGTCAAGGAGAGTTTTTCCAACTTTCCCTCTTGCTCACCATATCTTATTTTATATTGTTGGGTGGCCTCTAATATTTATATTTTAGTAATAGAGGGGAACCTAAGTCTTTCTTGATATTCATCTTTAGACCTCATTCAGTATCCTTCTATTCCCTTCTTAGGAAGACTATTTGTCTTCTTTTTTCCCTTAGCTTGAGAAGTAGGGAAAGTGTCACTACTATGAGAGAGGGGATCAACTCTCTTTTGGAAAGGGACTTGGAATTGTTCAATTTTTTGGGGATCTACTTGCAAATATTTCTTCCCATACATTGTCATAACGACAATTGGGCTTTCCTCCACCAGCTCTTTCCCAACCATGATTTGATCAGGGTGCCATAACATATTAAATCTCCCCTTTTGATTCCTTTCAACTTGATCCATAACTTGTTGAACATGGTGTTGATACATCACACAAGACTATGAGTCATGGGGATCACTGCATACTATACACCAAAAATTCACAAGAGTAGTATCTGAAGAACATGCTGGCTTCTCATATACTACATTCACCCTAATCCCAACACTGTTACTCGGACTAGGTCTCTGATATTTGTTTACATATGGAAATCTCCTCTGTTGTGACCTTTCTTGGTCTCTATTTTCCATTGAATTCATTCTATTACTCAAAATTTTTAGAGTATTTTGTATATCCAAGATAGCAGACAACTCCTAATATGATTGAGAAGGAAGGGGAGGAAAAGGAGCTACATAGGACATAGGATTTTGTTGAGGAATCACATTCATTTGTGGATATGGGTATGATAAAGAAATATGGTCTATGTAAGAGGGGTTTGTGGATTGAATTTGGCTACTAGTGGTTTCTAAGTTGTAGGGTAGCACAATTTTGGAGGGAGTATTACAATATTAATTAGGATATTTTCAGTATGAACTACCATATTATAAACCTAGGGGAATGTTTCTACTCCTGATTTATGTGTTTGTAGCTCTAACTATGATCCAAGAGCCTGAATGTAATACATATAAGCCAAACATGTAGCTGGTATGGTAGTGGGGGGAATTCTTTTCCATGTCTTGCTAAATCTCAAATTAAAATCTGAGATAGTTTCTTACTGAGTTTTGGACATGGATGTAAACTGATTAAGCAGAGAAAAAATGTCAGCAGATTCATTAAATTCCTCTATGAATGGCTCGGCTAACTCTTGCCATGAAGTGATAGTATTATCTTCTAGAGTTATAAAAAAGTGCAATATCTTTGCTCTGAAGGACAGGGCTAGAATCCTTACAATAATATCCTCTTATTTTATGTTGTGGATTACTGCTAGGTTCAAGATATCCTGACAGTGCTCATAAGTTTTTTTCCTAGATCCATCATAAGTGGGAATAGCTTTAGATACATCTTGGGGGATGACATTAATTTGGGCTAGTCTAAGAGGACCGGCCATGTTCCAGTTAGGGTGTTTCTATAATGGCTGATTAGAAGCCATATTTTGTACCATATTTTTGGTTGTAGGTCTTATTGGGGGAACTATTGGATTTTATTCCAAAAGCTCTTCCTCTACGAGGAAATATTGATCCAAACTTCTAGCAACAACGGCCCCTTTATAAGGTAACTCATAGTAAAAATAGGATTTAGGGTTATTCCTTTTGAAAGACATGGTATACATGAAAGAACACTGGTCTATAAGGATAATAATTTTTCTGAGACTAAGGACCAAGGAGTCACCAGGTGAACTTGCTATTCTCCACTTATAAGGTCAAGACAATTCACCAAATCTTGATTCCTTCGGGTTGAGATAATAATAACTCATTTGATGGGTTTCATGTTCCTTGTGAACTGGTCCCACTGGGTGTGCCAAAAAATTTTGGGCACTGAATTGCATCAAGTTTTACTCAATATTATGGCTATCTATATTTCTACTTTTTGTTTAGGCTTGTACCCGCTACAAATCAACACTCAATATTGGATGGACCAAAATAGAGTTTTTGATCCAACCTCTAGAGTAGGCTAGTTCCTTGTCAACTTAAACAGGGTGTTGACACAATTATGCTCACTTGGGATTTGAAGGTTAGGGTAAGAAAAAGTTAGGGTTATAGAAATGTGAACAATAGTATATGGATAGGCTAACAACATTGCACCATAATAAAAAGCCCTAAAAAACTAACCCAAAGACACATAAATCAAACCAACATTATCCCAAATCAAATTATTCTTCATTATTTAATCCAAACTAGAGAAATATTGTAGATAGTGATTTCAATATCTAGACAATGATAATCTAAATAACAGAATTCATCAATATCTAGATTCTACAGAAATGAAATTCCTAGCAATAAATATCAATCTCAGAAGTAGATTTCAATTAATTTAATAGTTAATAATCTATGAATTTGGCACAAACTAACCACTTAAGTATTCACAAAAATGCAGCTAAAGAATTTGAACCTCTGATGTCAAGCATGAAGATACAAAATTTGAGGTGAAGATAAATGTAATGCTCCTTCCATTAGCTATTGGGAATATTTACAGTAGCACAGGCAAACACACTAGAGACGACCATTAAAAATGAGGGTTCGACCTCTACTTATAGTTTTGCAAAAATTAAAATTATCAAGAACATTAAAAATATCAAATTTTAATAGTGTAGTAGAGATTTCTTACTGACATTTACTTACTGGTACATCCTCTAGTAAATCCACTGTAGATGGACTGCCATGGCAGCTCAAGGCCTCTGCAACTTGCTAGTCACTTGGCACAAACTGGAGTTCAGGTAGTTGAATATTATAAACCATCATTGATTTTTCTTGGAAGCCATCAGCCATCGTTGATTTGTAACCACATCTAGTTCTGTCTTCTTGAAAACCCTCAATGCTTCAACTTTTTCTCCAACTAGCTGTTACAATTTTGGTGAAGAAATATCTTTAAATACCTCATATTTTTAACATAATTCCCATCGTTGATCTCCTCCATTGTATGGCTATTATTAATTTTGATATAAGCTTATTATAATTGCGGGGAGAACACAACACCATTCCGCTTCAAAAATATTGATGATGTCATCCTTAGAAATCATGGAATGCCAATCTACTTTGAAATGCCTTGAAGGCTAAGTTGGATCGAATCCACTCCTTTTTCTTCATGTTTCTTCATTATTCGCAAAGTCTTCACCAATCTGCACAAGAATATTGATGATGTCATCACTTATTATAGACTTTTGTAGATTCCATTCCAAAATAAGTAGGAGTATTGACATACCATCATCAATTTGGACCCATCATAATGTAACACAACTCTTTCTCCATTTCGGATCATCTTCAGAATAAAACATCCCTCATCATCGTTCTAGAATAGAATTATTCATAAATCATCTCTTGTTGTGAATTCGCTTCTATTACGTTTACATCATTCCGCCTTGTCACCATTTTGGGCAAAAATATTCTAGGTACTCTTTGGAATCGTACACTCCAACCCTTATCCACTTGTGAGATATTCAAAACATCAAGTGGTGGCCAATCCGCACTTTCTTCCTGATGACATCATATTTTCTTAAATACTTTTATGGATTCAAGACGCATCTCTAGTCTGGAGCCAAAAACAAAAGAAATATTCCAAAATTGCTTCAAGCACAAAGAATTTATGACTTACAGCCTCCTGTCGTGAATCCACTCTAAAATACACTGTAAGATGTCCAGAATGAAGAATTTATGACTTAGACAAAATTTTACAAAATTTTCCTAAGTATGTGGCCATTTTGGGCCTACAAGTGCCTTGGAAAATATGGTAGGGTGCTTCTCCTTTTGATGTTCTTGTGATTAACTCTCATCCATGGTTCTTCTTTACCCTCTTCTTTCCTGATGTCTTTTACTTTTAGAGTATTAGCATGAGTCATGGAGAAAATATTCCTTATAAATTTTCTCAATAAATTCTCTTGGGAATCCTTCCCTATTACAATATTTATGGATCTTTATCCAAAGGAGACACCAATCCCCTAATCAAGTTCATGGACCTCTATCCATAGGATAACTCCTTCTCCTTCTCTACTCTGACTAGTGCTCTTATAAGACTTCTACCCCCACTGGATTGGTTTGTGGATCTCTCTCCACTGAGGACCTTTATCCTCACTCAAAATACCTCTATCCTCATTGCCCTAGCTAATGGATATCCATCCACTGGATACTACTACCCTCTACTCTATCACCACCAAAGCCTACTATAAATTGTACTTAATATCTATCTCAAATTTGTACTGAACATTGTCCTTTGATCTACACAAATATTCTCATAAATTTGTCTTTGCTCTATCACAAATATGCTCTCAAATAATTCTATGCTCTATCACAAATATAATATTAAATTTATCCAATAAGTATTCACCAAGACTTATCTCAAATATACCTTTAATATTTCACAAAATATTACTCAAATTTTTCCTTAAGTCCCCTCTAGGACTTACTCAAATCTGCCCACAATATTTCACAAAAGCTTGCTTAACTCTGTCCTTAATATTTCACAAAAGCTCACTCAAACAACTGCAAAACTTGCATACAAAACTTAATTCAATCTTTTCAAAAAACATTTTCAACATACCAACAAGTTTCACTCAAAATATTTTTTATCCTCGATAAATATAGAGAATGATTAAAGACTCAATATGTTTCACACTCACTAGGTTTTGTACCCAACAAAACACTCTATTACTTTCAAAATTTCTTTCAAATCAATTCATAATAAAGTATAATTTGTTTCATAAAACTTGAACTATCACTCCAATGCTTTCAATCAATAATGCTCAATCAAATTCACTCAACATTCACTCAATGAAACACAACTTGCTTACAAACCCTAACCAAGATAGTTCTCAATCTCAAATCAAATCAAATCAAATCACTCATCAACAAGATGTACTCAAATTTGCTCATAAATTCCAACAATACTCATCACTCCTTTTCACTCTAACTTTACATTTTACAACATTCAATCCAACAATATTTCACTCATAAGGAAGATGTGCCCATACCTTTTGTTTTGATGGAGATATGTCTTCAAAACTTGTCTTAATCACAATCAAATCCTCTTTGCCAATTTCAAGGTTAGATAGCAACAACCTATCTCAAAATCTCCACACAAATATTATCCTCAATAGTTATTTCACCATACAAAAATATCAAGTCTCAAGTACACCTTATAATCTCCAAACTTCTCAAAATATAATTAGCAAAGATTTCAATAACTCAATTTCACAATAATTCACTTTAGAATTTTAATACATAGAATAATAAAAAATACTTCCATATATCTTCCTACTCAAAAATGCATTATAAAGGGAGAGGGAATAAAGTAGAGGGGGAGGGCTGGCTCCGTCCTCCCATGGATTTGGTTCCTGCCTGTCCCCGGCTCACCTGGTCATCCCTCCCGGGGGTGGTTGTTTGCGGTGATCTCGGGGGAGATCCTTCTCCACTATCGCCCCCTCCGGTCGCTAGGGTTTCCTTTTTTTTTCGGTCTTCCTGGGATCCCCGTTTTTGGATCCCTTCCTTTCCCCTTAGCTTCCCATGGGTTTTTTTGCGGTTATTCGTATTGGTCCCATCGTTTCTGGCTGGGTGGTTTGGGTTTGGCTTCCCCTTTTTGGAATCCTGGGGCTCTTTTGACGGTTCTTGCCCTCGGTGGCTCTATGCTTGACGAGTTCTTGGTCCCCTCTGGATCCTCTTTTTTTTCCCGGGCGGTTTCCTTGTGGTGCAACTCTCGCACTTCTTGATGGTGGATCCTTCTCTGGGTGGCTTCCTCGGATGCTCTGCTGACCGATGTTTTATCGTGGGCGGGATGGTTTCTCCACAAGGCGGGATCCGCCAATCGCCGGTTTTCTGCGGGCGGGATCCTTTCTTTTTCCTTTCCGGATGGCGGATTTCCTGTTGCTTCCGCTATGCGGGGTTTGTGGTGGTTTTGTCGCTTCGCGAGGCGGGTTTTTTGTAACCATTTTTTTGTCTTCCCGTTGTGGGATCTTCTCGATGGTGGTTTTTGCTCTCCGCGGGATCTCCAAACTACTTTCTTCTTTTTTTTTTTCCCGCTAAGAGGTTGTTTCATCTTCTATCACGCGTTTCTTTTGTGTTCAGTTTCAAGGGATTGATGCCCTAGGCCCATTGCTTATGTAATCAGGTTTTGGGATCCTTGTTAAAACCCGCTATAAATACAAACACTTATAACTATCAAAAAAAAAAATGCATTATAAAAATAATTAACACCACTATTCAAAAATATTCCAATGCACCTTTTAAAACCACAATTTAAATCATTTAACCCTTTCAACCATGGAAAAAATAATATTTATTTCAACCACCTTATATCTCCACAAGGCACATACCATCAACCTTAGACCAAGTGCAAATCATACAAATTAAAAAAATTAAATACCTTTTGTGCACGCTGCCTCGATGGGATTTGATCCCCTGTCACGCTTCCACCAAAACCCTAGCCATGACCTAACCATCGTGTGAGCTAGGTGCTCACTTGAGACACAAAAGCACTTCATGTGCTTTGTCTCTCCTCTAGGCACAAAATCAAAATAAATATTTTACCCCTTTGCTACCACAGAAACTCAAATGTGGGACCTCTGCTCACCCAACACCTTACACAACCACATCTTGCCACTAGCCCAACCACGTGGTTGATGACAAGGCCTTAAGCCTTAGTCCTTTTATCCTTCCACATTTTTATGCCACTTCTAAAAATTAAAATCCTCTTGCCTTATGCGCTCACGAATTCACATCAAACTTTTTTAATATTCGCACATGCATCAATTCGGAGACTTACCAAAATGTTATAAGTCTTATGGTATAAATACCATACTCCATTTTCTTCAAACGTTGATAGGGGAAAATTTATTTAAATATTTTTGCACCCAACCCTAACTTAGGGTTTAATTAATTTATTTTATAAATTAATTTATAATATAAATATTATAAATAATTTATAAATAACCTTAGGCATTATTTTAAACCTTAATATTATAATAATAAATATTATAATAATATTTCCTTTGGGCCTAGGTATTTTCCTTTTCTCATCCTTAGACCTTATCTGAACACCTTTAATATTATAATAATAAATATTATAATATTATTTCCTTTGGGCCTAGGGATCTCCTTCCTTCAGGGTATTTAGCCAACCTTTTGACCAATCATATGATGTTTTTAAACCAAATCTCTTGGGCTTAAGATATAAATATTTTAACTCTCCTTTTGCCAATCCTTGCACAAATCACTGACACTGATTCTTGACATCAATGACAACATAATTACTCAAAATTTCTAACAAGTTTAAAGAGAACAACTACTCCAATATCAATTGGAGGACCTATGCAATGAGTGTGAGCACCTTAAGCAAGAACATGTGAAGTGACAAAGGCTACATCACCAACATTTGTATGAGCACCACCTTAGAAAATAATGAATTCTTGATCAAAAGGAACAATATGAGCAATCAAATAGATTAGTTCAAGTAGAACTACTCCCACCTAGTGAATATAGGAAACAACATGATACGAGATGTATTACATCTCACCACGAGATGCCTGCTGGGTAACCTGACACTCATCCTTACCAAAATTCACAACATGCTTCTAGGAAACAACAGTGTAAAGCACAAAATATGCAAGAGCATAACCAATATGAGGAGTCAAAGCATGATGATCAGGAGTAGTTGTTTCCTGAACCATATTTTGTGGACTTTATCGATAACTACAATCAACCAACTCATTCCCATAGAAACCTACCACTGCTTGCTCCCTGAAGATCTCTTTGGGAGGATGAAATAATTTCATCTCAAGCATATAAAGTGCTCACCAAGTGGATAAAATCCCTCAAAAACAAGATACGACTTGTCAAAAGCCCACTTTGAGAAAAATCCATAACCAACCCCTTTTCTGTCAATATTGATTCTAAGTTATCCTAAGCATTTTGAAATACCTAAACTAGATAGGTTTAAGGGATACGAGGATGCACAGGAACATGTGATAAGCTTTATGAACCTATGCTTCTAATTACAAAATGATGATTCCTTGTTGTTGTGAACCTTCATGATAACACTCTCGAGTTCTACTCTCGAGTGGTACAACCAAATCCCAAGGTATAGTATCACTAGATTTTAACTTCTAGTGAATGCTTTATTGGAATGCTTCTCCTTTGGCATCAATAAGAAAATAAACATATCTAAATTATCTAGTTTATGATAATATGATGATGAGTCAGTGATGGACTATGGGAACAGATGGTGAAAACTCATGGTAAAACTTCCATTCACCATATCCACAACTGAACTCACTCAAATGTTTACCAAAAGTTGTGCTAAACATATATCATCGTTGCTTCACCTGCAATAGTAGACAAGATTTGAGGAGGCTTTAGCACAAGCTAAAATTATTGAAGACATAAATATCCAAGAAGGATATTTAAAAATCTGTACAAAAAAATAATGTAATAATAAGAATACACGTAATCAACCATATTAGGGTAAACTTGGGCTTGAAAATCAAGTCATTTTGAATATTACAAAAGTAGAAATGAGTCAATAACCACCAAACCATCAAGCTCAACCTCCCCCAGTGCACTACAAACAGTGCAATGAAAATCGGGCACAAAAATAATAGCACCGAACACTTCGTAACTACACGCCATTACCTAAACCTTTGTCATATATTTTCAACTGCCTATGCGAGGCTAAGTCTATAATATTACCTAAGATACACACCCTCAATTCCAATCACTTGAAACCTAAGGGTTACAATGAAGATCTATATTACGTATATCATCGGTAAAATGACCATGATATCTAGGATTGCATCACATTCAAAAATGTGGTGTAGAATATGTTAGACAAAAATGATTTGCAAATAGATAGCCCCTTGGTTGTCGATAATCAAAATATTAACATATTCAAAGACCCTCTACCCAAGCATGAGGTCCAAAATGATCAAATTGATCACATGAATGAGGTGCACATAGTCCCACCCGATGAGGGATTTATTGGCATGATAAATAATATAACATGGAGAAAGAAACACCTCAATCAATCTACATTAAAATTCCAATTAAAGTTAATCATGTGTCACAGTCCTTACAATCATTGAATTTAGTTAAATCATATAAGGATCCTATGATCACATTTTGAAGGCAAGAGATTAAGAAAATCCCTACTAACAAACCCAATCCACCACTACATATCATAGAAAGCATCAATAAGATTCCATACAAGTAGATTTTGATTGACATCATCACTACCGTAGGTTTGAAACATCTGAATCTTCCACCTTCACACATTAGAGACTTAACATTCACATTAAGACCATGAAATGATACCACTCCCTATACAGTCGGCACAATAGTCCTACCTATCCAGGTTGGGATAAATACCATACCTACATTGTGTCACATATTAGAAGGTGAGAGGCAATACAACATATTATTAGGTAGACCTTGGATGAGGGACATGGAATGTGTGCCATCCATAGTGCATCAATACCTTCAAATTCATGCACTAAGATCAAGTGTACATGGTTCACAATGATCCTGATCCTTTCAAGTACTACAAAAATATCAATGAACCACATGAACCTCCTACAACATGCAAGCCCAAAACATTCATTCGAATGAAATCATAGAACATTTGACTAAATCTTACATCAAGCCATCACTACCTATTCCCATCAATAAAACTCATGGTATTACCATACTTGATGAGGAGAGTAAAACATCAGTTGACATAACTAAGATAGAATCACCTTGGCAAGTTGATGACCCACCCACAACTTGTTTGAGAGCCAAAACACCTTCTCATGAGTTTGTGGGAATGGTCAATATCAAAATAGAGAACCAAGTTTCTCTAAAGCAATCATAACAATGGATAGTTCCATCAAAAAATTTTGCCACATCAAAAGTGTCACTACCTCTTAAATTAGTTACACCTAACTCATTTCTCATAACACTTAAAAGAGTAAGAAAGGGTGTTTCCCCCACGTCAAACTAGGGGTACTCAAGCTATTATAGATAAAAATTATAAAGTGAAACAAAAATATGAATTGAGTAACAAATATGAGCATGTGGATGCAACTATAAAAGTGGATCATCAAGAAGTATCCACATCATCTCAAATGAAGGAGACTGGTGATTTGCATTTACCTAAGGGTTCTTTGACACCCACTCTTTCACCTCCTTCAATTGATGATAGTAATCCAAACCTGTCACTGGTGATACACATAAAATCCTTGTCAGTCTTGCAATCCATTCTAAATTGTCTAGATAGGATGGAGTACCAAATGGATCAGCAAAATGATGTGTTGCTCAATCATGCACCAGCTCATGAGCCTAGAGTGAAAAAAGAAACCCTTATTCAAGGTCAAATCACCTCCTGTGCAACCATAGGAAATACATCAACTAGATCAATCATAGATTTGGCCACGTTGACCACATCATATCTATACACCATTAACCAAACCTATAATATCAAATTTTAATCGATTATGCGATGCAAAAATTATTACTCTACCTGAAATCCACATCCTAGATCCAAATCGTGTGAAGCTTTGAGGATAAATAGAATATTTACATATTCTCTACCATCACTAGGATGGTCATGATATCCAATCATATTATGGTCTCAAGAATAAAATACAAAATATTCTTGAGAAGAGTCAAATCCAAATTGATAGCCTTCCCAATATCGAAAGCCAACAAATAAGCATATTCGGTGATCAATGCCTTGCACCAAAAAACCAAGAAGAGCCACCTAAGAAAACAATTGATATACCTATGGCTCAACCCTTTCATCAAACTCAACCAGTGCTTGCTGCACACTCAAAACACAAGCAGCATATTTGGACTCCATTAAATGAGTCCATGTCAACTCTTTTTCAGAAGTTGCAAGAAGCTAAGGCTATCACTTTGACTAACATAAACCCTTTAGACCCAAATAGAGCTAGACCTAAGGGTTATAGGGAGGATCAATTCTACCTTTATCATTGAATAAAGTGCCATGACATTCACCATTTTTATGGTTTTAAAAATATGGTTCAAGACCTTATTGACAGTGAGTCTTTACCCATAGACAGTTCACCCATAGCACCTTAGCCTACCACAATGTAGACCATATCATCCCATTTGTGATTCCTAGATCAACCGTATCCTCGTAAGCCTAGAAATCCACCTCACTGAGTAGTCACATTTTCAATGACTACTATAGTCCTATTTCAAAATTTATACAAGGTAAATGCAATCACATTACCATAAGTCAAACAAAGAACACCTAAACCTAGGTCACATGATGAAATCCTCTTTTTTATATATCATCGTATAAATGGGTATGACACCCATGGCTACTATTCATTCAAGAATGTGGTTGAATAACTGGTAGAATGGAATGAGCTCCACATAGATAGTTTTCTCATTTTATCCCATTAGAACACTATAATTTCACATATATCCGTACCCCAATAGGGAGAGTTGATTTTCATTTCTCTTCCTAAGTGGGTCGATTACATTACAGTGAATGACATGTACAATGGAGGTCCTCAAGGTATCAAACCTTCCCCACCATCCACATCATGATCAATGAAGCAAAGTGAGGATTCTAAAGGTATCACAACTTCCTCACTTTAATTGAGTGGCACATACACTGGGGGTACCTAAGGTATCACACCTTCCCCCTAATAATCAAAAATCCAAAAAAATAAAAAAACATTAAAATCCAAAAATAATTCAAAACATCAAAAGCATAAAAACATTTGCATTTTACATTTTGCACATGCATTCATTTAATTGCATTGCATTAGGCATTTTCATCCATTGCACTTGCATTATAATAGGTTGTATTTACAATCTTACGAATGACACCACGTTTATATGCTAATCATGCATCCTTAAATCATCATCATTCATCATTCCTTGTGAGTAATTGTGTTTTTCAACACAACCTTATGAGTTTCTATTAGGTATATACTAGGGTTTTTTGGTCATTCAACCATACCTAGTGATCTTCTTAGATTTTGTAGAAAGTTATCTTGGATTTCGAAGGTGAGGTCTAGTTTTGATAGTACCTTGTATATTTTAAAATCCCATTAAACTTTTAAAATATTAATAATCCTATTTGAACAAGGAAATATGACACTACAAAGTGGTCTTAGTCACCTTAAGTGAAAGGTTTTCCTTACTCATCTAATCATGTGCATGGTTTAGAATACTAATAATTGGCAAAAGGACAAGCTTTCCCCTACCCAAAGAAATCCCTTGCTTTTATACAAAATGAGCAAATTTCCAAAACAAAGCAAAGAAAAATAAATAGTGATTTCATCACTAGGAAAATCCCTTGCTAAAAAAAAACAAAATGCAAAAATAATAGTGATTTTCATCACTAAGCATAAGAAAGTATCCCAAGCAATGAAAAGAAAAGAAGGGGGAATGAGCTTGAATCCCTGGAATATCAATATTCGACCACCATGGGGTGATATTCATTACAACAATGGGTTGAATGAAACTTGCCTAGCAATGGAGTATCCTTACGCGTGGAGATATGTTTGTCATATTAGTGACCTTATTTTGTATAGACCAATGTGAGCTTATGGATGATACAGCTCTAGGTGGCTTGTATTACCTAGTAGTCTAGTCCAACTACATCCAAACTTAGGATCATAATGACCATATGGTGATCCTCATTACAACAATAGGTTGAATGAAACCCGCCTTGCAATGAGGTAGTCTTATGCCTCATATAATATATTCCTTTGCACACACAGGGATAATGAATATTTTGGTCTTCTTAACAAAGCTTTTATCTTTCAAAAGTCTTGTGTAGTCATTATACATATTTTGATTAATCAACTAGGGTGTTTGAGTCTCATGGAAAACCTCAAAAATCCCCTAATAGCAACAAATCATTTCATCAATCATACACATCTTCCTTATGAACTTTTGTTTATTGAGGGGTGCTCATAGAATAGGATAGATATTGGATGGATATCAACAATGATATTTAGATGACCACTAACTATTTTATGCATATCTTTTAATTTACAAAAGCTTATAGGGAAAGCCCATACATCTCACATCATCTCATTTCATATATGGATGCTTAAATAATTAATTCTTATGATAAGAGTTACCATTTTCATTCATGATTTTCATACATTCTATGGTGTCTTCCATTATTTTGTAACACATATTAGATTCATTCCTTATATTTTAAGTGACTAAAGCATACATGTTCATTTGCATTAGACCATCCTCATGTAATTAATGCATTACATACACATCATATATCATATCATATCACATAGATTAAATGCATAAATAATGGAAATAAATTAAACATACATTTAACATTCACCAGTACATCCATATAAGAATACATAATAGTGCATCTAATCATCTATATCATAGCATGTAATTACACATCTATCATCTAGCTAGTGCATTGTCAGTACTACATCGCATACATATAACATAATTACATAATCATATAAGCATTGCATCCATAACTGCATCACATGAACATAAATGCAAAGACATAATACACATAATAAGCCATAAATATATTATCATATATATATATGTGTGTGTGTGTGTGTGTGTGTATGTGTCAAAGTACATAGAGGTACAAAAATATCTATAGGCTACAACTGTGTAGGTCCTTTGACCTTACACTCAAAAATGATGCAAGTCAGATTTTGTAGAAAGCTATCCTGATTTTTAGGAGGTAGAGTCTTGCTTAGATTGTATCTTGTATATTTCAAAATCCCAACACATTTTCACAATAAATATAAGTTTTGCACAAGGAAATATGAAACCTATGAAGTGGTCTAGGTTACCTTAAGTGAAAATTTTATCCTACTCATCCCCCTATGCGGATGGTTCAAGAATGTTGAGAATTGACAAAAGGACAAGCTCCTCCTTACCCAATTCCCCAAAATAAACAGTGGTTTTCACCACTATCAAAATCAAAATTCCAAAAAGCAAAAATCAAAAGCAAAATAAATAGTGGTTATCACCATTTCCCAAATCCCTTGCTCAAAGAGAACAAAATACAAAAATAAACAGTGATTTTCATCACTACGTATGAGCAAATATCCCTGAAATCAAATAAAAGAAAAGAAGGGAGTATTAACCTTGAATTCCTAGAATTCTCAGTATTTGACAAACCATTAGGTGATACTCATTACAATTTTGGTGGCATCAAGCCTTCCTAGCAATGGTGGTATCCTTATGCATGATGATATATCTATCATATTAGCTTTTTGCATGTGTGCAAACCAATATTTACATGTGGATGAGCTAGATTTTGGTAGCCTATACTACCTACTAGTCTACTCCAACTAAGTACAAAACCTAGGATTGTGCTATTTATAGGGTGATATTTAGTACAGATGGGTTGCATTAATCCTGTTTGGCACTAGGGTAATATTATGCTTATCACAAAATGGACTCACTTGCACACACAGGGATATTGAGTATCTGGGTCATCATAGTAGATTCATACCTTGTCAAAAAGTCTTGCATGGTTAGTATATAAATTTTGACCAGTTGACTAGAGTGTTTGAGTCTCATGAAAACCTCATAGACATCCTACAATATCCTATCATTCATTCTATTTTATCACATTTATGTCATTCTACATTTTCACAAATACATTACATAGGCTAATGACAATATTGCACATGAATTGATGAATTTTATAAATTCTATGGTTCTAACATAGGGATTGGTGGGTGGCAAGACCATAGAATATTATCTAAAGCCAATTTTTTTATACATTATGTGTAGAGGGCTTGGATTTTTTTTACAATTTTTTATTTTTATCCTTAGTATTTTTTGGTTGGGATCCTTTGGTTAAGGCCTTAATGTTTTGTTGTGAAATCTTGTGTATGGGTGTGAAATTTTGTCTATCGAGGGTAGCTCAAGCGGTCTAGCTACTTTTTAGTATAGGTCATAGATGGCCATTTAGGCTTGAGGACTGAGGGTCCTCAGATGACTTTGGATCCTACTGCTCAGCTATATGCTGATTTTTGTATATAGGTTTTGGGTCGCATTTCATCATCTAGATCAATACATCATCCATCTCATCATACATTCATGCATGCACATATCATCAAATCAAATCACATTACAATGTATGCATACATTATAGACATCCATCCTCATATCATAAATCAATAAACACATGGTGATAAACCATAGAAAAGCTCATATATATGTGTATATGTATGCAAAAAATATACATCATAATTCTCGTAGGATATAAAAAGGTAGGTTCTCAGACCTCACACTTCTACACATCCAAATATCCAAAAAGAGTCATAAGAGCCTCAATCACCATGGTCACGCAGAACCGATGCTATGGCTCACACTCCCACCCATAGTTATATTCTGATGTGAACTCCCATACTTGCTACCACCTACCCTATCTACCCTCTATCTAGATCTAGGTGCCTCCATACTAGCTGAAGATTGTCCTATCCTGCTCCAATGACTTTGGTGTGATTCAATGATAGCTAAATCATCTGGTAGATGCCCTCCAAGATGCACTGCCTCATTCTCTAACTCATCTATGTAGGTTTAATCTCACTAGTAATATGCCTGATAAGCCTCTACTACAAAATAAATTCATGTCACCTCTTCCTGTAGCCTAGCCACATCCTCACTTTTGGATCCCTCCCACCTAGGAATTCATGATCTCAACTGTACCCATAGAGCCACTGTCTCTGCCTGAGCATCCTATACCTGTGTTTTAAGGAGATGTCTCTCCTACTTAATCCTGATTAGCTCACTCCACAACTCCATCTCTATGTCACCTTGTGCCACCTATTATGCCTACACCCCCTAATTCCTAGTATCATCATCCCCAAATTCACCCTGATCTCCTAATTCTAGGAGGTCTACCTGCTCATAAACCATGTGATGAAGTCCATGCCACTCACTTGCCTCACTCTGGTCCTAATCAGGAACCTCTTGATGAGCTTCCTCTATCACCCCTGCTACACTACCCCCCAATGGCTCCTTTCCTCACCACTAGCACATCACCCACTAGGAGTAATACTCCTCTGTAGTATTGGCATCATCCAAATATGGAATATCTACTATAGGATCCTCATCCCTCACAACCATCTCTACCATCAACCACCTTAGTGTCCTCTCATTCTCATGGTCTTGGTACATCACTGGCTCACTAGGTAACCCATGTCGTAGCCTAAAATACCGCATAACACGAGCATATGGAAAGAAATCCTGCTCTATCCCATGTCGGCCAACCAACCATATATTTTGCCTCACATGATGAACCCGCTCCTCCACCTCAGCCCATGCTGGGCAATCCCTGTAGGGTCTCCAAAGTACATTTGCTATTCTGAGTCTCACAAAAGACTAGGTATAATGACCCACATCACCTACCCAACATTGAATCTACCCTACCTCTTGAAACTCCTTCCATAGGATATTATAGCCAATATCTCGGTCCGTTAACTATGCCTGCATCATCCATGGCAGTTCGTATGACTTATCCACTGCTATATGATACCATCCCAAACCTACAATAAAAAGTTGCACCCCAAGCCCTTTCACCCACGGGAGTGGATCTCATACAACTCATAATATAGTTGTGCTAGGAGTGTCATCCCCCATGCCATCACTAGAGGCTACTCCATAGTGCACCTTACCTGAGCAAACACTAACTCCAGAAGGTTCCAAGGAAACCTGGCACCCGATGAGTTTGGTAGTAGCATATTTGAGATCAATGTCATCAATAGATTGTGTCTCACACCTAGTAACATGGCCTCATACCAATGCACCACCATTATGTTATTGGTAATTTGAGTTATTTTATATTCTTATTGATGTCACATGGATCATTGATGTCATATGGATCACTTTGAGTTTTTGTGGGCAAATGATATTTTGGAAAGCATGGATAAAATTAGGGTTTTTGTGAAAACCATTGCAGGAAAAATAAAAGGTTTTATTTAAAATTATGGATGGAATATTTGAAATAAGTTTTTATTAAAACCCAGGTTGGCCTTTTGTTTCATCGAAAAAGGTGCCCGATGATGGAGATATTTAATTTTAAATATTTAGTTTAAATTTTAATTATTTAAAATTTAAATTTAAATTTTAAAATTAAAATTAAAGTTAGCACCGACATCTAAAGGAAGAGGGAATATCAATAATGCACCGAAGTCATCAAAAATGAGGAGAAGACTATATAAATGGGGATCCTAAGGTTCGTTGAAAAAATTATCCTTGCTCATGTTAATCATTGGCTAAGCATCCGAAGAGAGCTCGTGCAAAAATCATTTTGAAAAGGGAGACAACAAATAAATCCAAGGTTGGTCAAAAGCCCAAGATATTATGGGAAGAGTAGCACATTGGCAATTGAATTTTTGTTAAGGTGTGTGGTAGTGCTTTACATCAAGGTTTGAATCTCCTTGACTGCATTCGAAGGAATTGGAATGAAAGTGCTCAAAGTAATTTTGGTTTGGGTGGAAGGGAAGAAGGACTTAAGGCACGTCATGCTTTTTTATTTTGAACAAGTGGCTAGCTCATGTGGCAACCTTAGCCATGGCTAAGGCGCTCAAAGTGTGTGCAAGTTAGGGGTTTGAATCCCCTTGAGGAGGTAATTACGTTTTTCTCTAATTAATTTCGTTGATGCCCTAGGATAGGAGTTATAAGGTGGTTAAGGAATAATTAAAGTTTTTAATTAAACTTTATTTTTATAAGGGCTGTGATTATTATTTCAGAGGTGGATGAGTTGTTGATTTAATTTGATATTCATGAAATTGAAAAATTAATATTTAGGAGAAATAAGGAGTTGTTATAAAATATTTTTGAGAGCCTTGTTGATTATTATTTTTGATAAGGATTTTTATTAAAAATGACTTTGGTGGATGTGTTTATTAAGTTGGAGTAAAAAGGTGTAAATTGAGTTATGCTTATCTTGTGATTATTATTTGAATTCCACTAACCCTTATTGAGATTGGAAAGGAAAGTTGTGTTTAGTGTGGTAGATTTTGTGGATAACTTTTTGGCATCAAAAAGGTATGGGCACATTCTCCTATTGATTGTTTATGGTGGTTGATTTTTGAAATATCATTGTACTGAAAAGGATTGATTGTGGTTTCCTTTTCGAAGGTGATTGGTTGAGTTGAGTTGATTGATCCTAGTCAAGTGATTGTAGGTGATTGGTCAAGTTCCATGAAACAAACTATTCCATAATTCTTATTTGAGTTGAGATTGAGATTAGAACATATTGAGTCTCTAACAATTCTCTTTATGCTTCTATGAGTTGACTTGAGTTTATTTGAGATTGATTTGAGTTGAGTTGAGTTGAGATTGAGCTTAGAACATATTGAGTCTCTAAAAATTATCTTTATGCTTCTATGAGTTGACTTGAGTTGAGTTGAGATTGAGCTTAGAACATATTGAGTCTCTAAAAATTCTCTTTATGCTTCTATGAGTTTATTTGAGTTGATATCATTGTGGATCATTGTTGTCATCCATTGAAGAGTACATTGCCATTCATTGTTTATTTCATATTTGAAGATTTGCCTTGATAGATTTGTGGATGATATTTGAGTTCTACTTTTGCATGATTGATTGAGCCTTTGAGAAGGCCTTTGTGGACAGTTTTGGGACAACTTTGTGGATAGTTTTGGGATAGCTTTGAGGATAGTTTTGGGATAGTTTTATGGACAGATTTGTGGATAGATTTGGGACAGATTTGAGCAAGTTCTTGGTGAGATTGCTAGAGCAGATTTGAACAAGTTCTTGGTGAGCTTGTTGGAGTAGATTTGAGCAAGTTCTTGGTGAGCTTGCTAGAGCAGATTTGGAAAAGTTCTTGGTGAGCTTGTTAGAGAAAATTTTGGGCAAGTTCTTGGTGAGCTTGCTAGAGCAGATTTTGGGCAAGTTCTTGGTGAGCTTGCTAGAGCATATTTGGGCAAGTTCTTGGTGAGGTTTCTAGAGCATATTTAGACAAGTTCTTGGTGATCTTGTTGGAGCAGATTTGGACAAGTTCTATGTGAGCTTGTTATTCATTTTTGGACAAGTTCTATGTAATATTGTTATTTATATTTGGACAAGTTCTGTGTGAGCTTTTTATTTAGTTTTGGACAAGTTCTATGTGAGCTTGTTATTCAGATTTGGACAAGTTCTATGTAAACTTGTTATTGCATAACTTTGAGAAGATCAAAGAAATCATTGTATTAGATAAGGATCCTTATTTCTATGTGAAGTATTATAAGGAGATTATTTGGTGGAGTACCCCACATTGGGGGAACCATGTTTAATATTTTGTCTCATTGTGTGTGGTGACTTGTGCTCTTGCTTACTACTACTATCTAAGTTATTAATTCACACTACTATATTTGGTTATTACAATTAAGGAAATTAATTGATATTGATTTGGAAAGAAAGTAAAAAGTGGTCTTATACTTTTCACCCCCCCCCTCTCAGTGTAAGCTTGTGTTATTAAATTGGTAGCACAGCGGGTTCCTTCAGAAAAGCTAACATCTTGAGGGTAGATTCTACAAGAACACAATTGGCTTCACAAAATGGATCATCTACAAATAAGGATCCATTATTTGATGGTAACAATTATGCTTTCTGGAGCATGAGGATGAAGAACTACTTGATATCACAAGGATATGAGGTATGGAAAATGGTTGAAAAAGAGTATAGGGTTGAAGGTGATCCTGAGGTAGATAAGACTATCAATAAATTGGTTGAGATCAATGCAAGAGCAATGAATTGTATTTTGAGTGGGCTTTGTGAGATAGATTTTACAAAGGTCATGGTATGTAATTCAACTAATTAAATGTGGACCAAGTTGTGAAATACTTATGAAGGATATTCTAAGGTAAATTTGGAAAAACTACAAACTCATAGAAAAATATTTGAGGAATTGAAAATGGAAGATTCTGAAGATATTGCAAAGTTTTTACTTCGTGTTGATGAGATTACTAACACCATGAGAGGCCTAGGTTTTGAGATGAAAGAATAAAAAGTTACTCAAAAGGTTTTGAGATCACTTCCCATGAAATATGATTCTAAGGTTTTAGCAATAGAAGAGACAATGGATATCAACAAGCTAACAATGGAAGAATTGCAAGGTACTCTCACAACTTATGAGATGAGGGTAAGTAAGCATCAAGTTCCAATAAAAGAGATTGCATTCAAGGCTTCAAAAAAAGAGAAAGGTAAAGTTTCAAAAACAAGTAGAGTTCCAGATAATGATGAGGAAGCTAACTTCATCAAAAGGAATAAGGACTCAAGGAATTTTAGGGATATAACAAAAGTCATATGCTACAAGTGTGGTGATCTTGGTCACTATGCATACATGTGTCCACATGAATAAAATAATGATGATGAAAAATAGGTTCAAAGAATAAAAGAATATGGAAAGCATAAGCATAACAAAGATGATAGATACAAGCAAAACAGGTATGAGAAGAAGAAATTTTTTCGTAAGGTAAAGAAATCTTACTACATTGTAGAAGCAGGTGATAGCTCAGATCACAGTGATAGAGACAAGTTATATGATGAAAAGGAAGAACATATATTCCTATAAATAGAAGGTGAAAGAGAACAATGCTTTGTGTGTGGTCAAAGAGATCACGGATCAAGATATTTCAATGGTTTTAGTGATAGTGAATATGAGATGACACATCAAGGAAATAGGCATGGTCAAAAAAATCCTGAGAGTTTGTTTGCTATAGAAGATGATAATGATCTCAGTGACAATGAAGATGAAGAAGGGTTTTTCTATGGGATAAAATAAGTATAAGAATAACTTCCACTCCAAACAGAACACCTATTCCTAGGTATTTAAGTTAAAGAAGAAGATATATCTATCGAAGAATGACGTGAAGAGCTTGTTATAGCCATTGACCAAGCAAAAAGGTACAAGAAAGGTCTAAGAATACTAAAATGCTTCATATGTGGAGACTTTGGGTATTTAGATGATGATTGCATGTACTATAGCAATTGCAACAAGAAAAATTTATTTGTGGAAAAATAAAGGAGCAGTTCCAGGGACAATTCCAGCAACAGTGATGTTGAATAAGAGGAAGATTCAGATAAAAAAAATGATGAATCCACTCTTAAGGAAATTTTTGAATTGAAAAGAGAAAATTTAGAATTGAAGGATAAAATACAATAAGATGAGAAATATAAGACAAATATTCTAAAAGATATATCTGACTTAAGATATAAGGTTAAAGAGACAAGGAAAATTGAAGAAGGTATGGCCAAAAAATTAAAGACAAAATATCTAGAGTGTGATAGATTAGAGCATGGGATAGTTTCACTAATGATGAAAGTAAAAGGTTCTAAGGAAAAGCTACACAAGTTTGAATAAAATTCAAGGACCTTGGAAAGGACTATCAATGCACAAAGGCCATCAGTCATCATAACAAGACTTAGTTCTAAATAATAACAAGAGAAATAGGAAGCAAAAAAAGGAGAGTCAAGCTCAAACACCAAAAAAGAAGAAGAGTTGAAATAAGTAAGTGAAAGAGAGAGTGAGAATTCTAAGGATAATTTAGATAATAGAAAGTTAAACAAAGAAAGGAACAATGCACAAGTAAGAAATATATGGAACAGAATACAAGGAGAAGATACTAAGAGACCAATGGGGTCTAGGCAAGGTTTCTTCAATGGAAGACATTTTTCATGTCACAGGTTTGGGCACATGGCTTCATAGTGCAGGACACATGAAAGACAAAAATATGGGAAAGGATAAATTTTCCATGGGTATTGCTACTCATGTAATGAGTTTGGTCACAAGGCAATAAATTGTAGGGTTCATAACAGAATAGGATATGACTTCACTAGAAGAAGTCCTAAGATAGTTGCACCTCCAATGAATAACAACATTAAGTCTTTTAATTGCAATAACTTTAGACATATTGCAAATTGGTGTAGGACTCAATTACAAATAGGTTCAATACAAGAAGATCAAGTAACTCATCAATAAAATGATATTAGAAAAATATGGAAGCAATTTGATAGAGGAAAGCAACAATGTAAGTTGGGAGTAAAAGTACTCCCACCCCAAAATTAATCACCTCAAGAGAGAAGGTGGTGAGGGGGATAAGCTTAAGAGTCATATATTTTAGCCCCATAGGTGTCACTTTTGCTATTTATGTCAAATTGGGAGAGATTTGAGTAAGGTGGAGATCATTGAGTTAGGGGGATCAGCCTCCAAAGAGAGCATTGAGTTAGGGGGAGCAACCTCCATAGAGATTATTGAGTCAGGGGGAGTAGCTTTGATTCTCAGAGATGGTTTTTATAGTGATTGTGGTTTTTACTTTAGAGGTGTTGCCATCAATGAAAAAGGGGGATATTGTTGGCAATTTGAGTTATTTTATGTTGTCATTGATGTCACATGGATCATTGATGTCATATGGATCACTTTGAGTTTTGGTGGGCAAATGATATTTTGGAAAGCATGGATAAAATCAGGATTTTTGTGAAAACCAAGGCAAAAAAAATAAAAGGTTTTATTTAAAACTATGGATGATAGATTTGAAATGGGTTTTTCTTAAAACCTAGGTTGGCATTTTGTTTCGTCAAAAAAGGTGCCCCGATGATGGAGATATTTAATTTTAAATATTTAGTTTAAATTTTAATTATTTTAAATTTAAATTTAAATTTTAAAATTAAAATTAAAGTTAGCGCCAATGTCTAAAGAAAGAGGGAATATCAATAATGCACCGATGTCATCAAAAATGAGGAGAAGACTATATAAATGGGGATCCTAAGGTTTGTTGAAAATATTATCCTTGCTCGTGTTAATCGTTGGCTAAGAATCCGAAGAGAGCTCGTGTGAAAATCGTTTTGAAAAGGGAGACAACGAATAAATCCAAGGTTGGTCGAAATACCAAGACATTGTGGGAAGAGTGGCACATTGGCAATTAATTTTTTGTTAAGGTGTGTGGCAGCGATTTACATCAAGGTTCAAATATCCTTGATTGCATTCGAAGGCATTGGAAGGAAAGCACTCGAAGTGGTTTTGGTTTGCATGGAAGGGAGGAAGGACTTAAGGCACATCGTGCCTTTTCCTTTTGAATGAGTTGCTAGCTTGTGTGGCAAGCTTAGCCACGGCTAAGGCGCTAGCGGTGTGTGCAAGTTAGGGGTTTGAATCCCCTTGAGGAGGTAATTACATTTTGCTCTAATTAATTTCGTTGATGCCCTAGGATAGGAGTTATAAGGTGGTTAAGGAATAATTAAAGTTTTTAATTAAACTTTATTTTTATAAGGGTTGTGATTATTATTTCAGAGGTGGATGAGTTGTTGATTTAATTTGATATTCATGAAATTAAAAATTAAGATTTAGGAGAAATAAGGAGTTGTTATAAAATATTTTTGAGAGCCTTGTTGATTATTATTTTTGATAAGGTTTTTTTATTAAAAAGGACTTTGGTGGATGTGTTTATTAAGTTGGAGTAAAAATGTGTAAATTGAGTTATGCTTATCTTGTGATTATTATTTGAAGTCCACTAACCCTTATTGATATTGGAAAGGAAAGTTGTGTTTAGTCTGGCAGATTTTGTGGACAACTTATTGTCATCAAAAATGTATGGGCACATTCTCCTATTGATTGTTTATGGTGGTTGATTTTTGAAATATCATTGGAGTGAAAAGGATTGATTGTGGTTTCCTTTTCGAAGGTGATTAGTTGAGTTGATTTGATTGAGCCTAGTCAAATGATTGTGTAAGGTGATTGGTCAAGTTCCATGAAACAAACTATTTCATAATTCTGAGTTGAGTTGATATTGAGATTAGAACATATTGAGTCTCTAACAATTCTCTTTATGCTTCTATGAGTTGACTTGAGTTGAGTTGAGTTGAGATTGAGTTGACTTGAGTTGAGTTGAGATTGATCTTAAAACATATTGAGTATCTAACAATTCTCTTTATGCTTCTATGAGTTGACTTGAGTTGAGTTGAGTTGATATTGAGCTTAGAACATATTGAGTCTCTAACAATTCTCTTTATGCTTCTATGAGTTGATTTGATTTGAGTTGAGTTGAGATCATTGTGGATCATTGTTGTCATCCATTGAAGAGTACATTGCCATTCATTTTTGAGTTCATATTTGAAGCTTTGCATTGATATATTTGTGGATGATATTTGAGTGCTACTTGTGCATGATTTATTGAGCCTTTGAGAAGGCCTTTATGGACAGTCTTTGGACAACTTTGTGGACAGTTTTGGGACAGCTTTATGGACAGGTTTGGGACAGCTTTAAGGATAGTTTTGGGACAGTTTTATGGACATATTTGTGGACAGATTTGAGCAAGTTCTTGGTGAGATTGCAAGAGCATATTTGGACAAGTTCTTGGTGAGCTTGTTGGAGTAGATTTGAGCAAGTTCTTGGTGATCTTGCTAGAGCAAATTTGGACAAGTTCTTGGTGAGCTTGTTAGAGCATATTTTGGGCAAGTTCTTGGTGAGCTTGCTAGAGAAGATTTTGTGCAAGTTCTTGGTGAGCTTGCTAGAGCATATTTGGGCAAGTTCTTGGTGAGCTTGCTAGAGCATATTTGTACAAGTTCTTGGTGATATTGTTGGAGCAGATTTGGACAAGTTATGTGTGAGATTTTTATTCAGTTTTGGACAAGTTCTGTGTAAGCTTGTTATTCATATTTGGACAAGTTCTGTGTGAGCTTTTTATTCAGTTTTGGACAAGTTCTGTGTGAGATTTTTTGTTCAGATTTGGACAAGTTCTGTGTGAACTTGTTATTGCCTAGATTTGAGAAGATCATAGAAATCATTGTATTGGATAAGGATCCTTATTTATGTGTGAAGTATTATAAGGAGATTATCTGGTGGAGTACCCCACATTGGGGGAACCACATTAAATCGTGTGTCTCAATTGTGTGTGGTGACTTGTGCTCTTTCTTACTACTGCTATCTGAGTTATTGATGCACACTGCTATATTTTGTTATTGCATTTAAGGATATTAATTGATATTTATTTGGAAAGAAAGTAAAAAGTTATCTTATACTGTTCACCCCCTCTTAGTATAAGCTTATGTTCTTCATATGCATCTGCTAAAATAGTCATCTATCGCCTCATCCGTAGCCCTACCAAAGTACCTCTCCATCACTATGTCCCTTCGGTCTCAGTGAGTAGACTCGATCGCTTGCCCCTCTATGAGAATGCATAATATATGGTAGATGTCCTCCAACATCACTATCATCTCTCTTGTCAGTAGGTGGAAGGTGTTGGTGCTTGGGTCCCATAGATCAATAAGAGTCAAGTAAGCGTGATCGCCTAACATAGGCTCTAACCGCATCACCTTCTTGAGGCCAATGACATCAATCCATTCCCAGTTGACATCAGTCAATAAATCTCCCATGGTATCAAATAGGTTTGAAACTCGACATCGACTCTTCACCACCTGGAAAATACAAGTCGATAAATAGCATGCTCCAAATAGGATTCAAAATGCCTCAAAAACACTAAAAAAAGACAAAAGGGCTATTTTTTAGGCCAATTTGTGGTTTTCCCACCCAGGGAAAACCCCCAAATATGTAACCATCCCACCTAGGGACATACCCTAAATAGCTCAGGTTGGTCGTCCCACCTAGGGACAACCCCCAAATTTGATAAAATTGGGCCTTCCAAGCCAGCAAAAATAGTCAAATAATGGCAAAATAAAGCAAAACAAAGCAAGAAAATTATATAAAAACACAAAAATAAGCATAAAATATTAAATGGCATCCCTAATTAGGTTCAATTTGTAGACACCAAAAAGTCACACATTGTCCCTCTCCCCATCTTTGTGGTTAATTAATTGGCAAAACCTTTGAAAATTGCATAAATTGACTCAAAAATACTATTCATCATCATTAGCCTTTTTAGGCTAGCTAAGCCCCTTCCTACGCTTAACTATAGGTCCTCATGCAACCTCAGGCAAACTCAACTAAGGTTAAAAATCCCTACCATAGTCAAAAAGCACTTTATGGTCAAAAAGTCAACATTTTTTGTCTAAATATGCTTTATGACTAATTACATGCTTAATTAAATCTATTCCTGATTTTATTTGAGCCCTCCACCTCACCTAGTATACTTTGACTAGCCTAGCCTTTCCACCTCACCTAGCCTAGCCTAGCGTAGCCCTGCCACCTCTCACCCAGATATTTCTCCACCTCACATCCGTTGGATCAAAAATGCAATATGGAGACTTTTGCACTTAAAACAACAATTTTAATCCTAAGATATTTCAATAAAGGTGATTATTAATGACAAGTTGATATTTTTGGTAAATCATCATTATTTGTGGATGGGTGAGGGATTCTCTCACCCAACCCCACTTATGACCTAGGACACCTTAGGGGACATCTCTTTGATGGAAACCTCACCCTTGCCACCTCACATGGGACACCTCATCCCCTTTCTCTCACCTTGGCCCACTCTATAAATAGAAGGTCATTTTCACCTTTTAGAACAACCAACTTTTACATACTAAAACTCTGTTAAAATCACTACTGCCACTGCATCCATCACACATCCACCATACAACCATCATACGAGCATCACAATAAATTTATATCTTTCATAACACTATTTTGTGAGTGAGATAGGTTCATAATCACACTAAATATCTACTTTCAGAATCCAAACCAAACAAAATACAAAGTAGAAACCACTCCAGAACAACCCAGCAAGCTATTTGAGAAGTACGATCAAAAAGGGACTAGTTTGCACCTCACACGTGCGAACCAACTAGTTCACACCCTAGGAGTGTGAACCTTTGTGACATACACCAGAATCACCCAAATAGGTAAGAATAACATAAGTTATTGTTTTATATTGTTTTAACAGGTTATTTCATGTTTTGATTACTTTTTATGAGTCTTTTGTCTTTATAACTACGAGGTTTGACTGAGGTAGACCCCCAATGCACTAATGAAGCCCTTCATCGTACCACTGAGGTTACTTAGTGGACTATCATGATGACATGTGCTTCTAGTTATCAGATCATTGATCCACCTTTCAAGTCTAACTAGGTTACTATTGTAGGTCCTCCTGATATATTTACCAGGCCTTTTGCCCCTACTACTAGTCCCATATCCCATATGACATCTTCAACTCCATACCACCTCTTGGATGAGATATTCAAGGAGACCCCTACTTTGTGTAGACACCAAAACAACACCAATATGGTTATGTGACTACAAGCACTGAACGAATTAGCATACATACCCCTTAGGACAGCCTCCAGGGTTTAAACAGTGGTCCTAACCACTCCAAAATTAGTTTTGGAAGGTCACAGGTAAATTTGGCACCTTTTAAGCACTTTGCTCCCTATTCATCCCACCCTAGGATGATTAGAATCCTATTCGTCCCACCCTAAGATGATTTTTAGCAATCGTTCCAAGGTGGGACGATTAGCAGGTTTGACTAGCAAAAAGTCAAACCTTGACAAATGGCAGCCCAGATCCGCCACTTAACTTCGAATCCAAGGCATCTAATTGCAAGGAACGGTTTCAAATCATAGAGAGGGACTTCAGTAAAGCATGCCCTGATCATGGAGGCCTCATGCAAGGAGGCCCTAAATCATGGAGGAATCTTCTCTCCCCCCAAAAAAGGCATGATGAGCCAAGTGTCGCCCTCACATGCACATTCAAAGGAGACCCTCAGGTATATAAAATGGTGAGCCTCATCACCCAAAAAAAGGATAGAGCGAGAGCATTTGGAGCAATGAATTACTACCAAATTATACCCTCATTCCCCTTTGTGCTTCTTACATCCCTAATTTCTCTTTTGGAAGAGAGGTTATCGGGTGAAAACTAAGAATGCAATCTAGACCCAAAACACAAGCAATTAGCCACAATCCCACACCAAACTTGTAAAAACAACCCCCTAGGAGGTTTTGGACCCATCCCACCTGGCTTGGTGTCAAAACTAGGTCCTAAACGGTGGGCGTCCTACCCTCAGGCACCCCCTGCACTGTTGTAGTCCTAATCGTCCCACCCCGGAGTGATTAGAAATCTATGCTTGATTTCTCTACTATTATTTTTGCATTCTATCATATTTCATGTACTTATGTTGTTGTTCAATTTTCATTGCATTCTGACCTATTTTGACCTTGTTTTTATCATTTTACATGTTTACTAACCTACAGGGAGTGCCTTCATATACAGGAAAATCTGGGTAGAATCTAACAAATATGACCTTTTAGGTCATCCCAAAATGCCCCTTTTTTTCTAACCCCAAGTTTTTAGGAATTTTGGAGGCCTCTGGACAAGACATTTGCAAGGTGGATTTTGCATGTTTTGTGACAGTCCCCAGCATCCCACCTCGGAGCGATTAGAAATCCATGCATGATTTCCTGAATGTTCTTTTTGCAATGTGTCCCTAATGATACCTCCATGATTTTTGAAAATTTTGAATTCATTATGACATGTTTTGACCATCGTTTTGCTATTTTATGTATTCACTAGCCAGAGGCCCTGGGATTGCATGTTTTCCTATATCCGCATATGCTATTAACTATTTTTTGTTTCTCTATGCATAGGATCTATGGAAAACTAGAGGGGTAGCATAGAACAATGAACACATGGAAACACACAGCAACAACCTTTGGCCCGCCCATTTCGAATGTGGGCATGTGGAAGACACTAGAAGCGTACCATTCGTTGATGTAACGAACTGTATCAAACATTCTAAGCCCTAGATGGGGGTATGTATTGTAACCATATTGAAAGAAAAATTAATAATAGATGCCCCACTTTCCTTTGTTTGCTAACATCTCATTTATGCATCATTTCCTTCATGCATTACTTTCTCACATTCGTAGGACTTAGCATTTGTGTATCAACTTTTGTTTGCACCACTGGTATGGTATGTCATCCCTCTACATTCGGATTTTAGTTGCGATCATGGTGGGACCCTATACCATACTATTAAGAGCAAGTTTTTAATCCAATTTTTATGGTTTCTTTGCATGTGTTACTCATTCGAGCATTGGACTACTACTCGTGCCACCCTATGACGAATACAGACTTTGCATTCATGCCACCCTGGGATGAATACAAATTTGTCCCACCCTATGATGAGTGCAGACCTTCTGTTCATCCCACCCCAGGATGATTAGAGAACTATGCATTTTCTAAGTAGGAACTCAGAGGCATCTGGTGTAGATAGAGAAGAGGTAGGCCTTCTGCACATCCTCTATGTTTTTCTGCTTTCTATTTCTACAATTTTTGTTTTCTTTGCTTTATTTTCAAACACTTGCATAGAAAGGTTAAGTAGTGTGTTTTCCTTTCTCATGATAAAGAAAAAATAAAAACATAGAGTAAATTAAATGGAAGGAACTTTATTAGGAATGCATTTTTCTCTGGTTTGCTTGCATGATACTTGCACAAGTGGCAAGTCCTCATCATAGGTTTCAGTTCTAGTTAGGATTGGTGATTTCCTTTTCCTACTAGTGATGTCTGAAAGATAAAATGTACTCTAAAGCATTGCATTAGTGAAAATCATCTTTTGCTATATGTTTTATTTCTTTATACAATTAAAAGGAACCACACACACCACCTAATAAGATTAACATCAAGGAGTTGGTCTTAATACCCCAACACTTGATCAAGACCAACGATGAATTTCATCACCACCTTGGCTTGGGTTTTGCATACATATAACGTGATCGTGACTGTTGCTAGACGTAAATCCTAACGAAAGTTGACCAAGTGTAATAGGAGTGATTCCCCATGCATGAGGATAAGTCTTCAATGGTATGTGTCAAAAATAGAATGATCCCCCTTTCGTACCACCTATGTTCCACGTACTGTTCTACTCTTGCGTACCAATAGTCTCCCTCACATAAGGGCAGGTATATTGAGGGGATAGGTATAATGGAATGACAATGGTATATTGAAGGGATGACCATTTTGGGTGATACAAGAGCCCTCATTATGCATGGATAACAATTTTTTCTTTACAAGGTTTACATAACAGAAATCAAACACACTAAACCAGATTTAAGGCACACATTTAATCTGTAAACAAGATAATCATTTATTTGCTTGTGTGGTTCTCTTTTGTTTTGTGTAGCATAAATAATTGTAAAGGAGATAAAAATATACGTATCTTTTTAGAGAAACCCCCACCATGGTGTATTCACGTAGCCAAGCCCAATCATGGGCAGAAGCTACGAAAAGTATACAAGGAGGAATGAGTCGCCTCTGTTACAGCCCCAATGACTTGGTTATACCACCTTGGCAGCCTGACCCACAAAATAGTCCACACTATGCCACTACAGAAAAGTACTATAGAGGCACCCCTTTGAGGGGCACTCCCATTCAACACAGACCCTCTCAGGAGGAGTACACACATGGGAATGCCCCCTTAGATGCTCATTATGAGTGGCCACAGCATGATGAAGCACTAAAGCAACATAGGATTCATAAGGAGGGACCACATGATTATATCATTCACCCTCCACCCCTCATTCCTGTTAGAACTAATAGACCAAATATAGAGCGTAGGGCTCTTCAGACAGGGTGATCCAACTCTGCTTGCCCCTTTCACATGTACAAAAGGGAGTACAAGGAAAACCAGCATATTCCTCAAGAGCAATACACCGTGTGGGAGCAATGCGCCTCCACACCTGCTAATTATCAAGATCACCTATTGAGGCCAGAGCCTCGGGTGAATGCTACTAACCTCGATAGAGGAAAGCAACCTATAGAGATCTCGGATCACCATGATCGAGATAGATATGTAGGGGAGGCATCTAGGCCTCCTAGACCTAAGACGATGAAAAAAATAGACTTGGCATTTTCCAAACATGCCGCCTGCCAAGCACAAATCATGCAGCTTAGGAAAGATCAGTAGCATTTATAAAAACTATATCATCTTAACAAAGATTGCATTCAGTGCCAGACAGATGAGTTGATCTAGAAAACTATGTATGATAGGATTCCAAATCCTCATATGCATAAGACAAAAATTTATGAGAGGCACAACCCCTTAGTACGAGACAGGTCACCATGACCTTATCAAGTGTTGCCTCCAAGACCTCCTAGACCTGAGTGGGAAGCCACTCCTAGAACCAATGATGGGTGCCTTCCTCGAGCACCTGTCCATGTTTATAGGTCAAGCCCAAAAAATCCTCAAAAATCTTATGAGGAATTTGAGTGAGAAGAAGAGCGAGCTGAAACGCCCTACCAAGGTAGGGGGTGCCACCCGGCTACCCCTCCATAGGCCTCAAGTTCCTTGCAATTCACAATGAGAACAAACCAAAGAAGAGGAAATCAAATTCTTTGATGCATACAAAGCACTGCTAGAGCACCTAGAGTCTATGGAGACTAAGACTTTGGGGCCCCAAAAGCCCACTTTACGTCAGCTCCGAAGCCACCCTGTGCATCCATCAGTTTCGGCACCCCCATACCCTGACCACTTCAAAATGCCTCAATTGGCAATTTTTAGAGGGTATGAGGATGCCCAAGAGCACGTAACAAGATTCCTGAGTCAATGCTTTGGAATTTAGGACAATTATGCATTGCTTCTAAGAAAATTTATAACCACGTTCGTAGGCCCTGCCTCGGATTGGTTTACCCAGTTTCCAAAGCACAACATCACTAATCTGGACCAGCTAGTGGATGTGTTCCTTGAACGTTTTGCCTTCAACACCAAGATAAGTGACCTAGATTGCCTTAAGTAATATGATGATGAGACCATGGCTGCTTATGGGAATCGATGGAGGACATTACTTTCAAAGATACCTTACCTCCCTCCTATGGCCGACATGACTCAAATGTTTTCAAAGAGTTGCATAAGGTCGATCTTCATGCTATTATAGTTGTAGCAATATGCCACCCTCAAAGAAGCCCTGGCACAAGCCAGGATAATTGAGGAGATCAAAATACAAGATGACGAGATTGCCAAGCCATGCAAGAAATAGTGGACCAAAAATGCTAAAACTGGGCCCACACAATCGAAACCCGCCGCGGTCAATCAGGTTGCCATAACTATACTAAAGCCTGCACAAATGACATAACCCCCAAAGGATAATTATCAGACAGTTCCTCTTGATAACTATAAAAAGGAAAATCATAAACAAGAGAAAAATTAGTAGCGTCATCCTAAGCAACAATTCACACAATTCACGGAGTCTAGAGACTCCTTGTTTGATCGCTTGTTCATGGTAAACCTGATAAACTTTCTAGAAAGTCAACCCATAGAACCCAACGTGCCAAAACCCAAGGGCTATAGGGAAGACTTGTATTGTATATTTCATCGATAGAAAGAACACAACATCTTCTCTTGTTGGAAATTCAAAAACTTATTGCAGGACTTGATAGACAACAAAACATTCGTGGTAGATAATCCCGTAGCACTAAGCAACCAATAGATGGAAGTCTTCAAAGACCCCCTGCCTACCCATGACATGCAGGCAAATACTTTACAAGTGAACGAGGTAACACAAGACTACCCCATGCAAGGATACATAGGGATGATAAGCATCATGACACGAAACAAAAGATACCCAAAAGTGGTTGCACCCGTTGCAGCTATAGGAGATGTTCCATCAATGTCACAACCTCCACAACACCCTACACAACCTCCCTCGCCTAGACTAGTGGCCATGATTCAGACTAAGCTTACTCAAATTTTAAGGACCATGTCAGCTAGGCTCTCCATTTATGAGCTCATCCAACAATCACCTTCCCATTGGGAGGCTCTGATGGAGATAATCAAAGCCATTGAGCTACAGCCCCACGAACCCAATTCTTTCAACAATTTTTTGGACATGTGAGACAATGCACAGAACCAGTCATTACCTTTAGGGAAGATGAACTAAAACTAGTGACTAGTGATATGGTGTATCCACCCCTGCACGTCATCATGTAGGTCAACAAGATTCCATTCAAGAGGGTGTTGGTGGACACTGGCTCATCCAACAACATAATCATGATAGCGGCATTAAAACACCTTAAGCTGCCAACATCCCACATTGTGGCATCCACTTACACTCTTAGAGCATTCAACGACGTGTTATGCTCGACGATTGGCACAATTTTCCTACCCATCCAAGTAGGACAAAAGACCATTCCTACGTTGTGTCACATCCTTGAGGGTTAGATGGCCTACAATATCTTGCTATGTCGGCCTTGGATCAGGGACATGAAGTGTGTCCCTTCGATAGCCCATCAATGCCTTAAATACACATATGAAGGGCAAGTACATGTAGTCCCAGTAGACCTAGAGCCCTTTAAGTTTTGCAATGCGATGCAGCTAATGCCACAATAGACCCTCCCATTGACACATTTGGAATTTCAATTGAATCCATCCACATAGGGTCCGATTTCGCCTACATCCCCGCTATTAAGTCCCTCAACTCACCAACCTAGCCCATATTCATCATCTGTTCCTTCACCAATGATGCCACCTATGGTGGCCACACCGAAGCACAATGGGAAGAAGCGCCTAGAGGAGGTACCACCATTAGTATCAACCATATATATCGAAGAGGTGCCCAACCAGATGGAAGTCGAGACACTTGGTTCACCCAACATGGAGTGGACTCAGGGAGAACTCCCATTCCATCCCTCTCAACCACCAATGGTTACCATTGAGATGGCCAATACGGGCCTGGTGGAGTACCTAGTGTGGAACATTATGGCAACACCCACACTCGAATCCATGCAAGACTTGGGGAGACCATGCCTCCCCATAGGCACTATTGTTCCTTTAGGATACCCACCAAATCAGACCAATTTTGTAAATGGGGGCCTTGACAACGGCATTGAACCCTACCTACAAGAGGAAAAGGATGAAGAGCCATTTGCTGAGAATGTTGACTATCTGTCCAACCCATAATTTGCCTTGAAATACCTTAACCAATGTAATTGGCATGGATATGGATTGGGCAAATATGAACAAGGAATGCATGTTCTTTGTCAACCAAGGTACCAGATGCCATATGATAAGTCAGGAGTAGGGTTCAACCACCCTTTACCCATTGACATCTTGGTAGAAACCATGCAAGGCCTAGGTCTAGGCAATAGGGATGGTTTGGCACAAGATCCGTATGCCAATCCCAACATAACGTACACATTGGGGGATTATCTCCCATTGTTAACAACAAACCTTGTTGACCTCAACAACCCCTCCCCTTTGTTCGAGAAATGGGAAATTTCAAGAAGTAACTTCCAAGAGGGATATGAAAAAGATCTAGGGGGGTCTTTTGAATATGAGTCATATTATGAGGTAGCACCTTGGTACCCTTTTGAGTCTGATAGCAATCACTCGTAGGTGACACCCATTGACGACTATCAGGAGAACTTTGTGGCAATGTTTTCCTTGAATGTTCCAATCGGGCAATTGCTACCTCTAGAGAATCTAGCCCTCCCATAGAGAGCGAAACAACCCAGAAGGGACCAAATCAACATGCTCAAACAAAATGATCCTCCCATGCTATCCATAAGGCCAAGTGATCCATCGAAGGAAGAAGATCCTAACAACTTCTTCAACATTGACTACCTGTGTTGGGTTTTCAATTTTCGTAGAGAGTGAGGATAGTGATCAAGAAACGCCTAGTGAGAGGCTATACCAACCATAGGAGCACATAGTTGTCAGAGCCAATGAAGGCCTATGGATCTTCGATAGTGACTATGAGGATGAGACTGAGATGGCATATCTCAACCATATGAGGCAACAAGAATACCCCATAGACATCGATGGTATGTTTGAACATCTGAATATGGGACCAAGGCATAGGTGGCATTTAAATAAAGTACAATTAAACCAAGTGCTTCATCCACCACTTTGAGCATACAGGGAGCACCTCCTACCTAGAGATCTTATAGGGCCAACAGTGCCAAGGGTAGACCCTATCCTTCTATCCACACATAGGGCCGATCCTTTTGTGCTAGTACCCACAGAGCCAGATCTGGGGCACAAGGATCACCAAGAATGTCTAAATCAATACCCATGCGGTCATGGAGACCAAATTCAATCCATAAACATGATCTCCATTGATTTAACTGCCCCATCTATAATCAAGCCGATCCAATGTGACCATTGTATATGGACCTAGATTCCATAGAATAGGATCACATTGACTCACCACCATACCCATAAGAGTACTGGCCTTGCGGTGAGATGTTTCATTTCACTCTAGGATAGACTCAGGATATCTTCCATGCTGAAGAGAAACCTGACATTCCCAACGTAGATCTAAACTCAGCAAATGATATCCACCTTATCCCAACTCCACACTAGTTTGAGGATGGATCCCACATGTCAGTCGAAGAGACGATTGACGTAGACATCGGTTCTGATCCAATGAATCTGTAAATCATCAAGCTAGGAGTAAGTTTATCCCCTGAAGAGCAAGCCGATTACATTTCCCTTCTCAAATAGAAGAAGGAGGTTTTTGCATGGTCCTAAAAAGACATGCTAGGGCTAGACCCATAGCTAGTCACGCATAATTTAACACTTGATCCGACAATCAAGCCAGTCAAGCAAAAGCTACATAAGATGCACCCAACATTGGCCTTAATGGTAAAATATGAGCTAAAAAAGCTATTGGATGCACAATTTGTCATCTGCATAGATTACCCACCATGGTTGTCCAATATGGTACCCATCAAAAATCCTGACGGGAGGATTCGCATATGCACTAATTTTCAAGATTTAAACAAAGCAAGTCCCAAGGATGATTTCCCCTTGCCTAGCATCGACGCATTGGTAGATGCTACAACAAGCCACGAAATGCTTTCCCTCATGGATGGTTTCTCAGGATACAACCATATTCCTATCAATCCCGATGATCAACTAAAAATGGTGTTCACAACGCCTTGGGGGACATTTTGTTATAAGGTCATGCCCTTTGGCCTTAAAAACATTGGAACCACTTACCAATGCGCTATGACATACATCTTCCACGGTCACATGCATAAAACTTTGGAAGATTATATGGATGATTTGTTGGCCAAATCCCTTTTGTGCCAAAATCATCTCAATGAATTATGCAAGATCCTTGATCACCTCATTGAACACAAGGTTAGGCTAAACCCCAAGAAGTGCATATTTGGCATCACATCTGGAAAAATCTTGGGTTTCACAGTCTCAAAATGAGACATTGAGGTAGATCCAAATAAAGTCAAGGAAATCCTTGAGATGCTTCCCCCAACCACCATCAAACAACTTAGAAGCTTGCAGGGTAAGTTCGCATCAATCAAACGCTTCATAGCACAGTTATTTGACAAGTGCCAACCCATGAATAAATTATTACACAAGGGGGTAGCATTTCATTGGGATGATGAGTGCCAGTCAGCCTTCGATGACATCAAACAATACTTGGATTCACCGCCAGTATTGGCACCACCTAGACTAGGAGTGTTGTTCTATTTATACATCTCAGCTATCAAGGTGGCACTGGGTGCCATGCTAGCCCATAAAAATGAAATACATAAAGAACAAGCTAATTATTATCTTAGCCGCATCTTGGTCAGTTATGAACTTAACTATGCATACATTGAGAAGCTATGCTTGGCGATGGTATTTTCCACCAAAAATCTATGCCATTACATGCTGAGAAATATGACATATGTTGTGTCTAAGGAGAATCCATTACGGTACATGATGAGTTGTACTTATCATAGTAGTCGCATGACGAAATGGATCATGTTGTTGACGGATTTTGACATTGAATTCATTGGAAAAAATTACATCAAAGGTCAAGTCATCACCTATCAACTAGTAGAGACTCCTCTTGAATACTATCAACCTTTAACCATAGAGCTACCCAATGATGGGGTCTTCCATGTCTCAGAATCGCCAGATTCTGATGAGCCTGAGTCACAGGTCGACATAACCTTATTTTTTGATGGTTCTAAATGTGAGCAAGGGGGTGGCACGGGAATCGTATTTTTCACACCACAAGGGGCTCCAATGCCTCTATCATTTAAACTTGATTTCCCGTGCACCAATAACAATGTTGAATATGAAGCCTTGCTCATAGGTCTTCAAACAACCATCACCATGAACATAAAACACTTGAATATCTTTGGTGATTTGCTATTAATTGTCAACCAAGTGAAAGGGGTATTCCAATGCAAATGCCCAGTTCTACAGGCCTACAAAGCCCTTATGGATAAATTCCTAGAAAAACTTGAATGGTATGACATCAAGACACTCCCTCGATCATCGATCATCGAATCATTTTATAGACACTATGGCCTCCTTGGGGTCACTAATCCCGCAAGATCCTTCTGGTGAGATGATAACCATTCAAGTCAAAACATTATCACAATCCACGATGGAGCGTGTAAGCTCTGACATAACACCAAGAATCCACCTGATCCAGATTGAACCATATTAGGATAGGTTCTCTTGAATCCATGATAGTCTAACTCATGCCAAATGGGGGTCTTTTTTCTCTCCAACCCCTCTTAATAGCAACAAAACACTATTTTTACAAGTTCTATCCTGCTCAGCTTTTGCTAGGGATGAACTTCAAGAGGGATCAGCCGTTCATACCATTGAGGTTTTTGATTAGTGATGAGGCCTAAAAATGCCTCAATCATAACATGTTTTGAACACTGAAATTGCCTTTAAACTATTATGTTTAATCTAATATGCTAGTTAAGTTAATTCAATATGTTTTTGTAGCACCCTAAAATTGGCACGGTTAAAACCTTAGTAAAAGATAAAAGATAAAAATTTGAATTTTAACCCCAAAACGCTCCAAAACCGCCTGTTACCCGTTTCCTCATTTTTCGTGCCATTTTTAGGATTTGTTTTGACCATTGGACGATATCATCGTAGATTAGACGAGATCGTCCCAGATCTGATGAAATCGTCATGGACAGAACGTCCAGACGATTTTGTCCCAAAACCAAATTTTCATAATTAGCTTCTGTTTCAACAGCCTCTCCAACTTGGGCGTAAGCACGTCTACGCAGTTGGAGATTTCCCCGTTGGAGATCTCCCATATTGGGATGATCCCCAACCTCCTAGCCTCCCCCTAATCCTATATAAACTAGGATTTTTCTAGTTTATCCCCCTGACTCTGACTCCCCCTGATTCTGATTCCCCTGAACCCTTTAGCTGATTGATTCAGATCCTTATTCACTAGAGCATCCTCGTACTACTGTCTGTATGTTGCATTTCACATTTTCTTGTAGGAACTCTATTGTTTTTCAGTCGAAGATAGCTCGAATCATCGCAAATGATCTCGGACGATTACGAATGATTTTGTCGAGGAGCGTAGATGATCACGTACGATTGGAGGCGATCCTGACTGTAGTCCAGATTGGGGGCAATCCGAGTCTAGAGTTTGCATCTTCTTAATTTTTTTGCATTTTTCCATTATAATTCTGCATTATCTTAGGTTATTATGTTTATGCATCTTGGAGTTCACCTCATCTAGTATAAATGCATGATAAAATCAAAATAGATTGTGAAGTTGATACTTGTCCTCTCTAATTATTGTTTGGATCTATCATTCAGACAAATTTATAGTTATTTCTATCATTTCCCTTCGCTTCTGTAGTTGCATCTTGGGTATTTTGTATCTATTTTTGTGATTGTAGGTTTCTAATGAATTCATCAGATATCAGACGATCCTGTCTGATCTCAGATGATTACGTATGAACTAAGGTGATCTGGACTGCTACAAAACTTAGAATCCTCATCAGACATCCGAAATCAGGTATGATCTGTCCTAATTTGCCTATTCTCTGTGTTTAGCAACCATTTCTATTTTTTGTATCCATTTAAATCATTATTGGCATATAGAATAGTTTAGATTCATTTTGGCCAAACCTAGGAGCTGAATGATTGAGTATAAAATGAACACATCAAACCCATTCCCAACCTAGGCGTGGAAACTGCCACTCAAAATTTTCCTGGTGAACCCACCATCCGTCGAAAATTCACCCTTATACTCCTCCCCCGAGAGGCGGGACCTTCAAAGGGCCTCTCAGTCCGAGGTATTGTCCCATCCTTCTCGCATCCCCCTTCTGGGCGCGGATCCTATAGCCTGAGGGTAAGGATGCGAAAAATTTGGAGCGATACATTTTGGTGAACCCGACGTGAAAACTAAAAACCTTTTGAAAACAATTCAAAAAAAAAAAACAAAAACATAAATGCATTTAGAATCAAATATTGCATGTCATATTTAGATGGTAGATTATAACAAAAGACGAGCCGTCACCATTAATGTTGAAAATCAATTAGCAACTATAGAGATTAATTCTTTGCTTAGAGTAGCTCCAACATATAGAGTCCCACCTTTATGGGACGAGCTTAATAGGAGATTGAATCTCATTTCATCTAGAGCAACCGAACTTAGGCAAATCAAGAGGTTTGTCCTAGATAGAATCCTGGATCCCGATCAAGTGACTTTGTATCATGAGCTTCAGAGAGCTTGCCATAGGTGGTTAGCAGATAAAAGAGCCCTTGTGTCTTCTGAGTTGTATACCTTTGAGGAATACCTTGATAATGCAGTTGTAGTACATAAATTTATGTCTCATATAGAGGACCAAGAGGTCGTTCTTACGGATAGACAAATATGGAATAGAGTCCCCAGAGCTGTGTTATATCGAGAGTATTGCCATGAGATTTATTTTTACAAGACAGAATCTAAAACAGATAATATTACTATAGCACACTTTATCAAGTTCCTGAAAAACCATTTCCAATTTGAAGAAGAGCATTTTATGACTCCTGATGAACTTGATCCTATCAATGACATTCATAAACTCTTTTTAGAAAACTAAGCTATTATTTTATTATTGTTATTTCTTGTATTTAGTGTGCTATTTGTTGTCTTTATAAGCATAAAATAAAAATAAAATATAAAAAAAAATCAAAACATTTTTAAGCATTATAGTAGGTATATAATTAAAATATATACCTCCCAAATCTGTTCCAAATATATCAATATATATTTGCTAAAATCTAAGATTTAGACATAATGACTAGACTCAGGAATGGAAAACAAATTGAGGTAGAAGAAGATTGGTTAAGGAAAACAGAAAATAACCCAGATGTCCTTCCCGAAGACCCAATTCAGGAAGAAGGAACTCTAGACCAACAAGAAGAAGACTATGTTGATGCAAATGAACAAAGAGAAAATGTTAGGGAGGAAGAATCCTCATCTCCTAAAATATCTCCAGAAGGAGTTGTTACTTTTGAGAACATGGAACATTTTTGGAAGTTCCTCCATGATAATATGGGCACCCTTAATAGAGCAGTTCATATGGACAAAGATCAAATTAGTGACACTCAAGCAACCCTAGAAGACATATATCACACACGCACTAATCCTTTGTCCTTCGTTGATCAAGAGAGTGATCAAGCTGGACCGTCCAATTTGGACATGGCTACTATAATCCAAAACACGTGACAACAACAGGTTACCCAACTACCTAGAGTGCCTGTTACTAAGCCAAGGGTTATTCCCACACAAAAGAAACCTTCATTCACTGCTCTATTTCGCCAAGCTATTGATCAATATACCTCAAATCAACAAAAGCCTAAAACAAAACCGAATGTTAATTTCCAACAATCTGGGATACAACATAATGCTACCACAAATCTTCTTCATAATACTCTTCCTACCAATCATTTGCATAACAACAATATAGCATCTAATCCTTATGTCCCGCCTTCCTACGCTCACAAATCCCATGCTCATGTACCACCGAACCAATAGGTAATCTGGAAGCCATGGTGAAATAGTTAACCTCCCGTATGGACCAAATAGATCCCTATCGTCCCTCGTACAATTATCGAGAGATGTGTAGTCAACCTCTAGATCCTATAGTTGTAGCACAACCATATCCCAAACACTTTCCTATGCCTGTCCTACCTATATATAAAGGAACCGAAGATCCCATAGAGCATCTTCGTATGTTTAGGATAGCATGTCATGATATATCACATGATGACTTGTTATTACTAAAAATGTTCCTAAAAAGTTTAGGAGGGATGGCATTGGAGTGGTATTATCAATTGCCCACTCATTCTTTGAGAAATTTTGAAGAGACCGCTGAGTCTTTTGTGCATCAATTTAGTGCCTATATTGAAAGGCATGTAACCATTAAAGATTTGTACAACCTAAAACAAGACAAAGATGAGTGTTTTGCTGACTTCTTAGCTCGATGGAGGCAGTTGATAGGAAAATTACACTTTGTGTTACCTTATCGGGAAATGTTGGATATTTTTATCAATAATTTACAAGAACAACTATCCTATGAATTATCAACTGCTACCTTGACCACCTTCGATCAAGCTATAGACTTAGCCCGAAGAGTGGAAGATGCTCTCATTAGAAGAGGTCAGCTCAAAAGGAAAGATGATGAGAAAACATCCAGAAATCAATATAAAAATAAACAAGTTGTGGGTGATGGAGTCATTGATAGCGTAAACATTGCCAATGTTAATACTGTGAAAACAATAGAGAAGTTCATATTGAAACCTCCTGATAAACCACCCCGAGAATTTACTAGGTTAAATCAACCTTTATCAACCATTCTCCCACAACTATTAGCCCGAGGATTGATCCAATTACCAACTATCCGAGAACCTGATCCAACCATACCCGGATACAGAGTTGATTTACATTGTGATTTCCATAGAGGACCTGGACATGCTACCAACTCTTGTAAATGATTAAAACATAAAATACAAGATTTAATTGATAACAATGAGATGGAGGTACAAGCCTTTCAACCTAAACAAAATCCTACTAATAATGTTCAAAAGAACACCCCTCAAAGTCGAATCAGAATGCCAATCAATCATTGGACATATTTCAACATCCTTTACCAAAGCATGGCAAAGAGGTGGCTAATCAAATTGAACATCATAATGTTCCTCCTCCTACCCGATATGTAGGAGCCATTAGTGGGCATTTACCTATTCACGATCTAGAAATATTTGACACAACTTTATCCATGGTTACGTCCAGACCCCTATATAATACTCGAACACCTGATCTTAGTGATGTAGAATCTGATACTGAAAGTGACATGGAAATCACCTCCAATCAATCGAATAGTTCTGAAAATGAATCAGATCCTATTCAACCCATCACAAATTCTATGGTTCTGGAAGAACCATTTCCTAGAAGAGTTACTACTCGACCCTCTTCTCATCAGTTCCTTTCTAATGAACAAGCCATAAACGCTAGACCGAGACCAATTCATCATCCTCAAAATAATATTGTAGGTACCATCGGAGTCGTTACTCGACAACAAGCTCAAAACTCTCAACGGGATCAAACTCAGAATGATGGATCAGCTCCATTTGTTTTGAAAAATCCCAATAAAGGGAATCATATGCCTAATGTTCAACCTAAGCCTCCGTATAATATTAATGAACAATTATCCAATACTACAACTAGAATTTCCCTTTTGGACCTTTTAAGATCTTCTCCTATCCATAGGGATGAATTAATGCTCACATTAAGCCAAATGATGGTACCACAAAATATTCAGCCTGAAGCCATGACCAATACTATCATAACTCGAGAAGTTGACTGTATTGACTTCTGAGATAGGGATATACCACAACATAGTTTACATAAGGATAACCCTTTATATATTACTGCCCTAATTGGGGACGTAGCCGTTAAACGCGTCTTGATTGATAATGGTTCATCTTTAAACATATGCACTTTTGACTTCTACCAAAGATTTGGCTTTAGGAGTGACGAAATGAAAAGAACGGATATGATCATAAAAGCCTTCAATGACGAGACACAAGAAACATGTGGAGTCATTACTATACCCTTGCAAGTTGGTCCTAGAACCCTAGATACGACCGTGTTTATTGTACATTGCCCTACATCGTACAATATACTTTTGGGTCGCCCTTGGATCAACGCGATGCGAGCGGTTCCATCCACTTTACATCAGTGTGTTAAATTCGAATTTAAAAACCAGTTGGTTACCATTCATGGTGACCCTAGACCCTTTGATATGTGTGCTTTGGCAGAACCGGTTGGAGTTCAATTTTTCCCTGCTCTTTCATCCACACATCCTAATTCTCATCAACCATCTAAACGTGTGAAACACTCACCCATAACATCACCTACTTTTTCCCCATCAACTACACCTCTACATATAGCTCAACCATCTTCTGAACAAACCCCATTAGGACCTCGAAAAGATCCCAGAACTACAACCAATGTTCCTTGTTTTACCCCTATAACTTCCACACCGATAGACTCATCCATCGATATCCCTATAACATCTCCATCCACTACAGGCATCCTTTCCACATCAAAAGATCTAGGAAATGTTCCTTCTACCTCTTATGCTCTTACTGATGAACTCTTACCCGATTTATCTAAAATTCTTATATCAAAGAGATCAACACTGCCATGCAAGCTTCCCTTGTTTTAAATAAACTCCCACCTTCTCCTCATACCTTGGGCCTCCCACAACCTATGGGAAGTATCTACCAAGTCGGGAGTTGTGCTTTTATTTATAAGGGATATGATTGGGGAAGAATACCCAGAAACATCAAGACACATTGTGATGGATATGCTCGATGCTATTTTGCTAATGAATATATTAAAGCTAAACCCATAATGCTTAAATTGGGCTATAAAGGGAAAGGTTTGGGACCTTTCCAAAATGGTATGAAGGAACCTATTGAGGTAGAACCATGGCCTCGCCCAATGCGGTGTGGGCCTATTTCCTAGTAAAGGTCAACCCTTCCCATTTGAGGAGGATGACCATCTTACATGTTATCAAGATTATCTCGATAAACAAGATTCTTTGCTTTCAAAAAATAATCCCTTTACCTGTCATATGCTATCTCTCGCCTACCCTGAGATGATTGCCGAATCCGACGATGAGTTGGAAGGGGATATCTTCCATGATGTCTCCGTTGATGACTTATTACATAACAAATTTTATTTTGATGGCTCTATACCTAGTATAGCCCAGCTTGAGGCCTCGACTCCTCAAGACGAATTATCCAAGCTAACCTTGGAAGAATTACAAGAATTGGGTGTTTCACCCACCCCACCTAATTTTGAGAGAGATTTACATATGGAAGTTGAAAACGGTATAAAAATTAACATTGGAACCGAACATAACCCTCACATAATCAATATTGGATCAGAATTAAGTCAAGAAAAACAAGATAAATACATTTCATTTCTTAAAGACTATGAAGATGTCTTTGCTTGGACATATGAAGACATGCCAGGTCTGGACCCTTCTGTAGTCATGCATCATCTAGTAGTCCATCCAGATGCTAAACCTGTTAAACAAAAACTTAGAAAAATGCATCCTAAAGTGGCCTTACTAGTCAAAGCAGAACTAGAAAAACTATTGAAGGTCGTTTTTATACAAGCCATTGATTATGCTGAATGGATCTCAAATGTAGTTCCAGTAACTAAGAAAGAAGCCACTAAAGTTAGGGTTTGTACAGACTTCAGAGATATTAATGTTGCCTACCCTAAAGATGATTTTCCTCTTCCTAACATGGATCAAATCATTGATTTTACTGCTGGAAGTGGAATGATATCCCTAATGGATGGATTTTCTGGTTATAATCAGATCAGGATAGCTCCTGAAGATCAGGCTAAAATAGCCTTTATTACCCCTTGGGGAACCTTTTGTTGGAAAGTAATGCCATTTGGTTTAAAGAACGCAGGCACAACCTATCAACGAGCCATGACTTATATCTTTCATGATATGATGCATGATATTCTACATGATTATGTAGATGATATTATAGCTCGTTCCATCAAAGAAGATGATCATTTAAATGACCTGAGAAAAGTATTTGATCGGTTAAGGGAGTATCTTATCCGATTGAATCCAGCCAAATGTATATTCGGAGTTAAGTCCGATAAATTATTGGGGGTTATCGTTTCTTTACGTGGCATTGAAATTGACCCTCTCAAGATCGCGGCTATCACTGATATGCCCGCACCCACCAATATATCAGAATTACGAAGTTTACAAGGTAAGCTTCAAGCTATTCGTCGCTTTATTGATAAGTTGGCAGATAAAACTGGACCCTTTCTTAAACTTCTTAAGAAAGATGTCTCTTTTCATTGGGACAACAAATGTCAGGAAGCATTTGAACTCCTCAAGCAATATCTCCTCCAACCACCGGTGCTTTCCCCACCTAGATCTGATCGTCCATTTATTTTGTACATTTCTGCTTCCGATTTTGCCTTAGGAGCTATGTTAGCTCAGCTTGACGATGAGAAGAAAGAACGTGCTAATTATTACATCAGTAGAACCTTAATCAGTTATGAAACTCGCTATACCATATTAGAGAAGTTATGTCTTGCAGTCATATTTTCTACACAGAAACTACGACATTATATGCTCAGTCAAAAAATGTATGTTATTGCCAAATTCGACCCTTTGCGATATCTTATGAGTCGACCGTATTTATCTGGTCGCACAGCCAAGTGGGTTCTTGCGCTAAGCGAGTTTGAACTCACGTTTATAGGACAGAAGTCTGTTAAAGGTCAAATCATAGCAGATCAATTAGTTGTTGCACCCTTAGAGTCTACCCATCCCCTCATCATTGAGCTTCCCGATGAATGCCTTAAATTAGAGGTAGACCATCCTAAACAATGGTCCCTATACTTTGACGGAGCCCGATGCATGAGTGGGGCTGGTGCAGGTATTATCTTAATATCTCCACAAAAACATCTTATACCTCTGTCCTTTAAATTAACATTTGCTTGCACTAATAATATTGCTGAATATGAGGCTCTAATCCTTGGATTACGAGCAGCTTTGGCACTGAAAATTAAAAATTTGTTAGTTTTTGGTGATTCCCAACTTGTCATAAATCAAATCAATGATGTTTATCAGACCAGAGATGATAAATTATGCCCATATAAAACATATGTTTTGCAATTATTATCCTTATTTGATCAAGTTACTTTGGAAGCTATTCCTCGAACTAGCAATCGTGCGATCGACGCTATGGTCGCAGTCGCATCTCTTTTGCCCTTGGAGTTAGATGATGAATATGCTACCATCATTATTCATCGACTCCAAGAACCCGCTTCAAGAAAATCATGCTTAGAACCTTTGGATGTGTTTCTAATCAATGAAACTACTCCCAAACCATGGTACACTGATATATTTAATTTTCTGCAAAATGGAACCTTCCCTGATGGTTATACTAGCAACCAACGCCGATTATTACGTAGACGAGCAAGTCGCTTCGTAATCATTGGTAATACCTTGTATAGGAGATCTTTTGAAGGCATATTATTAAGATGTTTGAATCTAGAAGAATCTAGATCAGCTTTGAGTGAAGCCCACGATGGATCTTGTGGAGGACACTTTAGTGGTAACGCCATTGCTAAGAAGCTCCTTCGGATAGGATATTTTTGGCCTACCATGGAGAATGATGCACATGATTATGTGCACCATTGCGACAAGTGCCAAAAACATGCTGACCTTGTCCATGCGCCTGCACAAGAGCTACAGGCTATTTCATCTCCTTGGCCCTTTTCAAAATGGGGCTTAGATATCATTGGGAAAATCAACCCTATGTCATCTGATGGACACAAATTTATCATAACCGCTATGGAGTATTTCACAAAATGGGTTGAAGCTATGCCTTTAGCTTCTTGTACTGGAACACAAGTTTCCAAATTTATCTTTAATCAAATTATTTGTAGGTTTGGAATTCCTGCCAATCTCATCTCAGATAATGGAACTTGTTTCAAAAATAAATATGTCAAAAAATTATGTCAAAGATATAAAATTCAACATCGTTGGTCCACTCCCTATTATCCTCAGGGTAATGGCCAAGCATAAGCATCTAATAAAACATTAATCAAAATTCTCAAAAGACTGGTCAATAAATTTGGTCGAGATTGGCACATCCAATTATATCCTGCTTTGTGGGCCTATCGAACTAGTGTTCGCACCCCCACTGGAACTTCACCTTTCATTTTGGTTTATGGCGCTGAAGCTGTTTTTCCCTTTGAATTAGAAGTTCCTTCTTTGGCTCTACTACTTCAAGATACTAAAGTAGGGGATGAATATCGTGCTGGCAGATTTAGTCAGCTGGAACTTTTAGATGAAAAGTGCATCAATGCTTTGGAGCATCTTCGTGCCTACCAAAACAAGCTTAAGAGAGCATATCACAAGAAAGTTCATCCTCGATCCTTTGAGATCGGCGACCTTGTCTTAAAAGAAAATAAAAAAAATACTAATGCTACTAAAGACCTTAAAGGTAAATTCGAGCCCAACTGGCTTGGACCATATATTATTACTGCTAAATTTGGATCGGGAGCATACAAATTATCTACCTTAGATGGTAAAGAACTTAAAGAACCTATGAACATTATGCATCTCAAACGCTACTATGCATAAAACATTGGGTCATTTCATCATTTGTATATATTGTATTTTGCATATTGTTTCATTTTTAGACATTTCTATCAAAATATTTTTTTCAAAGAACAGTAATAGTATTTCTTCTTGCAATTCATCAATTAAAATCAAATACAAAAACATCAAAATCATCAAAATCTTCAAAAACATCTTTTATTCATACTTGTCAATTCTTGGAGTTTGCAGTTATATTTTTAATTATTTTGGATAAATGAGCATTTATTTGGAATCCCACACTTTCACACTCACATGAATAAATATCTTGATTTTATTTAGTATGATTATTAATCTCTCTTATATCAAAGTCCACATTGGCATTAAATAAAGTTTTGAGCATAGAGAACTGATCTTGTTATTTACTTGAACCAAGTATATCTTTTCACATTAAAATGATTTCATTGCAAATTCAATATGATGCTACATAGTAGACATGGTTTCTTGAGTGAAAAGTTTCCCCTGCTATCCTATCATGCACATGGTCTAGAATCTTTGAGAATTGACAAAAGGACAAGCTCACCCCTACCCATAATAAAAATCCCTTGCTCTACAACTAATCCGAGCAAGTATCCCTAGCATAGGAAGAAAAAGAAAAGTTCAAGAAAAAGAGAAAAAGAAAAATGTTATTTTGTATCATCACAACAATGTTTCAACATTATCTCAAATATCAAGCAAAAATACAAACAAATAAAAAGAGCAAAAGAGAAAAGCAAAAGCAAAATGCAATAAAATCCTTTCCCTACCCCTTGAAAAGAAAATAAGGGTGAATGAGCTTGAATCCCTGGAATTCTCAATTATTCGAAAACTGTGAGGTAAGCCCCATAACATGTGGTTTGTGCCCAACCCGCTTGGCCTTGGGTAATTCCTAGCGTGGTGATATGTCTCGTCACATTAGCGACCTTCTTTTGTATAGACCTATGTCGGCTTATGGATTAGCTAGCTCTTGATAACCTAACTTGCACAGTGAGTCCGGTACGGTTATATGCATATAAATCATGGTTAACGAACATTCATTTGGTTAAGGCAAATTGCTTGTATCAAATTATCTTGCTCAAAATTGGTGAATGAACAATACAATTGCACACACATTTGTATTTGAGAGATTTTGTATCATTATGATAAATCAAGATCGGTAATGAACTCACATTTGCACATGAGGATCCCTTATAAACCTACATTTGTTTTTGAGATAATTTAAAATATTTCTGTTTTATCCTCTTATTTCAGAATTTTGTTTTGTATAAAAACAATTATATACATTGTGTCACAAAATTGCAAAACGATTTCAAACAACATGTTCATCATATTATTATTTTTTGTTTATCAAAAATCAAAAATCAAAAAATCAATCATGCAATAAAACTAAAATATCTATTTTATCTTTGGATTTCGCGATGATGGTATAAGTCTATACCTATAAATTCTATGCCTAGCGCAAACCATTGTTCTAATTTTATTTTCCCATCCATTTTAATAAACACATATGGCTTACATCATTATGTTACACAATTGTGCTTCAAAACGAACGAACACTTATTCTATTTTATGTCATTATGTCAAACATTCCATCTTGCAACCATGGTATAATTTCTAAGGAATTATTCAAAAATTTATCACACTTAGGAATTTATGCCTAGCAAAAATCACTTTTAAACATATTTCATGCATAATTTTGTGAAAAATCTGAAAACAAATCATCACCATCATCATTTTCATCATCACAACACCAAGTCTTAAGACAGTCTCTTAAGCACTCTTTTACTTTTAGCAATATTTCTATACTAGGATTAGCTTGACGACCTAGCGAGCGGCGACTCCATGAAACGGTCTATAACAGTGACAATGTCCTTTGAAATTATTGTTAGAAGTCTCTTTTATTTTTCATCAAATCACACCAAAACAACCAATTTATGCACATCGATTATTTCATTTACAAATTTTATGGCATGACATAACATTATAATTTACTTCCAATGACATAATTACATGAATCAACAATTCAAGCATCATAATACAACATATACACAAGTCATATCATCAAAAATATAATATATATATATATATATATTCAATGAATTATATACATCATCTGGATTGGTATGCCACAATCCATACTCTAGCATACTCAATCCCCTCAAAAGTAATAATAATATAATCTGCACTCTGCAGTAGCTAGCCTCGAGAAGCCCTCGAGCTCTCAGCCTCATCTCCTCCCCCACCCTGATGTGGAGGAGGTGGTCCCATAGAGGTCTGGGCCGTATCTCGGGTCCTCATCGTCGATCGTGAGGATGTCCTCGATGATCCCATCATGACCGGCTCTGCAATGGGGGCTAGCAATGGTATCCTCTATCCCTCTGGGACCGCTTGATAGTACAACCCCTAGTAGAATGCGGTCTGAGCAATAGACCATGCCAGATCCTGAGTGCTCGCTCCTCCGCCCCGAGCTCTAAGCCGTGTAGCCTCATCCTGTAGTGTCTACACCTGAGCCCGAAGGCGGGCAACCTCAGCCCGAAGAGCCACCGTCTCGCTGCTCTCCCCTACCTCAACACCCTTGCCCTTATCAGGCGATGGTGGTCTCTCCCCCTACTATGAAGGGAATCTCTCCTCCCTTCGCTCTATCTCCTGTGGCCTCTATGGAGCCTGACCCATCCACTGGCATCTCTCCTATGGGGACCATCGCTGCTCTCTCCTACCATGACCCCGCGCTGCCTCAATGGCAGCCTGGCACCACCTCCCCATCCGTCGCACAACCGCGTGCACCGGACCCTGTGCCCTCATCATCCGAGGAGGGTGGATGCCTATGTACCAAGCATCGTAGCCATCTGCAACCCTAGCATCGTCACCATCCACTGGCTAGATGGGGGCATCGTCCGCATCCTAACTCCAGAATCCGTGCATGTCTGGAGCCCCGCTCAATGTAGTACTATCCCAAATAGTCTGGGAGTACTCGTAATCCCTGAGAGAAGGGATCCCCTATCGTAGACCAAACTACCATAGTACCCGATCATAGCGGTGGAGCTCTACCTCTCCCCGCTCCATCCTCGCCCAGCGGACTCGCCCGATGCGAGCTAGCGCTCCCGCCCATCCTCTGCCCACCCGGGGTGCTCTCGCCATGGCCTCCAGGTGATCTAGTTTGGGATGAGGTCGTCCAGCAACCTCCAAGACATCGATAGATCTATCCACCGCTGTGACCCTCTCTGTAGCCACCAATAGTAAACCCGAGGTCTCTCCCGGTCAACCCCTATCAGTGGGAGCCCTATCGGCCTCCACACCGCAATGTGCTCCCAGCACCAAACTTGTAGCAGCGATGTCAAGACCAGACATCGACCTCCCTTGTATACGACCCCATGCAGGATCCTATACAAGCGGCAGAGTACAAAGCTACCCCATGCAAACCTATACCCGTGGTCTCTCATGTCGCAAACTACATCTGAGAGGAGCCATGGTAGCCTGCACCCACTCTGGTGGCACAACAGTAAGCCACCTACCACCCCTACCAAAACCCGAGTCAGCCTAGATGCCCCAGGCATCTACCGTAGAGACTCGATGTTCACCCCGCCCTTCTCCAGGGCGAAGCTCGGGTCTCCAGTCAACCTCATCATCGCTTGGCCCTGATTGGCCATAGGCATCATGAGCCATCCCTATATGGGGATCCTCATGATCCTCCATACGTCCTCTAGTGTGGGAGCCATCTCCCCTATCGATAGCCAGAAATAGGACGACCCTAGATACCATCTCTCTGCTAGGGCTATCAGTAGCCCCATGTCAGTCGATACTTGTGGCATCTCTGCCACATGCTGTAGCCCGACCTGTCCTAGTCGGTCACGCTCTGCCTAGTCAAGCATGGCTATGTCATCTCTTAGTCCATCGTATTTCCATTCTCGGCTCTTTAGTAATCCCCTCTGCAAAACAAATAATAAACAACAAAATTTATTAATTACCAATCATTAAAATCAAATTAAGCACATTTTAAAATCAATTTAAAGATGCTATCATCCACCATCGGATGATATCATCCCAAATTGGGCAAAATCGTCCCTTGTTGAATGAGATCGCCCCTAGTTCACCGATTTCGCCCTCAGACGAAATCGACGATTTAGAGACGATTTCGACGAAATAGGGATGATTTCGTCCGGACATCGTCGACGACCTAAAAACGGCCGTGATGCCCCAAATAATCAAAATTTAAATCCACAAATTGCACAAAGCAAAATCAAACCTAATCTACTAGGATTAGATCCTTACCCGTAGCCCACGCTGGACCTCTGTCGCTCTGTGCGCTGTCTCCACCATTGTTTCTCTTTGCAGAGCTCTAGAACAGTAAAGATGAATAGTAAAAATGAATTAGGGTTTTACCCTATTTTCTTAATTTTATTTAAAAAATCAACATTTTAATTTTTTTCTTTTCGCGTTTTTACCTCAAACGTTCGATTTGGGTAAAAACACGGAGGGGGCACCATAGTCAGCAGTTGTACGATTCGACCAAGAATCATCGTCTAAAAAATTGAGTACATTTTTGCTTTCTCGTAAAATGGGAAAAACTCGTCTTTAACGCATTTTCTTCGAAAAATTCGCTAAAGAGGGGGCAAAATGTAGCACCCTAAAATTGGCATGGTTAAAACCTTAGTAAAAGATAAAAGATAAAAATTTGAATTTTAACCCCAAATTGCCCGTTAAACCGCCTGTTACCCATTTCCTCATTTTTCATGCCATTTTTAGGATTTGTTTTGACCGTTGGACGATATCGTCACAGATTAGACGAGATCATCCTAGATCTGACGAAATCATCATGGACAGAACGTCCAGATGATTTTGTCCCAAAACCAAATTTTCATAATTAGCTTCTGTTTCAACAGCCTCTCCAACTTGGGTAGAAGCGCATCTACGTAGTTGGAGATTTCCCTATTGGAGATCTCCCAGATTGGGATGATCCCCAACCTCCTAGCCTCCCCCTAATCCTATATAAACTAGGATTTTTCTAGTTTATCCCCCTGACTCCCCTTGATTCTGATTCCCCTAAACCCTTTAGCTGATGGATTCAAATCCTTATTCACTAGAACATCCTTGTACTACTGTCTGTATGCTGCATTTCGCATTTTCTTGCAAGAACTCTACTATTTTTTAGTCGAAGATAGCTCGGATCGTCGTAAACGATCTCGGACGATTATGGATGATTTTTTCGAGGAGCGCAGACGATCGCATACGATTGGAGGCGATCCTGACTGTAGTCCAGATTGGGGGCAATCCGAGTCCAAAGTTTGCATCTTCTTAATTTTTTTGCATTTTTCCATTATAATTCTGCATTATCTTAGGTTATTATGTTTATGCATCTTGGAGTTCACCTCATCTAGTATAAATGCATGATAAAATCAAAATAGATTGTGAAGTTGATGCTTGTCCTCTCTAATTACTGTTTGGATCTGTCATTCAGACAAATTTATAGTTATTTCTATCATTTCCCTTCGCTTCTGTAGTTGCATCTTGGGTATTTTGTATCTATTTCTATGATTGCAGGTTTCTGACGAATTCGTCTAATGAATTCATCAGATATCAGATGATCCTGTCTGATCTCAGATGATTACGTATGAACTGAGGCGATCTGGACTGCTACAAAACTTAGAATCCTCATCAGACATCCGAAATTAGGTATGATCTGTCCTAATTTGCCTATTCTCTGTGTTTAGCAACCATTTCTATTTTTTGTATCCATTTAAATCATTATTGGCATATAGAATAGTTTAGATTCATTTTGGCCAAACCTAGGAGCTGAATGATTGAGTATAAAATGAACACATCAAACCCATTCCCAACCTAGGCGTGGAAACTGCCACTCAAAAGTTTCCTGGTGAACCCACCATCCGTCGAAAATTCACCCTTATACTCCTCCCCCGAGAGGTGGGACCTTCAAAGGGCCTCTCAGTCTGAGGTATTGTCCCATCCTTCTCACATCCCCCTTCTGGGCATGGATCCTATAGCCTAAGGGTAAGGATGCAGAAAATTTGGAGCGATACAAGTTGTGTATTAACTATTTGCATGATGAATGTATCTGAAATACTATATTCTGATTTTTACAGCTTTTTGTATAAGTTTTATGTTGTTTTGTTATGACTTGCTAAAATGAGATATGCTTAGATTAATAACAACATTTCACTAATCATGTTTTGATATGTCTCAAGCATTCATTTTACCTAAATCTGGCAACAGTTCAAGAAAACTGTTACTGTGCAGCAAAAACTAGGTTTTCCCATGTAAATTCCAGCCAACTGCCAATGAATGGCAAGGCATGGAATTCACATGTGGAAAGAGATGAAGACCATTGGAATCTGATCCTGAGAAGTAACCCACATGAGAAATGCAGAGGAAATCATTTAAGGAGCCCACATTTGTTCATTCCGAAGTCTCTTCGGAATGAACAGATATCTTCGAAATGAGAAAACACAGTGTCTTCGAAATGAGCGGATCTTCGAAATGAGAACTGTAGTATCTTCGAAATGAGCGGATCTTCGAATGAGAACTGTAGTGTCTTCGAAATGAGCGGATCTTCGGAATGAGAACTGTAGTATCTTCGAAATGAGCGGATCTTCGGAATGAGAATTGCAGTATCTTCGAAATGAGCCACTTATCTTCGAAATGAAAACAGAATGTGCTTTTTGACTTATTGACCGAATTTTGACGCTGGAAAAAGGGAAATAAAGATTGAAAAGGGTAAAGGGAAATATCTCAGATCTGACTTTGCCGTCCTTGCCGACCAAAGCCACCATTTATGGAAAGATCAAAGTGTGATCTTCTTCTAGGATAAAACCAGGAATTGTTGCAACATAATAGGATTAGATCTTTTTGAGATATTCTCAGCTTGTTAGTAAATCTTAGGACATCTATAAATATGGCTCCCATTCAGGTTGAGCTAGTAGGTAGTAAGTAGAGAGTAAGGGGAGTAGAAGATAGAGAAATCAGAGAATAATAGGTGATAATCAGAAAGTGACTATTATGAGTCCTGTAACGATTTTAGCGAGCATTATTGTAATCATGTGTTTGAATCAATAAAAGTATATTGTTTCTATTTCATATTGCTTGTAAATGAGTGTGAGTAAGATCTAGAGAGAGAGAGACTCATACCTTCTTCTGGACAAAGAGGTTGGCCACTTCCAGACCTAGGAGGAGGACTAACAACAGGTTTTTATTCTGATTTTGCTGCAACAGAATGAGTTGTAGAACTTGTCCTTTCATTCCTTTGTAAACAACTAATGATATTTGCAATCTTAGCTTATTTTATGTTTTGTGATTAATGATTTGGTTGTAATCCCCACTTTCAGCAAAGCTTTCAATTTATTGCAGACTTTCATTTCTAGAATTTACTATTTTCTGTAATTTCTTGCATTTTTATGTTTTGTTGTCAACCCCTGCATAGAAGATTGACAACCTTCTGTTACAGAGCCTTGACAGTTTCATTTCCATGTTAGAAGTAGATTTTCATTGCTGCAAAAGTAAATAGATTTCCTTTCTGCAATTAGAATCAGACTTTCAATTCTGCAACTCGTTATTTCTGCAACATAATTAGGTCTCATTTCGCAATTGTAATTAGGACTTCATTTCTGTAGTTAATGATTAGTTTCCAATTCTGCAACTTAGATTAAGGTTTAATTCATGCAATTTAGAGATAGGAATGTCCTAAAACCCCCACACAATCGGTTTCACCAATAAGACCTGTTGCTCTAGATTGACCTAAGTTATAACCTTGTTTACCCCTTCTTCCATAGATAGCCTTGTACACAGCCCTGGATTGACAAATTCATTGAGAATTAATGATGTGTATAATGACAATGCATCATTTTGGCACCGTTTCTGGGGAATTGTGTTGCTAGAAGGTAACAACAGTCCAATAGCTGTTAATTAGACTAGACTATGAAGATTCAGGTTAAAATCTGAATAGAACAGCTGGTTAAAATAACAACTATTGACCTATAATTTATGTCATTTTAGAGTAAACATGAATGAGTAAGTCTAGGGATGAAAAAGGTAGAATTACCCAAAAGGATCCCTGGCTTGTTCCATTAAGGAGATCTTCACGCCTAAGGGGTGAATCACCTGTGTTTGAATTACCAAAAATATTGAAAGAAAAATCACCAGTCTCACCATCATTAGAACATTCTGAGAAAGGAAAATCACCAGTTTCACCATCATTAGAACATCCTAAGAAAGAAGAATCATCAGACTCATCATCAACAGAGGGTCTTGGACCTCTTGAGAGTGAAATTTGGATAGGGTTAACTGTTCCCAGAGAACAGGAAACTATGGCAAAAAATCTGGATAGAGATGGCCAACATGGCTATGTCCATAATGAAGGAGATGATCAGGATATGCCCCAACCTTCCAGAACATTTGAATATCCTATCCGTTTGAACCCAGCACAAAATTCTCCCATGAAAACCATTTCACCTTCAGTACTTCCAACCTTCCGAGGTGTTGTATCTGAAGATCTTGATCAGTTTTTGTTTGAATTCAAAGTAGTATGTCAAACCTATGACTATGTAAATGACAATCAAAAACTTAAGGTCTTTCCCTCAACACTCAAGGACTCAGCATTACGCTGGTTCATGAGTTTAGAGCCAAATTCCATCCGAACTTGGGATCAAATGGAAACTATGTTTTTAGACAAATATCAGGAGTATTGTCATGTAAGGAATAGGAAAGATGAGTTATTTAGGATTAAACAAGAAGATGATGAAACATTAGAAGACTATCTTGATAGGTTCTCCTTTGTTCAAAGGAGATGTGGACTTGTAGAACCAGAGTTATGCAAAACCATATTTTTGAGAGGATTGCAAGATGAATCCAGAGACGTATTGGATTTGATGGGAAGAGGGGATGTAAATACTCTCAGTAATGAGGAAATTATGGATCTCTACAGGAATTACTCTCGCAATAAGCAAGGAAGAAGAAAAAAATACAAATGGCACTGATGTGAAGGAACTAATAGAGGAACTTGCAAATTTTAAAACTGATATTCTAGTGCAATTAAACACAACTTTGGGGGAAATGTCTGCAAAAGCAAAAAACATAGAACCTTTGGCAATTTATTGCCCAAGATGTAGAAATAAACATGCTTTGCAGGAATGTCCTTTGAATAAAACATCTATCTCAGCCATTTGTAGTATCTGTTCAAAGAGGCATTCAACTGATCAATGCCACCTGCTACCACAACTCAAAACTGTGTTAGAAAGTCAGACTGAGGAACTCAACTATATTGGACCAAAACAAGGGGGAAATTTCTCTCAATACCAAAATCCCCCTCATTTTCCTACAAATTGGGGGCATAATCCTGGTACTATGCCTTGGGGACAATCAGAACCACCCCAACGTCCTTGGAATTATCCTCAATGGACAAATTCCCAAGAATGGCCACAAACAAATTGGAGTAATTCAGCCTGGAATCGAATCAAAACAACCCATCATGGAATCAAAACAACCCATCATGGAGTCAAAACAATCCATCATGGAATCAAAACAATCCACCCTGGAATCAGAATCAGACTAATCCACATTGGATGCAAAATCAACCATAGTGGAATCAACAATACCAGTCCTATCCAAGGCAACAAAGAAATCAAGGTCAAAATCAACATTTGCTGCCTGCACCTAATCAAAACTTTCAAGAAAAATAGAACCAACCACAACAAACACAATAGGTGAAACAACCTCAACTTCCAGCTCAATCAGTCACTAATCCAAATAGCATGAGACAGGCATCCCCTGTCTATGTGGCTGAAGCTGAAGAAAATGTTGAAATCAATGTTATTGATTGTAGTAACATCCAACTTCGTTCAGGAAAAGTTGTACCTGAACCTATTTCCAATAAAAGCAAAGAAAATGAAGAGCAAGAACCTTTGGAACCAGTTATAGTGGAACCAACAATAGAGAAAGAAGAAGAAAAAATAGAACCACAGGCAGAACAATTACCTTCATCAAGGATAATTCCATATCCTGAAAGATTCAATACCACAATAGAAAATTTTGAATCAGACCTGGTCAAGGAACTTAAAAAGTTAACTATATCATTGCCCTTATTGCAAGCCATTAAGGATATACCAGTGATTAAAAGTACTATCCGAGATTTGTGCATTAGAAGAGCAGGAAGAAAAAAGAAAGCATTTCCCAAGACTGTTCAGATTGAAGGAAAGATAGTTGATCTCTTATCTGGAAAACTAGTACCTCCAAAGTATAGTGACCCAGGAAGTCCAGTTATCATAGTTACTATAGGTTCAGTACCAATATCAAATGTCTTAGTAGATCTAGGAGCTGCAATAAATGTCATGACCAAGGATATAATGAAACAATTACAGCTCAAACATCTCAGCCCCACATTTACAGTTTTAGAAATGGTTGATAGGTCAATTGCAAAACCTGAAGGTATCATTGAAGATGTTCCTATAGAAGTTTCTTCTTGGGAATTCCCTATAGATTTTTTGGTTTTACAACCAAGAAATTCAACACATGGATATCCCATCATTTTGGGAAGACCTTGGCTTGCACCTCTAGCAGCCTTCATAGACTGCAGATCTAGAAAAATGACTATTTCAAATGGTATTGATCTAAAATAGATCTCTCTGTATCCTCCTGCAAGACCCTCCAACAATTTTTTAGGTCAGTTATGGTTTCCTGATTCAGATGAAGAATCAGAGGAGGTTATTTCCACACTAGCCACCTTGGTAGTAAGGGAACACACAGAAGACCTCCATGACACAGAAAACTCAGAAAATGAAACTATCCTAATGAATGTTCTGCATGAACAAGGGTTAGAAGAGGAAGCAGTAAATATCCAACAATTGTTAAGGAATGAGGAGAACCAAAACTCTGAAGGTGAACCATCTGTACTATCATAGGAAAACTCTGTTTCACTACCACATGGGTGGCACCATCACTTGATTTTTCCTTCTCACTGTTCCATACAGGATATGCTTCCATCAAAAAATAATGAAATAGAAATTTCTTATTTCCTCCCATCTCAGCAGTGTCCTCTTAACTCCCTAACCACCAAGTATGAAGAAGTGAGTTCAGTCCTTCCAAATACAAAACAAATAGAAGTCCAGCCAAGAAAATTTTTGAACATTTATAGCTGGCTTACTAGGGAAGAGGAAGACAAATTGATAGTTGTCTTGCAGAAGCATGTTCATGCTTTTGCTTGGGACTATAAAGATATGTCAGGAGTTCACCCTGATATATGTACCCACAGAATTTATACTGAAGAAGTCAAGCCAGTAAGACAACCCCAGAGAAGACTGAATCCTGCCCTAAGGGATATTGTAAAGGAAGAAATTGAAAAACTTCTGGAGGTAGGATTCATTTACCCAATTTCTGATAGCCAGTGGGTCTCTCCATTGGTTATAGTTCCTAAGAAAAATGGAAAAATGAGAGTATGTGTAGACTATAGAGAGCTGAATAAAGTGACATACAAAGACCATTTTCCATTACCTTTCATAGATCAGGTGTTAGATACCCTTGCTGGAAAAAGATACTTTTGTTTTCTTGATGGATTTAGTGGATATAATCAAATTCAGATTGCACCTGAAGATCAAGAGAAAACAACCTTTACCTATCCATGGGGAACATTTGCCTATAGGGTTTTACCTTTTGGTTTGTGTAATGCCCCAACAACATTTCAGTGAGCAGTTTTAGCAATTTTTTCTGATCTGACTACCAACAATGTTGAGATATACATGGATGATTTCACAGTATGTGGACAGACTTTTGACTTTACATTAGAAAACCTTGACAAAGTTTTAACTCATTGTGAAACATACCAGTTATCCTTGAATCCAGAAAAATGTTTTATGATGATGAAGGAAGGAATAGTTCTTGGTCATCACATCTCTCTTCAAGGGATCCAAGTTGATCCAAAGAAGGTGGAAATTATCAAGAACCTCCTTCCTCCTAAAACTCAGACTGATGTCAGAAGCTTCCTAGGACATATTGGTTTTTACCGTAGGTTTATTCCTAGCTTTAGCACAATAGCCAATCCCATGTTTGCCCTATTGACTAAAGATTCTAAATTTTCCTGGACTGCAAGATGTCAGGAATCATTTGAAGCTCTGAAAGAAAAATTAGTAACTCCACCTATGTTAAGAGGCCCTAATTGGACATTACCATTTCACATACAGACTGATGCTTCCAATACTGCAATTGGAGCAGCATTAGGACAAATTGACAATGGTGAACACTATGCCATCTACTACATTAGCAAGAATTTGACAGGAGCTGAGAAAAATTATACCACAACTGAGAAAGAATTCTTGGCGGTAATTTATGCCATCAACAAATTTAGGCATTACATCACAGGTTATCAAATATTTATTCACACAGATCACACAACCATTAAATATTTGATGAATAAGCCTATGGTAAGTGCAAGAATTATTCGTTGGTTACTGTTGCTACAAGAATTTGATATCACTATAATCAACAAACCAGGAAAAGCTAATGTTGTAGCAGATTTCTTGTCCAGATTACGGAACACAGATGAAGGGGAATTAGTTGAAGACACCTTTCCTGATGAAAAATTATTTGCTATATCAGTCCAATCACCTTGGTTTGCAGATATAGCCAATTACTTGGTCACAGGGAAAGTTCCTCCACATTTCACTTCAAAATAGAAAAAACAATTGATCAAACAGAGTTCTTCTTTTGAATGGATCAAGGGTATACTTTTTAAGTGCAGTCCTGACCATGTGTTACGTAGGTGCATCCGAAAGGATGAGGTGTATGATATCCTTAGGGCTTGTCATGATGAACCCTCAGGTGGACACTACTCTATAAAAAGCACAATTAGGAAAATCTTAGGGATAGGATATTATTGGCCATCTCTTCACAAGGATGTGAAAAAGTACATCATGCATTGTGATGCATGCCAAAGAATGGGGAAACCCACTCATACAAATGAAATGCCACTGCAGCCTCAATTGGTTTTAGAGCCATTTGAGAGGTGGGGGCTTGATTTTGTAGGACCTATTGATCCACCTTCTCAAGGAAAGGTGCATATTCTAGTATGCACTGATTACTTGACAAAGTGGGTAGAGGTGCGTGCTTTCAAACATGCTCGTGAAGAGAAGGTCGTTGATTTCTTGTATACTCAAATTTTTAGAGATTTGGAGCTCCCCGGTCTATCACCACAGACCAAGGACCCCAATTTGCATCTAAAGTCATTGAGGCATTTACAGAATTATATGAAATCAAACATAGAAAATCATCACCTTATCACCCACAAGCAAATGGCCAGGTTGAGGTAACAAATAGGGAACTAGAATGAATTTTAACAAAAATAGTAGCTTTTCATAGGAAGAACTGGCTAGATAAATTACCTGAAGCAGTATGGGCTTACAATACTACTTGGAAATCCACTACTGGATTCACACCTTATGAACTAGTCTTTGGTAAAAAGCCCCTCTTACCTATTGAATTTGAGCTACTAACACTACGCACAACATTGGAAATTGGAATTGAATTGTCACAGGCATAGACAGATAGGATTCTACAGCTGAATGCATTGGATGAACTTAGGTTGGATGCTCTACACCAAACTAAAGTAATTCAGGAGCAGAGGAAATTGTGGCATGATAGTCACATTCAGCAGAGGAAACTTCAACAAGGAGATTGGGCTTTACTGTTTGATTCTCGCTATGAAGACTTCCCTGGAAAGCTGAGAACTAGATGGCTTGGACCTTACCGGATTGAGGAGGTATTTGACAATGGAGCAGTCCGTTTATCTCCTATTGATGGGTCATAGAGAAAGTTGGTAGTGAATGGACATCGCCTCAGGGTATACCATACACCTCTGACTAAAGAGGAATTCTTGCAGTAGCTTGACAGTTTGGATACACAATAGGTGGAAGAAATTTCCTCTTCCACTTCAAAACAATCAGCATGATCATGGATTTCAAGAAAAGATAGAAAAATACAAAAAAATTAGAAAAATAGAAAACAAAAAGATGAATAAATTCTGATTATGAATTCCTTCATGGGCATGATTTCAGGGAAATCATGAAATTCCTTCATGGGCATAGTCAGAATCAAGAAAAAAAAAAAAAAAAGAGAGAAAAGGAGAGGTAAAAAAAAAAAAAAGAGAGAAAAATGAATAACTCAGCAGTGAAAACCTTTTTCAAGGCACTACTGGGTTGGTATGCATGAAAACCAGTTTTCTGGCATGCATAACCTTGAAAATTTTTGAACCATCATTGTACAAATTCACCAACTGCACTTGTTTTGAAATGTTGCAGAAATTCTCAGCAGAACATCAATAGAAGCAATCATATTTCAAAAACTTGCATTAACTTGTTTTAATCAGGTATATATTTCTTACATTTCTTCATTGTAAATGATTGGTATATAGTATATAACAATTAACCATTAGCATAAAAGATATCCATAAGAGTTGGCATACTTAAAACATGTTTTGAGAATGGGAATATTGATTTTTGCCTAATCTTCGAAACAAGAATGCCAAAAATAGTGCCTGCTATCTTCTTCAGACTAATTGTTGTGTTGTCTTCGGATTGAAATTGTCTTGAGAATGACAGCAGATTGTTGCACTTTATCTTTGGAATGACAATTTGTCTTCAAAATGAAGCTTTGTCTTCGAAATGACGATTTGTCTTTAGAATGAAGCTTTGTCTTCGAAATGAAGCTTTGTCTTTGAATGAAGCTTTGTCTTGGAATGAAGCTTTGTCTTCAGAATGAAGCAGGATTTGTCTTCGGAATGAAGATTTGTCTTCGAAAAGAGGATTTGTCTTTGAAATGAAGATTTATCTTCGAAATGAGGATTTGACATCGCAAAGAAGCATGATCTTCGAAATGAAGACTCGTCTTCGAAATGAAGTCATAATCTTCGGAATGAAGTTTTGTTTTTGCAATAAATTATAATCTTCGGAAAGAACATTCAATGTAATATCTCCACGTGGCATCCAAGGAAGGAAAGAAATACAATCAAGTGAAAATTCTTTTGACAACATACGATAAAGGAACACGTGTCAGTCAGCATATGGTTTGTTTTTGCACCCATTTGGAAAATACCAGAATCATGGAGGACGTGACCAACCGTATGCCACCAATTTTTGATGCTAATAAACATGCACGTGAGAGTCTACAAGAAAAATAGAAAAACTAAAAGTGAGTAAGGTGGATCTGATGGCAAGGACATCTGCGCAATCATTGATGGACATGTGTTCAAAGAAAAAATAGAAATGTGTGCCACTCTTCTTTTTGAAGACATATTTGCTAACGCAAAATGACTACGAGGTACAGTGCTCAGATTACGGTTCATTTCGAAGAACAAAAATAGGGAAATTGAAAACCCTGCATGACAGAAACCCTGCAAAGTTGCAAACACCAGAAACCAGAGATCCAGCAGAGGAATAGCGGTAGAAGAGAGCAGTTTGTGATGAACCAAGATAGGAAAATGGGGTGAAAAACAAGAATGGAACCAACAGATACCACCCATCTCCGAGAAAATCTAGAAGTGGTGCAGATTTTTGAAGATGGAGGGCTTATGCCATTTTTGGATAAATTTAATGGGTCCTCTGAAGACTTGGCCGGCATGTTCACCCACACGTTCAGAAACAACCGGGCACACGTTAACGACATGACTATTGAGGTAACCCCTGAAGTTTTGAGTCAAATTATTGAGCTGCCATTAGAAGGTCTTCCAATTTCTAGGTCTAGCAAAAATACATTGGTAAACACAGTTAATCAATTTCTGGAAGAAAATGATAGGGCACCTGAGTATTTAACACATAATAACACATGCAAGGGGGTAAAAAGGGCCAGCCTACAGGAACCCTGGGATGAAGTAGCCACATGGGTAATCAAATTTCTAACCTGTGAAGGGCAGTATGTACTGTTGTCAGGGCATCACATAAAAATTTTAAATCATCTCAGACATGGTAGGCAACAACCAGAGGTTAGGGTAAATCTTCCCCTATACCTGCACCAGGAATTAAAAAACATGGCAAAAAGATATCAAGAAGGAAAAGGGAGTCTTCGCCACCATGGTCTTATCAAACTAGTTTGCCAGCACCATTTTAGAGGAAACCCTAGGAGCTTTGAGAGGTTTTACTCCACCTTAAATGATGTAATTTTTGGAGATGAGGATGAAGAGGAAGAAATAGATATTGCTGATGTTGCTACAGAAGAAGAAACAACTATAGAAAATGTTGCAGAAGATGCTTAGAAGTTGAGAAGATGCTACAGAAGCTGTTGCAGAAAAAGAAACACACCCAACAGTAGAGAACACCTTGCTCCAGAACCTTCAACTTCACAAGCAAAAAGGCAAAAGAAAAGAGGATCTAGAACTAGAAGCAGAATAGAAAAATAGAAGAAGGTCCATTTTTCTGAAGTTGCAACTGATTTGTCAGAACAAAGAAATGAAGCACCTAGCCCAACAGGGGAAGAAACAACAAGGGAAATAGAAGCATCTGAAACTAACCCCACAACCCCTGCTGTCACCAAAAAATAGAGCAAAAAGAAGAAGTTTGCATCTGGAACTAGGAGGTCTACAAGACTCCACTTGAGGGAAATGGTGGACCAGGTCATAGAACAAGAAGATGGACAAAGCAGTCCAGATGTCACAGAGATACAACCAGCCCCTGAAAACTTCCTAGAATTCCTTGAATAGATAATTGAGGAAGAGGTTGGGCAGGATAATCTGGAGGTGGCTACAGTTCAACAAGCCATAAAAATAGTAGATGCAATTATAGACAATTTCATAGAGCCTCCTGAATAGGAGCAAATAGATGTTGTAGAGGAAGAGCTAGTTATTGAGCAGCCTGTTGTAGCTGACTTGTCTGCATCTGATTCTAAAGTAGAAATAGAGGAGGAAGATATTACAGAGTAGCTGAGAGCAGCAAGGAGTGTTGTCAAGACACAAACTAGATGGATTTTAGAGAAAGAAAACATCATTGAGATGTAGGAAAGAAAAATTGTAGAGTTACAACAGGAAGTGGCAGAACTGAGAGAGAAGTTGTCACAGTCTGAAAAATAGCTAATTGTATCCATTGATGAAGATGATTTGGCTCAACTGCTTGTGGATTTATCTAGGGTAGATGACTCTACTGAGGTAGACATAGGAGCTCATTCTAAAGAAGCACCTTTTCATTCTGAAGATGTGCCTTCTCATTCAGAAGCACCCTTTCATTCTGAAGTTGCTTCAAAATTGGCAAAAAGCATAGCAAAAAACATTGGAGATAAGTCACCAACACAAGGAACAGTCCAAGCAATAGCATGAAATAGATCAAGTAAGTACTTCTATTGATGTCCCTATATTTCAAACTGTTACACCATCAGTAGAAGTAGTAGATAAGGGGGTGCAAGTAGAATTACTGTCTGATGACAACCCAATAGAAATAGCAGATAAGGGGGTGCAAGTAGAATTATTGATAGATGAACAACCAATGGAAGTGGCAAAAAAGGGGTTCAGATAGATCTGCTACCTAGAATTCCACCTGTAGTCAGACCACCTAATACTGTGTCCTTAGAACAATACAATGCAGACATAGCCAGCTGGATGATTAGGTATGAGAAGCTTGCCACTAAGACTAAAAAATTCAAATTAGAAGCAAAATAGCTAGAGGCCAAGGAAACAGAAATTCAGGCATTGAAAGAAAAGGTGTCTGATTTATGTCAAATTGCTGAATTTTTAGTCCAATTCAGACGGCCAGCCAGATTTTACAGTCTTATTCTAAAGGAGAAATACCTCAGATGGCAGGTCATGAGGATTAGTTCAGGTCTTCCATATAAATTGGACACCACTACAGATTTCCTGGAAGCATACTTTGACAGCCCTTTTGAGCAGAAAAATCTCCTGTGTGAACTATTTTTACATAGTTTCTTTATTCCAGAAGAAGTAGAGTTTCATCCACAGATCTACATTGGAGATGTTCAATTGAGGGCATTCATGTCCACCTTGCAGAATCAATTTTATTGGGACCAAGAAAAAAGGCAGAATAAGGAGATTGAAACAAGAGCTGAATTGTTAGTCAGAGCAATTCAGCCAAATCACCCCATTATCACAAGACAACACTTCACCATGATGAACAGGGATGATGTGAAGTGAATGTACTTGACAAACTTGAGGGACTATGTGAACAGATTCCACAATTTTTGTAATGACAATTTTGTGCCAGCATTATCAGTCTATAGAAATAGATGGGCTGAACTTTCCATGTCTTTGCAGAAAAGAGAACCCATTTCCCCCATCAACTTAGAATGGTCCAGAAGAAGGGCAGAAGGAGTAATACAGTTGATTGAACTCATGCAACATAATTGGATAGGTCTCAGATTTAGGCCTCCAACCATCATCACTCCAGTCCCATTCTACTTTGAAGAAGATGCCCAACCTGATGAACAATTTGAAGAATGGCTCAGGGACCTTCAGAAGAACAGGGGATTTTATATAGGCAAGAAGTTGTTCTAAAGGTCATGGAATTTGACCATGGACATATGTGATTCCATAGCCCAATAGAATGCATGAGGACATGCATCAATATAAGTTGGGGGGAAAATGATGAGGCCTGAAAATGCCTCAATCATAACATGTTTTGAACACTGAAATTGCCTATAAACTCTTATGTTTAATCTAATATGCTAGTTAAGTTAATTCAATATGTTGTGTATTAACTATTTGCATGATGAATGTATCTGAAATACTATATTCTGATTTTTACAACTTTTTGTATAAGTTTTATGTTGTTTTGTTATGACTTGCTAAAATGAGATATGCTTAGATTAATAACAACATTTCACTAATCATGTTTTGATATGTCTCAAGCATTCATTTTACCTAAATCTGGCAATAGTTCAAGAAAATTGTTACTGTGTAGCAAAAAAATTGGGTTTTCCCATGTAAATTCCAGCCAACTGCCAATGAATGGCAAGGCATGGAATTCACATGTGGAAAGAGATGAAGACCATTGGAATCTGATCCTGAGAAGTAACCCACATGAGAAATGTAGAAGAAATCATTTAAGGAGCCCACATTTGTTCATTTCGAAGTCTCTTCGAAATGAACAGATATCTTCGAAATGAGAAAACATAGTGTCTTCAGAATGAGCGGATCTTCGGAATGAGAACTAGATCTTGGAATGAGGGATCTTCGGAATGAGAATAGTGTCTTAATGAGCGGATCTTCAGAATGAGAACGAGTAGTATCTTCGAGAATGAGCGGATCTTCGAAATGAGAATTGCAGTATCTTCGAAATGAGCCACTTATCTTCGGAATGAAAATAGAATGTGCTTTTTGACTTATTGACCGAATTCTGACGCTGGAAAAAGGGAAATAAAGATTGAAAAGGGTAAAGGGAAATATCTCAGATCTGACTTTGCCGTCCTTGCCGACCAAAGCCACCATTTATGGAAAGATCAAAGTGTGATCTTCTTCTAGGATAAAACCAGGAATTGTTGCAGCATAATAGGATTAGATCTTTTTGAGATATTCTCAGCTTGTTAGTAAATCTTAGGACATCTATAAATATGGCTCCCATTCAGGTTGAGCTAGTAGGTAGAGAGAGTAAGGGGAGTAGAAGATAGAGAAATCAGAGAATAATAGGTGATAATCAGAAAGTGACTGTTACAGTCCTGTAACAGTTTTCAGCAGCATTATTGTAATCATGTGTTTGAATCAATAAAGTATATTGTTTCTATTTCATATTGCTTGTAAATGAGTGTGAGTAAGATCTAGAGAGAGAGAGACTCATACCTTCTTCTGGACAAAGAGGTTGGCCACTTCCAGACCTAGGAGGAGGACTAACAACAGGTTTTTATTCTGATTTTGCTACAGCAGAATGAGTTGTAGAACTTGTCCTTTCATTCCTTTGTAAACAACTAATGATATTTGCAATCTTAGCTTATTTTATGTTTTGTGATTAATGATTTGGTTGTAATCCCCACTTTCAGCAAAGCTTTCAATTTATTGCAGACTTTCATTTCCAGAATTTACTATTTTCTGTAATTTCTTGCATTTTATGTTTTGTTGTCAACCCCTGCACAGAAGATTGACAACCTTCTATTACAGAGCCTTGACAGTTTCATTTCCATGTTAGAAGTAGATTTTCATTGCTGCAAAAGTAAATAGATTTCCTTTCTGCAATTAGAATCAGACTTTCAATTCTGCAACTGTTATTTCTGCAACATAATTAGGTCTCATTCTGCAATTGTAATTAGGACTTCATTTCTGTAGTTAATGATTAGTTTCCAATTCTGCAACTTAGATTAAGGTTTAATTCATGCAATTTAGAGATAGGAATGTCCTAAAACCCCCACACAATCGGTTTCACCAATAAGACCTGTTGCTCTAGATTGACCTAAGTTATAACCCTGTTCACCCCTTCTTCCGTAGATAGCCTTGTACACAGCCCTGGATTGACAAATTCATTGAGAATTAATGATGTGTATAATGACAATGCATCAATTAGCAAGATTGGTACACATCCATAAGATACTATCTCAAGTTAGGTAGCCTCCCACTTGGATTGGCGCACACCACAAAAATATCATTCAAACAGAAAGCAACCAAACATGTATTTCTAGGAGACATTTTATACCATCAAAGCTATGAAGGAATCCTCCTCCATTGCTTATACCAATAGGAGTCCACTTGGGAGATCACCCAAGTGCACGATGGCACATGTGGTGGTAACTTCAGTGGTATGTCCATCGCAAAGTGCATTCTTTGCATGGGCTATTATTGGCCATATTTAGAGAAATATTGTTGCGCATATGTACAAAAGTACATGAAGTGTCAACACCATGATAACTTGACACACGTACCTTCTCAAGCCTTGCAGCTTTTTCAATTAGCTTGGAAATTTTTGCAGTGGGGCTTAGATCTCATCGGAAAGATCTCCCTTACGTCGTCAGGTTGTCACACGTTTATCATAATGGCCACAGAGTACTTCACTAAGTAAGTGGAAGCAATGTCGCTTACCTCTACGACTGGACCCCACATTGCAAAGTTAATTTTACATAACATCATATGTCTTTTTTGTATTCCATCCAATATCATCTCGGATAATGGGATGCCATTTAAGAACAAATATGTGCATGCTTTGACAATAAAGTACAAAATTTAGCATAGTTTTTTGATACCTTATTATTCATAGGCAAATGGGCAAGGAGAAGCATAAAAAAAAAATGCTAGTTTCCATCCTTGAAAAGACAGTCGTAGATAATCATAAGGATTGGTACATCCAAATACCACTTACCCTATGGGCTTATCGCACTAGCATTCGGATGCCCATTGGGACAACTCCATTTTCGCTAGTGTATGTCTCCAAGGTAGTCATGCCTCTAGAGTTGGAAATACCCTCCCTATGCATATCAATGCAAGAGTTCATTGATGATGACACTGCACGACAGGCCCGGTTAGACCATATTATGTTACTCGACGATCAACGCGTCAATGCTCTTGAGCATTTATGTATCTATCAAGAGTGACTTAAGAAAGCATACAACATGAAAGTTCACCTGAGGGACTTTCAGGTTGGTGACCTGGTCTTAAAAGAGAACCAACAAAATTCTAACTTGCCACCCCATTTATGGGACAAGTTCATGATAAATTGGTTAGGTCCTTATGTAATCGATAGTAAAATAGGACCTGGAACATACTGAATCACCTCTCTTGAAGGAATCAAGGAACTAGAATCCTTGAACATCAGTCATTTAAGGCCATTCAACATTTAGAGAGCCATAGCCCACCCTAAAAGCTCCAAGGGTTCCCGCAATCGCTTGGTCACCCAAAACACCCCAAAGGTATCCATAATTCCTTTGGTCAAACCAAAAGTTCCAAGGGTGCTCACCATCGCTTGGTCAAACTAACATGCCCCAAAGGTATCCATAATCCCTTTGGCCCAACCAAAAGCTCCAAGGGTTCTCGCAATCACTTGGTCAAGCTAAAAAGCTCCAAGGATTCCTACAAATCGCTTGGTCACCCAAAACACCCCAAAGGTATCCATAATTTCTTTGGTCAACCCAAAATCTCAGGGGTTCACACAATCACTTGGTCAACCTAAAATGCCCCAAAGATATCTACAATTTCTTTGGTCAAACCAAAAATATCCAGGGGTTCACGCAATCGCTTGGTCAACCTAAAATGTCCCAAAGGTATCTATAATCCCTTTTGTCAAAACAAAAAGCTCCAAGGATGTTCGCCATCACTTGGTCAAACTAACATGCCCCAAAGGTATCCATAATCCCTTTGGTCCAGTCAAAAGCTCCAAGGGTTCATGCAATCGCTTGGTCGACCTAAAATGCCCCAAAGGTATCTATAATCCCTTTGGTCAAAACCAAAATCTCCAAGGGTGCTCGCCATCACTTGGTCAAACTAACACGCCCCAAAGGTATCCATAATCCCTTTGGCCCAGAAAAAATCTCCAAGGGTTCTCGCAATCGCTTGGTCAACCTAAAATGCCCCAAAGGTATCCATAATCCCTTTGGTCAAGCCAAAAGATCCAAGGGTTCCCACAATCGCTTACTCAAAAATGAATATTCAAAAAAAAAAAACAACAGATAATCAAAAATAACAAAAAAATTGCATCTCACTTTTATGCATAATCTTAAATAAAAACACAAAAAGAACTGTATTAGGCATCACATATATACATTGCATATTCGCTAGGCATACGTGTCAAACGCATCGTAGACTGTAATTACTCGACAATTCCATCATTTTCCACATTTATCCATTTTGTAAATGATCCAACAAAAATAACTCCATTCACATTTTTACCATGTCATAATCAGTTGTCTTTTAAATGTCTTTAGGGTTTTCATCATTTTAGATATCTTTAGATTTTTGGTCAAATGTTGTACAAAGTCAGACCGATTTTTACAAGGTAGAGTTTTACTTGGAACATGCCTTGTTACATAGCATCCCAATACAAGCTTAAAACACATAAAAATTCCCGAGTTGTGTGAACGAAAGATGAAACCTGCATAGAATACTAGGTTACCATAAGCGAAATGGTTATCTTGCTCATCCCCCTGTGTGAATGAACCAAGAATACTGAGAAAAAGGACAAGCATCTTACCTACCCAATTCCCCAAAATAAACAGTGGTTTTCACTACTAAAAGAAATCCCAAATTCTCAAAAAGTTGCAAATATCAAAAAAATGCAAAAGTCAAAGTACAAACTCCAAAGTTTGACATCAAAACCCCTCAAAGTGCACACATCAAAAAGCACAAGAAATAGTGATCCCCATCACTCAAAATTCAAATCCCTTGCTCAAAAACAAAAAATAAACAATGATTTTTATCACTATATATATGAGAGCAAGTATCCCAATAAAATTGAAGAAAAGAAGGGAGTCGAACTTGAATCCCTAGAACTCTCACCATTCGAAAGGTCATGAGGTGATCCTTAGTCTCGGTTTTGTGGACAACCTGCTAGAACTGGTGGCAAACCTCTTGCATGATGATATATTTGTCACATTAGCCGTTGGACATATGTACAGATCAATGTTTGCATGTGGATGAGCTAGCCTATGGTATCCTAGATTGCCCCGTAGATTAATCTTACTAAATGCAACAAAGGATTTAGTGGAGCTAATTAGGTGATCCTCAGTACAGGTTTTGTTGACAGCCTATCTGACACTGGTGGTATCCTTACGAATACCACATAAACAAATTCAATCGCACACACAGGGATGTGAAATAACTTGGTCAAACTCAAGTCTGATTCGTACCTCGTTCTAAAGTCTTGTAAGATAATGTACAATCTTGACCAATTAGCTAAAGCATCTAAGTCTCAGAAAAACCTTAACTACATTCTACAGCAATTGTTGTACATTTCATTACTTACATCACCATCAAAAAATACAAAACAAAAATTACAAATGCAAGGTTATTTCATAAAGCAATCACATAGCATAGAAAGCCAGTAAATCCTATATAGTCTATGGTGCCACCGCTTGTATACCACCAAATCATTCCATCCATTCCATATGCATACATCTATTTCATATAGTTAAAATAATCTGCAATCATAGTAGCATATGCATACAACATAAATAAACGTGCAAAAAAAACAATAAAACATGACAAGTATCTAATAAAACCAAAAAATCATGTATATATATCAAGTCAAAATACCATCAGGCTACAATAAGAAGGTCCTCTTACCTCACAAAAAACCAAAAACTTAAAATCCCTAAATCCTAGGGAGTCGGCCACCATGATCATGCAGGATCGATGCGAATGGAACTACCTCGAGTAACATGGGTCCTATGGGACCTCTCAAGATGGCTACAGCCAGCCCCCACACCCTGCCCACCAACACTACCCTCACCTAGCAACCTATGATGAGATGATGTAGACTTCTCAGTATCACTGCCTATCGTACGGTGTGATGACCCACCTCCATCAAGCACAGGCAACTGTCCATCGATATGGACAACCTTCGTCTCCAACTCCACCTAGTACTGAACCCACTTTATATCTCATCGGTGATACACAGCCAATGCATTGTCCCATTGTGACAACTGAGTTCATAGGAGATCCCTCTCCTACAAAATGTCTCCATGCTCCTCCTCCTGTCGTCGTAAGAGATCCTCCAATCGCGCTATCTTAGCATGAAACTCGGCCTCCACATTCCCTAAGATAGCCTACAACATGGGCACCTCCAGGATAGCCTGCTGCTCTGGCACTCACTGCTCTGGGACATCTTGTACATCCAGTTGCTCTGAAACCCCCAAATCATCTCCATTGCCAGTAAGTTCATCAACCTCCACCATATCCACATCATCAAGTGGATCCCCCCAACCCTCCATTGATGCCTCTACACCCCCGTCCCCTTATTGAATTGAATAAAATGTTACAATAGATGATTAGAGAAAATAATTTGCTGAAGAGGATTATCAGAGATAGGGTCCTGGATGTCGAGGCTAAACTGAAAGAAAATGAGGAGTTGAATGCACATTTCAAAGAAGATCCAATGAAGGAAGAGGGTGCCTTGTTATTGGGGATCAACACTACAGTAGAAATTTTGGCTAGGGCTGGGGCATTAGAAGAAAAGGATATTGAGGTAGATGTGGATGGACCTTCAAGAAACATTGGAAAAGAATAGAAGTTTGTTGTGTTGCATTTGAAGTGAAACAAAAACTCTTTATATTTTTATAAATGATTAAGACTCGTATTTTTAAAAAAAATGAAATCAATGATAGAGGCAATTTCTAAAAAAAATTATTATCATTTTGAAAATTTATTTTTAATTATTTTTATGTTTTAATTTGAAGTGGAAGAAATAATGTTTGATATGTTTTGTAAATTGCGAATGAATGGTATCCTTTTTGAAAATTGAAATCAATGAATGAGACTATTTCTGAAAAATGTGTTATCTATTGGAAATTTTGTTTTGATTGTTGTTATGTTATTATTATATGTTTTAATGTATTAAGTAACTTGAAGTGGAAAAAATAATGTTTGATATGTTTTGTAAATTGTGAACGAATGGTATCTTCTTTAAAAGTCGAATTCAATGAAAGAGACTATTTTGTTTTAATTATTACTATGTTTTGATTATTTATGATGATGTAGAAGTTTGTTGTTTTTAATTTGAAGTGGAATAAATAACGTTTGATATGTTTTGTAAATTGTGAATGAATGGTAGATTTTTTGAAAGAGAACATTTCCAAAAAAATGTGTTACCTCTAGGAAACTTTGTTTTGAATGTTGTTATGTTTTGATTGTTTTTGTTGATATATTAAGTAATTTTGAAGTATGTGGATGCAGTAAGATGTTCTTTTATATTATATGAATTAATTTGAAATGATAGAAAATGCAGTATAGAAATTTACTTTCACAAGTTTACTATAACAATTTATACATTATAAATCTACAAGAAAAATAGAAACTTTAGACTAATACTTCAATAAAAAGGCTATTATAAAATGATATATAAAATATCTAGTAACCTATTTCAGATAATCCAATAATCAAATCATGTGTAATAAAATAATATGTGTAACACATGTGTAATCAAATAATACATAATCAAATGAGAGGGCTATGCTATACAGAGTATCCAATGACATCCATTCATTATGATATGTGAAATCAAATCAAATGATAATATGTGAAATCAAATCAAATAATAATATGTGAACTCAAATAAAATCAAATGAAAGCATCCTTTCATTCTGATATGTGAAATAAAATCAAATGATAATATGTGAAATCAAATCAAATAATAATATGTGAACTCAAATCAAATCAAATGAAAACATCCTTTCATTCTGATATGTGAAATCAAATCAAATGATAATATGTGAAATAAAGTATAATCTATGAACTCAAATCAAATCAAATGAAAGCATCCTTTCATTCTGATATTTGAAATCAAATCAAATGATAATATGTGTAATCAAATCAAATGAATGCATCCTTGCATCATAGTGCTAGAAGTTGGAACAAACTCTTTTTAGATTGTACAAAATATTTTGCACTCATTCCCAAAAATTTTGTCATCACAATCTGATCAGTGTTACTATCATCCTCATCATCATCAATATTCGTTACACCTCTTCTCTCTGCCAAAGAATTCCAATGTGACATTGCTATTTCATAAGGAAACTCCTCCACCTCATAGGTCGACACATATAATCTCAAAAAATTCTTCAAATTTTTGTCCAACCTATTCTGAACTTTAGATTTTACATATAGTGCATTGAACACCCTTTCATCTTCCACGGATCCCAAAATCATCATTTGACATAATTCATATAAATGAAAAATATTCACTCATAGTATGTTGTAAGATAGCACTTGGTTGTAATAATCTCCACAAATGTGAAATAGAACCTACTTCATAATGGTTATAGAGTTGTGAAACTTGAGTAGACATTGTTGTTCCAAAATAGTTTGATTGTTTCATCAAAAGATCTTTGTTGAGAATGCCATTGATTTCAATACCATTGACTACAACATTTTTACTAAAATGGCCAGCAAGACTGCCCATGTATTTGAGAAACAAAGAATTTATATTCTGGTATTCATTACAAGGATCCCAAAACATCGGATTAACCACACCCATAACCTCTAGCAATTCATCTCTTTGAAAATGGTCTCTTATTTCTTTTGTCAATGATTATGCTATTTATTTTAGTTTAATTTTTGTATCATCTACAACTATATGAAATCTGTTGTAGGTTATGGAAATTCGCTCAACTTCATTTGTAGCTATATCCATTCATACACAATAACAATATAAAGGTATTTTCTTTTCACAAACATTAATACATAGATCATCGTTTATATTGAACTTCAGAAAACTCTGAGGACCATTCACATTTTTTAATGCTCTCCAAATATCAAACATGGGATCCATAAAATTTACCCTTTTCACGTCATCAATTGAAAGTGAAATGAATTTTACCTTTTTTACTTTCTCTATGAGGTCATCCTGCTCAACCAATGAGAGACATTTTGCTATTTCCCAATCACTTCAATCTAACCAATGCGCATTAGGTAAGTTCTGCACATTAGCTAGTCAAAATAGAGATTTATAATTCATAAAATCAAACATAGGTCTATCCATCTTAAGAATAGAGAATACAAAGCAAACTACAAAATTTTTGAAGCTAAAGTTAACTTATTCATTTTTCAAAATTGGGCTTGAATCGTTGCACCTTTCTCAACCAATGTTTGCTTTTGTTTCATTTCTTTATCATATTATTGTGCATTTCTTATATGTGCGCACTCTGATGCATCCTTCCACTTATAATTTTTTGGTGTTGGTGGATCACCTTATTTTTTTTTGATATAAACCTTTCCACAATTTTTTTCTACTGTATCTTTCTTAAGTTGTAATCTATGCTTCTTTCCTTGTTTCCAACTGCAAATTACACATCTCAATTTTGTTATAGCATCACTACTATTCTCTGGTAGCACTGGCTCAATAAATGGAAATTTTGATATCCAATCAGATTGAAATTTCTGTTAATTATACACCTAGATAACCTTGCACATTTATTTTTTTGATGAATATTCTCCGAAAGTAGGACTGCATAAGAAATATTAGTTTCTTTTCCACTTGGCATGTTAGATTCAGGAGTCTCTTCATGTTGTTGTTCGATTTTATTGAGAATATTTTCATATATGGACTGTTCATTAACATGGATATGTGGAAGTGGTGGTATACTAGGGTTAACCGTGTTTTCTATAGAGATAATACTAGTGTCAAGAGTAGGTTCATTATCACTATGGCATTTAAAATCATACCTTCTACAGATAAAAATGGAAAAAGTCATCAACCAGAAAGCACACTTCTTTATGAATGAAGACATTATATTTAAAATTAACAAAGTAAAATAATTAACTGGTGAGTAAAGGTGTTCATACCTTCAGTTTGTGTAGATGTTGATGGCTGACCGGGTTTAGAAATATTATGAAAGTATTTGAGGATACTCATTTTATTGGAAGACTGGCCTTCCTTCTTTCCACTACATGTAGTTGAAATTTTACTTGTATGAATAGAAGAATAACATGAACAAAGAACATCATTTTTAAAAATGAAAATAACTAGTATAAAAGAGACTACTTCTAGAGATAGTAGAATATCTGTCCCAAGAATATCATTTGCAAGTAGAATAAACCTCCTTATTGAGTGTCCATGAATAAAATGTTAAATGAAATTTAATGGTAAAAGAAACATACCAGTAAATTGAGTCATCTTATGCCAATCACCTTATGCCAGTCGCCTTATGCCACTCACCTTCTGCCAATCACCTTATGCCAGTCACCTTATACCACTCACCTTCTGCTAGTCATATTTTTCCAGTCGCCTTATGCGAGTCACCTTATGCCAATTGCCTTCAGCAAGTCGCCTTCTACCACTCACCTTATGACACTCGCCTTATGGCAGTCACCTTCTGCCACTTGCCTTATGACACTCACCTTATGCTACTCGCATTATATCAGTCATCTTCTACTAGTCGCCTTATGACAGTCACCTTATGTCGGTCGCCTTATGTCGATCGCCTTATGTTGATCACCCTCTACTTATCACCTACTACCAATCACCTTCTACCAGTAACCTTATACCTATTGCCTTATGTCGGTCATCTTCTACCAGTTACCTTATGACAGTCACCTTATGTCGATTGCCTTATGTTGATTGCCTTATACTGATCACCTACTGCCAATCACCTTCTGCCAGTCACCTTATACCTATTGCATTATGTCAATCATCTTCTGCTACTCACCTTCTGCCAATCACCTTATACCACTCACCTCATGTCACTTGCCTTATTCTAGTCACCTTATGCCAGTCACCTTATGCCAGTCACCTTCTTCCAGTTGCCTTTCGCTAGTCACCTTATTCCAATCACCTTATGTTAGTTGCCTTATGCCATTCACCTTATGCCACTTACCTTATGTCGGTCACCTTTTGCTAGTCGCATTCTGCTTTGTATCGCGCTCTATCCAAAAAAAATATTGTAATTGTGTGAGTCACTATTAGGGTTAGCTATATATATAGCGGTACAAGGGGCGATTTGGGCAGGATATTTCTTATTTTTAATAAATTTAGGGCAAAAATTAGGTGGGAAAACTTATGAAAATGGGGCGAATTTACCCTTAAAAAATTAGATCCTAAAATTTTTGGGTGAACGGGCCGACGTCTATGGTCCCAAAATTCGTAAATTTAACATTTTGAAAATCCCAATATTCATGCTAAATTGTGAAATTTGCCACTATGCAAAACCTTGCTAGGGCATTTTCTTACAAGAATCAATATTATCATTATAGACATACCTTTCAATTGAAATAAATTCATAAATTATTATTAATGCTATCAAGAAATGGATGTAGGCATGAGATTAAAAACTAGCTTAGATATAAAGGATATATATCTAAAAACACCGAGAGTTATCAATCTTGAGGTGCCTATCTTGGAGATCACACCCCCAAGAAATGAGATAGGTGCAATGGATGTTCATGTATTTATACAACATTTTATTAAACAGTTGCAACGGTTGGTTAGTCGGTTATTTTAGTTTAAATATTTTAAATGTTTGCAACGGTTGGTTAGTCGGCTATTTTAGTTTAAATATTTTAAATGTTTTTGTTAATGTCGATTTTTTTAATAAAAAAAATTGTTTACGACGTGACATGTATGACCTCTTTGCCTCCCACCCCCATGTTTGCCATTGTAGGAATGCCTCTCGGCGTAATAAAATCATAAATTATTATTGGAAGTGATATATTAGAAATGTGATATATCTATAAAGAAGGAAATAGGGTAGCATATAATTTTACCAATCACAATGTTGATTATTGTCTTGGTAAAATTCAAATATTAGAAGGTAATTCAATCAGAAAGATTTTATCTCTAAATAGAAAGAATATCAAGGATTTTATTACAAAAGCATCACAATCTAAAGAAGATGAAGAGTGTTGGATATGAGGGAAGGCGATGAATGATTTATAATACTATTGTACCAGAATAATATTAAACACAAAGATGTATCACAAATATTTTTATCATATTATTCACATAATATTTATACACTTTGCCTCACTTCATCAACCATAATTTGTTGTATGAATGTAGTTTTATACATCATGGAGTCTCTTCACGTTTAGGAGACTTCAATATTTTGTAGCTCTTAGCATTTCATCTCCTCACAATCTCATGGGAGATGTGTCTATTTTATTTTTCATATGAGAGAAGAATTTATCTATTCCAATAATTAATAATATCAAATGATCACATTTTTCCAAATGATTACATATTTTCAAATAATGTAATAAGGTTTAACACCCCTTGTATTCCATTACTTTGTATAAATATCATTATCTCCCATGCATTTAGGAGTGGTACATTAGAACCATTATGTAGATATGGATATGGGACTCATTTCGACTATTTATCTTACTCTTTGGATCTAGATTTGTCATTTTCATTAGTTAGCTAGATTTTAGTTTTCTAGATCTTAGTAATATCCACTAGGTCTACCTCTTTGGACTATTTTAGGGTCTACTTCTAGGTCAATAACTTAGGGTATTTTACCTCTAGGTCACCTTTGGGTCATCATTACCTCTGGGTTGCCTCTCAACCATCATTAGATCTAGGTCACATCTTTGGGTTACCTCTTGGCCATCATTACCTCTAGGTTAGCCACTAGATCAACCATTGGGTCATCAACCCTGGGAAATCATCACTAGACTATTGGAATCTTCCATATATTTGAAATCATTCCATATAATATTTCATTTATAGATCCTATCACTGTAGATCTTCAATCATTATTCTATAGGGTTCTATTACTACAAGTCCTCCAAGTTTTGCTTGAATCATCGTCTTCTAAAATTATTTATCTCAAGTTTCCCAACACATTTCTCTATATAATAACTCACATTCTTCTCATTCATCAAACTTCATCTTCGTTTGTCAAAAGCAATCAATATTTCTTTTGTCTTATCCCATTCTAATACACTCATACATCCAAAATTCATCTATATTTTAATGTTTCTTATCTCTTTATGTCGATAATATCTTTGAGAATGATTATTGTATCCATAAATTTTACAAGGATATAGATTCCACCATATTTTTGACACATGTCCATATATTTCACAATGATTGCAACAACTCATCTTAGGTACTTTAGCATATGATTAATTCTTTACAAATTTTGTATTATTGCAATCTATCACAATTTTAGTGGTATTGCTCTTTCTCAACTTGTATTTTTATCTTTTGCAAAGGTTTTTTTTTTTATAAAATTGGTTTTCTACCACCTACTTATCCTATATTTTTATTAAAATATTCCCTTTACACAAATTTGGCCCCACTGCTTCCTATTGGACCATCATCCAAGGCCTTCATTCCTTGGTCTTATATTTGATACTATTGACTCTTTCACACCTTTATCATTACTTCCCAAACCTATACCATTATATCCTATTGTTCCCAATAATTTTGAACCAATACCTTTTGTATGCCTTTAAAAATTTCCAAATTATTTATCACCATAATTATGAACCTTGTCACAAGACTTGATATTTAAACCACCATTTTTCTTTTTACTATTGTAGCACCCTAAAATTGGTGCAATAAACCTTAGCAAATAATTAAAATTACCTTAGTAATAATTCAAATTCAAATTTTAACCCCAAACCGCCCGTTAACCGCCTATTAAACCACTTTCCTCATTTTTTGCATCATTTTTAGAGTTTGTTTTGACCGTTGGACGATATCGTCACTGATCAGATGATATCGCCTTAGATCGGATGAATTCGTCTGGAGAAGAACGTCCAGACAATTTTGCCCCAAAACTGATTTTTCATAATTAGCTTTTGTTTCAACAGTGTCTCTAACCTGGGAAAAAGTGTGTCTGCGTGGTTAGAGACTTCCCCCATTGGATATCTCCCAAATTGGGATGATCTCCAACCTCACAACCTCCTTCCTATTCCTATTTAATCTTAGGCCCTCCCCTTGACATTCCCCTGGCTGAATTTTTTGTACTTCAAGTTTTATTTGCCTTAGAATGTCTTAGACTATTGTTTTCCTTTGTCCCTTTTTTAATTTTCTTGTAAGAAATTTGTCATTCTTTAGACAGAGCAAGCTCATATCATCGCAGATGATCTTGTACAATCTCGGATGATCATGCCCCAATTCGAGACGATTTCACACTCTACAGACGATTTCACACTCTACAGACGATTTCGACTGCAGTCAACATTGGGGGCAATTAGTGCCCAGAGTTTGCACTTTTCTCTTTTTGTCTACTGTTTCATTCTGCATTTAGATCATTTTATTGTTATTTTTTGCTATTCTACATTTTGGAGTTCACCCATATAGCTTAAGTGCATGATAAGATCATAATTTGTCATTAGAATACTATAATTTACTTGAATCTCTATTCGTAATTATCGTTTTAGTATCCATATTGTCATTTTACATCATCTTCCTTTGTTAGTATTGTTGCATTTTCTGTGTTCTATGTCTATTTCTCTGATTGTAGGTCTCTGACGAATTCGTCAGATCTCAAATGATCCTGTCTGATTTTAGACGATCCTGTCAGATCAAAGGCGATTTTGACTGCTTCAAAAATTAGAACCTCCATCAGACATCCAGATCAGGTATGGATTTTTCCTAATCTAGTATATTTCCTATATTCTTTGTTTAATTTTATTTCTATATTCATTTAAACCTACATTTCATGTAGAACAGTTTAGATTCATTTGGCCAAACCTAGGATTTGAATGATTAAATGTAAAATTGAACACATCAAACACATTCCCAACCTAGGCGTGGAGACTGCCACTAAACGTTTCCTGGTGAACCCCACCATCTATCAAAAAATAACTTTAATACCTCTCCCCCAAGAGGCAGGACCTTCAAAGGGCCTCTCAGTCTGAGTTATCATCCCATCCTTCTCGCATCCCCCTTCCGGGTGCGGATCCTTTAGCCTGAAGGTAAGGGTGCGAAAAATTTGGAACGATACATTTTGGTGAATCCGACATGAAACTAAAACCTTTTGAAAACAAAAAAAAAACATAGATGCATTTAAAATAATTAGAAAACTACTAAGTTGCATATCATGTTTAGATGGTAGCTCCTAAGAAAAGACTAGCTGTCACTATAAATTTTGAAAACCAATTAGCAGCCATAGAAATTAATTATGTTCTTAGTGTGCCTGAAACAGATAGAAACCAACTTTTGGGGGATGAAATTAATAGGAGACTAGGTATCATTTCATCTAGGTCAGAAGAACTTAGACAAATCAAGAGGTTTGCCCTAGATAGAATCTTGGATCCTCATCAACTCATTTTTTATCATGAACTTTAGAGAGCTTGCCATAGGTGGTTAGCTTATAGGAGAGCTCTTGTGTCTTCAGAATTGTTCACCTTCGAGGAATACCTCGAGAACGCAACTATTATACACCAATTCCTAGATCATGTAGAAGACCAAGAGGTCATTCTTACAGATAGGGAAAGGTGGAGGAGAGTTCCCAGAGCTGTGTTATATCGAGATTATTGCCAAGAACTTTATTTCTACCAACTAGAGTCTGAGACAGATAATATCACTATAGCACTTTTTGTCAAATTCTTGAAAGAAAATTTTCAATTTGAAGAACATTTCATGACTCTTGAAGAACTTGAGCCCGTTAATGATATTTATAAATTGTTTATAGAAAACTAGATCATTGCTTTCATTATTATTATTTCTTGCATTTAGTGTGTTGTTTGTTATCTTTATAATATTGTTAAAAAAAAAACAAGAAAAACCAAAAACATAACAAAACCAAAACATTTTGTTTTAAATACTATAGTAGGTATATAATTAAAATATATACCTCTTAAGCTTGTTGCATATATATATATATATATATATATATATATATATATATATATATATATATATATATATTCTAAAACCTAAATTTAAGCACAATGCCTAGACTTAGGAATGGTAAACAAACTGAAGAAGAAGAAGATTGGCTAGGAAACAAAACAAAAAACCCAAATGTCCTTCCTGAGGATCCAATTCGAGAAGGATAAACTCTATAACAGCCAGAAGATGAGTTGGTTGTAGATGAACAAGAAGAAAATGTTAAAGAGGAAGGTCCTCATCCCCTAGAATGGCTCCAGACGGAACTGTTACTTTTGACAACATAGATCATTTCTGGAAATTTCTCAATAATAACATTGGTGCTCTTAATATGGCAGTTCGTATTGATAGAGGACAAATTAGTGAAACTCAAGCAACCCTAGAAGAAGGATTTAACATGCACACTAATCCTTTGTCTTTTGTCGATCAAGAAAGTGATAAAGCTGGACCATCCAATATAGATATGGTCACTATGATTCAGAACATGCAACAACAATAGGTTACCCAACCCCCTAAGGAACCTGTTATTGAGCCTAAAATCATTACCACACAAAAGAGACCTTCATTCACTGCTTTATTTTGCCAAAATATTGATCAATATGCTTCAAATTGACAAAAACCTAAAATGAATCCAAACATCAATTTTCAACAATTTGGGATACAACATAATACAACTTCAAAACTTCTTCATAACACCCTTCCTACAAAAAATTTACACAATAGCAATATAGCATCTAATCTTCATGTCCCTCCATCATATGCTCACAAATCCCATATTAATGCCCTACTGAACCAATATGGTGGGCAAACCAGTAATCTAGAAGCCATGGTGAAATAGTTAGCTTCCTACATGGACCAGATAGATCCCTACCGTCCCTCGTATAATTATCAAGAGATGTGTAGTCAGCCTTTGGATCCCATAGTTGTAGCATAGCCATACCCTAAGCACTTTCCCATGCCCGTCCTGCCTATATATAAAGGAACTGAAGATCCCATAGAGCATCTTCGCATGTTTAGGATAGCATGTCATGATATATCACATGATGAATTGCTATTACTAAAAATGTTCTCGAAAAGTTTAGGAGGAATGGCATTAGAGTGGTACTATCAATTGCCCACTCATTCTTTGAGGAATTTTGAAGAAACAACTGAATCTTTTGTCCATCAATTTAGTGCCTATATTGAAAGGCATGTAACCATTAAAGATTTATACAACTTAAAACAAGACAAAGATGGATGTTTTACTGATTTCTTAGCTAGATGGAGGCAGTTGACAGGAAAACTGCACTTTGTGCTACCTTACAGGGAAATGTTGGACATTTTTATTAATAATTTGCAAGAACAACTATCCTATGAATTATCAACTGCTACCTTGACCACGTTCAATCAATATATAGACTTAGCTCGAAGGGTGGAAGATGCTCTCATTAGAAGAGGTCAGCTCAAAAGCAACGATGATGAGAAAACATCCAGAAATTAGTATAAAAATAAACAAGTTGTAGGTGACGGAGTCATTGATAGTAGAAACATTGCTAATGTTAATACTACAAAAACAACAGAGAAGTTTATATTAAAACCTCCTGATAAACCACCCCGAGAATTTACTAGATTGAATCAACCTTTATCAACCATTCTTAATCAATTACTAGCACGAGGCTTGATTCAATTACCAGCTATCCAGGAACCTGATCCAACTATACTCGGATACAGAGCTAATTTACATTGTGATTTTCATAGAGGACCTGGACATGCTACAAACTCTTGAAAAATATTAAAACATAAAATACAAGACTTGATTGATAATAATGAAATGGAGGTGCAAGCCTTTCAACCTAAACAAAATCCTCCTAATAATTCTCAAAATAACATTCCCCAAAATTAGAATCAGAATTCCAATCAATCATTAGACATATTTCAACATCCTTTACCGCAGCATGGCAAAGAGGTGGCTAATAAAATCGAACATCTTATTGTTCCCCCTCCTACCCGATATGTAGGAACTATTAGCGAACATTTACCTAATCATGATTTACAAAAATTTGACACAACTTTATCCATGGTCACGACTAGGCCCCTACATAATATTCAAACATCGGATCCTAGTGATGTAGAATCAGATACTGAAAGTGAAATAGACATCACCTCAAACCAATCGAATAGTTATGAAAACAAATCAGATTCGATTCAACCTATCATAGATGCTATGGTTCCGAAAGAACCATTTCCTAGAAGAGTTACTACTCGACCCTCTTCTAATCAATTCCTTCCTAATGAACAAGCCATAAATGCTAGACCAAGACCAATTCAACGTCTTCAATATAACATTGTAGGTACCATCAAATTTTTTACTAGAAAACAGGCTCAAAACTCTCAAAAGGATCAAACTCAGAATGATGGATCAGCTCCATTTATTTTGAAAAATCCCAATAAAGGGAATCATATGTCTAATGTTCAACTTAAGCCTCCTTACAATATTAATGAACAATTATCCAATACTACAGCCAAAATTTCCCTTTTGGACTTTTTAAGATCTTCTCCTACCCATAGGGATGAGTTAATGCTCACATTAAGCCAAATGATGGTACCTCAAAATATTCAACCTGAAGCCATGTTCTATACTATCATCACTCGAGAAGTTGATTGTATTGAATTTCGAGATAAAGATATCCCACAACATAGTTTACATAAGGATAACCCCTTATATATTACTAACCTAATTGGCGATGTAGCTGTTAAACGAGTCTTGATTGATAATGGTTCATCTTTAAACATCTACACTTTTGACTTCTACCAACGATTTGGCTTTAGGAGTGACAAGATGAAAAAATGGATATGATTATCAAAGCCTTCAATGACGAGACACAAGAAATATGTGGAGTCATTACTATACCCTTGCAAGTTGGTCCTAGAACCCTAGATACAACCGTGTTTATTGTACATTGCCTTGCATCGTACAATATACTTCTGGGTTGCCCTTGGATCAATGCGATGCGAACGGTTCCCTCCACTTTACATCAGTGTGTTAAATTCAAATTTAAAAACCAGTTGGTTACCATTCATGGTGATCTTAGACCCTTTGATATGTGTGCTTTGGTAGAACCCGTTGGAGTGCAATTTTGCCCCGCCCTGTCATCCACACATCCTAGTTCTTATCATCCGTCCAAATGTGTGAAACACACACCCATAACATCATCTACCCCATCAACTACACCTATACATTTAACTCAACCATATTCTGAAAAAACCACATTAGGACCTCGAAAAGAGCCTAAACCTACACCCAATGCTTCTCGTTTTACTCCTATATCTTCCATACCCATAGACTCATCCATCGATATCCCTATAACATCATCATCCACTACAGGAATTCTTCCCACATCAGAAGATCAAGGAAATGTTCCTTCTACCTCTTATGCTCTCACTGATGAGCTATTACCTGATTTATCTAAAATTCTTATATCAGAAGAGATAAAAACTACCATGCAGACTTCCCTCCTTTTAAATAAACTCCCACCTTCTCCTCGTACCTTGGGCCTCCCACAACCTATGGGAAGTATCTACCAAGTCTGAAGTTGTGCTTTTGTTTATAAAGGATATGATTGGGGAAGAATACCCCGAAACATCAAGACGCATTGTGATGGATATGCTCGATGCTATTTTGCTAATGAATATGTTAAAGCTAAACCCATAATGCTTAAATTGGGCTATAAAGGGAAAGGTTTGGGACCATTCCAAAATGGTATGAAAGAACTTTTCAAGGTAGAACCGTGGCCTACCCGCTATGGTGTGGGCCTATTTCCTAGTAAAGGTCAGCCCTTTCCAGTTGAGGATGATGACCATCTCGTATGTTATCAAGATTATCTAGATAAACAAGATTCTTTGTATCCCAAGAATAAATCTTCTACATGTAATATGCTATCCATTGCCTATCCTAAAATGATTTCTGAATCCGAAGATGAGTTGGAAGGAGATATTTTCCATGATGTCTCCGTTGAAGATTTGTTACACAATGGTTTTTATTTTGATGGTTCTATACCTACTATAGCCCAACTTGAGGCCACGACTCCTCAAGATGAATTATCCAAGTTAACCTTAAAGGAATTACAAGAATTGGGCATTTCACCTACCCCACCTAATTTTGAAATAGATCTACACATGGAAGTAGAAAATGTCATTAAGGTTAACATTGGAACTGAGGATAATCCTCACATCATCAGTATTGGATCAAAATTAAGTCAAGAAAAACAAGAGCAATACATTGCATTCCTTAAAGACTATGAAGATGTATTCGCTTGGACATATGAAGATATGCCAGGATTAGACCCTTCTGTAGTCATGCATCATCTAGTAGTCCATCCAGATGCTAAACCTGTTAAACAGAAACTTAAAAAAATGCATCCCAAAGTGGCCTTGCTATTCAAAGGGGAGTTAGAAAAACTCCTGAATGTTATTTTTATATAAGCTATTGATTATGTTGAATGGATCTCGAATGTAGTTCCAGTCACCAAGAAAGAAGCTACCAAAGTTAGGGTTTGCACAGACTTTAGAGACATTAATGTTGCATGCCCTAAAGATGATTTTCCTCTTCCCAACATGGATCATATCATTGACTTTATTGCTAGAAGCAGAATGATATCCTTAATGGATGGATTTTTTGGTTATAATCAGATCAGGATAGCTCCTGAAGATCAGGCTAAAATAGCCTTTATTACCCCTTGGGGTACCTTTTGTTGGAAAGTGATGCCATTTGGTTTAAAGAATGCAGGCGCAACATATCAATGAGCCATGACTTATATATTTCATGATATGATGCATGATATCCTACATGATTATGTAGATGATATTATAGCTCACTCTATTAATGAATATGATCATTTAGATGATTTGAGAAAAGTATTTAATCGATTAAGAGAATATCTTATTCGATTAAATCCAGCTAAATGCATATTCGGAGTTAAGTTCGATAAACTATTAGGGGTTTTAGTTTCTTTACATGGTATCAAAATCGACCCTCTCAAGATTGCGGCTATCACTTATATGCCCGTACCTACCAATATATCTGAGTTACGAAGTTTACAAGGTAAGATCAAGCCATCCGTTGCTTCATCGATAAGTTGGTGGACAAAACCAGTCCCTTTCTTAAGCTCCTTAAGAAGGATGTCCCTTTTAATTGGGACAACGAATGTAAGGAAGCTTTTGAACTTCTCAAACAATACCTCCTTAACCCACCTGTGCTTTCACCGCCTAGACCTAATCGCCCATTTATCCTATATATTTCAGCTTCAGATTTTGCTTTAGGAGCTATGTTAGCTCAACTTGATGATGAGAAAAGAGAACATGCTAATTATTATATTAGCCTAACTTTAATTAGTTATGAAACCCACTACACAGCATTAGAAAAATTATGTCTAGCAGTTGTATTTTCTACGCAAAAATTATGCCATTATATGCTCAGTTAGAAAACATATGTCATTGCTAAATATGATCCCTTACGGTATCTCATGCGTCGACCTTATTTATCGGGTCGTACAACAAAGTGGTTTCTTGCTCTAAGTGAGTTTGAATTCATGTTCATAGGACAGAAGTCTGTTAAGGGTCAAATCATAGCAGATCAATTAGCTGCCACACCCTTAGAGTCTACCCATCCCCTCATCATTGAGTTTCTTGATGAATGCCTTCAATTAGAGGCAGACCATGTTGAACAATGGTCCTTATACTTTGATGGAGCCCGATGCATGAGTGGGGCTGGTGCAAGTATTATTTTAATATCTCCACAAAAACACATTATACCTTTGTCCTTTAAATTAACATTTGCTTGCACCAATAATATTGTTGAATATGAAGCTCTAATCCTTGGATTACGAGCTACCTTGGCGCTAAAAATTAAACATCTGCTAGTTTTTGGTGATTCTCAACTTGTTATAAACCAAATTAATGAAGTTTATCAGACCAGAGATGATAAATTACGCCCATATAAAGCATATGTTTTGCAGTTGATGTCCTTGTTTGATAAAGTTACCTTGGAAGCTATTCCTCGAACTAGCAACCGTGCGACTGACCCTATGGCCGCAGCTGCCTCTCTTCTGCCCTTGGAGTTAGATGACGAATATGCCACCATCATTATTCATCAACTCTAGGAACCCGCTTCAAATAAGTCATGCTTAGAACCTTTGGATGTGTTTCTAATCAATGAAACTACTCGTGAACCTTAGTAAATAGATATATTTGATTTTCTTCACAATGGGACTTTCCTTGCTAGTTCTAATAGAAACCAACATCGATTATTACGTAGACGAGCAAGTCAATTTGTAATAATTGGCAATACTTTATATAGGAGATCTTTTGAAGGCATCCTATTGAGATGTTTGAATCTAGAAGAATCCAAATTAGCTTTGAGTGAAGCCCACGATGGATCTTGTGGAGGACACTTCAGTGGTAGTGTCATTGCTAAAAATCTCCTTAGGATAGGCTACTTTTGGCCTACCATGGAAACTGATGCACATGATTATGTGCACCATTGCGACAAGTGCCAGAAACATGTTGACCTTGTCCATGCCCCTGCATAAGAACTGCAAGCTATTTCATCTCCTTGGCCCTTTTCAAAATGGGGCTTAGACATTATTGGAAAAATTAATCTTGCATCATCTAATGGACACAAATTCATCATAACTGCCACTGAGTATTTTACGAAGTGGGTTGAAGCTATACCTTTAGCTTCCTGCATTGGAACACAAGTCTCTAAATTTATTTTTAATCAAATCATTTGTAGGTTCGGAATTCCTGCAAATCTCATCTCAGATAATGGAACTTGTTTCAAAAATAAAGATGTTAAGAAATTATCCCAAAAATATAAAATTCAACATCGCTGGTCCACTCTCTATTATCCTCAAGGTAATGGCCAAGCAGAAGCATCTAATAAAACATTAATTAAAATATTTAAAATATTGGTCAATAAATCTGGCCACGACTGGCACATTCAATTATATCCAGCTTTGTGGGCATATCGCACTAGTGTTCGTACTCCCATAGGTACTTCACCTTTTGTTTTGGTTTATGGCACTGAAGCTGTTTTTCCCTTTGAATTAGAAGTTCCTTCTTTTGCTCTACTACTTCAAGATACAGAAGTAGGAGATGAATATCAAGCTGGTAGATTCTGTCAGCTGGAAATCCTAAATGAAAAGTGCATCAATGCTTTGGAGCATCTTCATGCCTACCAAAACAAGCTTAAAAGATCATATGCTAAGAAAGTTCATCATCGATCCTTTGAGGTCGGGGACCTTGTTTTAAAAGAAAATAAAAAAAATACTAATGCAACTAAATACCTTAAAGGTAAATTTGAACCCAACTGGCTTGGACCATATATTATTACTGCTCAATTTGAATCGGGAGCATACAAATTAGCTACCTTAGATGGTAAAGATTTAAAAGAACCTATGAACAATATGCATCTTAAGCGCTATTATGCATAATTCTGGTAATTTCGTCATTGTATATATTGTACATCTTGTCTCATTTTAGTAAATTCATATAAAAATTTCAAAAAAAAACAATCATATTGTGTATCTTCTCAATTCATAAATCAAAATCAAAATATAAAAAACATCAAAATCATCAAAATATTAAAAAAAAAAACAATCTTTTATTTTTGTACCTCTCAAAATGTGAAGTATTGTAGTTCTATTTTCAGTTATTTTGGATAAATTAGTATTTATTTGGAATCCCGCACTTTCATAAACACAAAAATAAATATCTTGATTTTATCTGGCATGATTACTAATCTCTCTTATATCAAAGTCCAAAAAATTCAATTAAATAAAGTTTGAGCATAGAGAATTGATCTTGATATTTACTTAAACCAAGCATATCCTTTCACAATAAAATGATTATATTTGTAATTTCCATGCTATGCTACATAGTAGAAGTGGTTTCTTGAGTGAAAAGTTTCCCCCGCTATCCTATCATGCACATGGTCTAGAATCTTTGAGAATTGACAAAAGGACAAGCTCACCCCTACCCAGAATAAAAATCCCTTGCTCTACAGCTAATCCGAGCAAGTATCCCTAGAATAGGAAGCAAAAGAAAAAGAAAAATCAAGCAAAATCATGAGAAAAAGAAGCATTATTTCAAAAAGGTTGCGTGTTCGGTTCACGTCGAGTTCACCAAAATGTATCGTTCCAAATTTTTTGCACCCTTACCTTCAGGCTAAAGGATCCACGCCCGAAAGGGGGATGTGAGAAGGATGGGACGGTACCTCAGACTGAGAGGCCCTTTGAAGGTCCTGCCTCTCGAGGGAGGTATTAAGGTGATCTTTTGATGGATGGTGGGGTTCACTAGGAAACGTTTAGTGGCAATCTCCACGCCTAGGTTGGGAATGTGTTTGATGTGTTCAATTTTGCATTTAATCATTCAAATCCTAGGTTTGGCCAAATGAATCTAAATTGTTCTATATGAAATGTAGGTTTAAATGAATACAAAAAGTAGCAATGAATATCAAGTACAGAGAATATACTAAATAAAGACAAGTTAAACTTGATTCTGAATGTTTGATGGAGGTTCTGATTTTTGAAGCAATCAAGATCACCTTTGACCTGATAGGATCGTCTGAAATCAGATAGGATCGTCTGAGATCTGATGAATTCATCTGACGAATTCGTTAGAGACCTGCAATCAGAGAAATAAACATAGAACACAGAAAATGCAGCAATACTAACAGAGGAAAACGGTGTAAAATGACAATATAGATACTAAAATGATAATTACAAATAGAAATTCAAGTAAATTATAGTATTCTAATGACAAATTATGATCTTATCATGCACTTAAGCTATATGGGTGAACTCCAAAATGTAGAATAGCATAAAATAACAATAAACTGATCTAAATGCAGAATGAAACAGTAGACAAAAAGAGAAAAGTGCAAACTCTGGGCACTAATTGCCCCGAATGTTGACTATAGTCGAAATCGTCTGTAGAGTGCGAAATCATCTCAAATTGGGGCGTGATCGTCCGAGATTGCACAAGATCGTCTGCAACAATCTAAGCTTGCTCCGGCTAAAGAATGACAAAGTTCCTGCAAGAAAATTTGAAAAGGGCACACATGCAAATAGTAGTCTAAGACATTTTAAGGCATGTAAAACTCAAAGTACAAAAAATTCAGCCAAGGGAATGTCAAGGGGAGGGCCTAATATTAAATAGGCATAGGAAGGAGGTTGGGAGGTTGGAGATCATCCCTATTTGGGATATCTCCAATGGGGAAGGTCTCTAACGGTGCAGACACACTTTTGCCCCGGTTAGAGACGTCGTTGAAACAGAAGCTAATTATGAAAAATCAGTTTTGAGACAAAATTGTCTGGACGTTCTTGTCTAGATGAATTTGTTCGATCTGAGGCGATATCGTCTGATTTGTGATGATATCGTCCAACGGTCACAAAAAATCCTAAAAATGGCATGAAAAACAAGGAAAGTGGTTTAACAGGCGGTTCGGGGGCGATTTGGGGTTAAAATTCAAATTTGAATTATTTACTAAGGTAATTTTAATTATTTAAGGTTTTACTACGCCAATTTTAGGGTGCTACATTTTGCCCCCTCTTTAGCAAATTTTTTGAAGAAAATGCATTAAATATGAGTTCTTCTCGATCTACGAGAAAGCAAAAATTATTCCCATTTTTAGGCGATGATTCTAGGTCGAATCGTACGAATGCTTACTATGGTGCCCCCTTCGTGTTTTTACCCAAATCGAATGTTTGAGTTAAAAACGCGAAAAAGCAAAATTTTAAAATGTTAAGTGTTTTTGAAGAAAATTAAGAAAAATAGGGTATGCAACTAAAAACCTTAAAAGTAAATTTCAACCCAACTGGATTGGACCATATATTATCACTGCTCAATTTGAATTAGGAGCATACAAATTAGCTACCTTAGATGGTAAATATTTAAAAGAACCTATGAACATTATGCATCTTAAGCGCTATTATGCATAATTCTGGTAATTTCGTCATTGTATATATTGTACATCTTGTCTCATTTTAGTAAATTCATATAAAAATTTCAAAAAAAACAATCATATTGTGTATCTTCTCAATTCATAAATCAAAATCAAAATATAAAAAACATCAAAATCATCAAAATATTAAAAAAAAAAACAATATTTTATTTTTGTACCTCTCAAATTGTGAAGTATTGCAGTTCTATTTTCAGTTATTTTGGATAAATTAGTATTTATTTGGAATCCCGCACTTTCACAAACACAAAAATAAATATCTTGATTTTATCTGGCATGATTACTAATCTCTCTTATATCAAAGTCCACAAAATTCAATTAAATAAAGTTTGAGCACAGAGAATTGATCTTGTTATTTACTTAAACCAAGAATATCCTTTCACAATAAAATGATTATATTTGTAATGTCCATGCTATGCTACATAGTAGAAGTGGTTTCTTGAGCAAAAAGTTTCCCCTGCTATCCTATCATGCACATGGTCTAGAATCTTTGAGAATTGACAAAAGGACAAGCTCACCCCTACCCAGAATAAAAATCCCTTGCTCTATAGCTAATCCGAGCAAGTATCCCTAGAATAAGAAGCAAAAGAAAAAGAAAAATCAAGAAAAATCATGAGAAAAAAAAGCATTATTTCAGAAAGGTTGCATGTTCAGTTCACGTCAGGTTCACCAAAATGTATCGTTCCAAATTTTTTGCACCCTTACCTTCAGGCTAAAGGATCCACGCCCAAAAGGGGGATGTGAGAAGGATGGGACGGTACCTCAGACTGAGAGGCCCTTTGAAGGTCCTGCCTCTCGAGGGAGAGGTATTAAGGTGATATTTTGATGGATGGTGGGGTTCACCAGGAAACGTTTAGTGGCAATCTCCACGCCTAGGTTGGGAATGTGTTTGATGTGTTCAATTTTGCATTTAATCATTCAAATCCTAGGTTTGGCCAAATGAATCTAAACTGTTCTATATGAAATGTAGGTTTAAATGAATACAAAAAGCAGCAATGAATATCAAGTACAGAGAATATACTAAATAAAGACAAGTTAAACCTGATTCTGAATGTTTGATGGAGGTTCTGATTTTTGAAGCAATCAAGATCACCTCTGACCTAATAGGATCGTCTGAAATCAGATAGGATCGTCTGAGATCTGACGAATTCGTCAGACGAATTCGTCAGAGACCTGCAATCGAGAGAAATAGACATAGAACACAGAAAATGCAAGCAATACTAACGAGAGAAAACGGTGTAAAATGACAATATAGATACTAAAATGATAATTACAAATAGAAATTCAAGTAAATTATAGTATTCTAATGACAAATTATGATCTTATCATGCACTTAAGCTATATGGGTGAACTCCAAAATGTAGAATAGCATAAAATAACAATAAACTGATCTAAATGCAGAATGAAACAGTAGACAAAAAGAGAAAAGTGCAAACTCTGGGCACTAATTGCCCCGAATGTTGACTATAGTCGAAATCGTCTGTAGAGTGCGAAATCATCTCAAATTGGGGCGTGATCGTCCGATATTGCACAAGATCATCTGCGACGATCTGAGCTTGCTCTGGCTAAAGAATGACAAAGTTCCTATAAGAAAATTTGAAAAGGGCACACATGCAAATAGTAGTCTAAGACATTTTAAGGCATGTAAAACTCGAAGTACAAAAAATTCAGCCAGGGGAATGTCAATGGGAGGGCCTAAATTTAAATAGGCATAGGAAGGAGGTTGGGAGGTTGGATATCATCCCTATTTGGGAGATCTCCGATGGGGAAGGTCTCTAATGGTGCAGACACACTTTTGCCCCGGTTAGAGACGTCGTTGAAATAAAAGCTAATTATGAAAAATCAATTTTGGGAATAAATCATCTGGACGTTCTTCTCCAGACGAATTCTTCCGATCTAAGGTGATATCGTCTGATCGGCGATGATATCATCCAATGATAAAAAAAAACTCTAAAAATGGCACAAAAAATGAGGAAAGCGGTTTAACAGGCGGTTCGGGGGTGATTTGGGGTTAAAATTCAAATTTGAATTATTTACTAAGGTAATTTTAATTATTTGCTAAGGTTTACTGCGCCAATTTTAGGGTGCTACATTTTGCCCCCTCTTTAGCAAATTTTTTGAAGAAAATACATTAAATATGAGTTCTTCTCGATCTACGAGAAAGCAAAAATTATTCCCATTTTTAGGCGACGATTCTAGGTCGAATCGTATGACAACTTACTATGGTGTCCCCTCCATGTTTAACCCAAATCGAACGTTTGAGTTAAAAACACGAAAAAGCAAAATTTTAAAATGTTGTTAAGTGTTTTTGAAGAAAATTAAGAAAAATAGGGTATGCAACTAAAGATCTTAAAGGTAAATTTGAACGCAACTGGCTTGGACCATATATTATCGCTGCTCAATTTGAATCAGGAGCATACAAATTAGCTACCTTAGATGGTAAATATTTAAAAGAACCTATGAACATTATGCATCTTAAGCGCTATTATGCATAATTCTGGTAATTTCGTCATTGTATATATTGTACATCTTGTCTCATTTTAGTAAATTCATATAAAAATTTCAAAAAAACAATCATATTGTGTATCTTCTCAATTCATAAATCAAAATCAAAATATAAAAAACATCAAAATCATCAAAATATTCAAAAAAACAATCTTTTATTTTTGTACCTCTCAAATTGTGAAGTATTGCAGTTATATTTTCAGTTATTTTGGATAAATTAGTATTTATTTGGAATCCCGCACTTTCACAAACACAAAAATAAATATCTTGATTTTATCTGGCATGATTACTAATCTCTCTTATATCAAAGTCCACAAATTCAATTAAATAAAGTTTGAGCACAGAGAATTGATCTTGTTATTTATTTAAACCAAGCATATCCTTTCACAATAAAATGATTATATTTGTAATGTCCATGCTATGCTACATAGTAGAAGTGGTTTCTTGAGTGAAAATTTTCCCCTGCTATCCTATCATGCACATGGTCTAGAATCTTTGAGAATTGACAAAAGGACAAGCTCACCCCTACCCAGAATAAAAATCCCTTGCTCTACAGCTAATATGAGCAAGTATCCCTAGAATAGGAAGAAAAAGAAAAAGAAAAATCAAGCAAAATAATGAGAAAAAGAAGCATTATTTTAGAAATGTTGCGTGTTCGGTTCACGTCGGGTTCACCAAAATGTATCGTTCCAAATTTTTCGCACCCTTACCTTCAGGCTAAAGGATCCGCGTCCAGAAGGGGGATGTGAGAAGGATGGGACGATACCTCGAACTGAGAGGCCCTTTGAAGGTCCCATCTCTCGGAGGAGAGGTATTAAGGTGATTTTTTGACGAATGGTGGGGTTCACCAGGAAACGTTTAGTGGTAGTCTCCACGCCTAGGTTGGGAATGTGTTTGATGTGTTCAATTTTACATTTAATCATTCAAATCCTAGGTTTGGCCAAATGAATCTAAACTTTTCTATATGAAATGCAGGTTTAAATGAATACAAAAAGCATCAATGAATATCAAGTACAAAGAATATACTAAATAAAGATAAGTTAAACCTGATTTTGGATGTTTGATGGAGGTTCTAATTTTTGAAGCAGTCAAGATCGCCTCTGACCTGACAGGATCGTCTGAAATCAGATAGGATCGTCTGAGATCTGAAAAAATTGTCAAAAGAATTCATCAGAGACCTGCAATCAGAGAAATAGACACAAAACACAGAAAATGCAGCAATACTAACAGAGGAAAATGATGTAAAATTCCAATATAGATACTAAAACGATAATTACGAATAGAAATTCAAGTAAATTATAGTATTCTAATGACAAATTATGATCTTATCATGCACTTAAGCTATATGGGTGAACTCCAAAATGTAGAATAGCATAAAATAACAATAAAATGATCTAAATGCATAATGAAATAGTAGATGAAAAGAGAAAAGTGCAAACTCTGGGCACTAATTGCCCCCAATGTTGACTACAGTCGAAATCGTCTATAGAGTGCGAAATCATCTCAAATTGGGGCGTGATCATCCGATATTGTACAAGATCATCTGCGACGATCTGAGCTTGCTCCGGCTGAAGAATGACAAAGTTCTTGCAAGAAAATTCGAAAAGGGCACACATGCAAATAGTAGTCTAAGACATTCTAAGGCATGTAAAACTCGAAGTACAAAAAATTCAGCCAGGGGAATGTCAAGGGGAGGGCCTAAGATTAAATAGACATAGGAAGGAGGTTGGGAGGTTGGAGATCATCCCAATTTGGGAGATCTCCAACGGGGAAGGTCTCTAATGGCACAAACACACTTTTGCCCCGGTTAGAGACGTCATTGAAACAGAAGCTAATTATGAAAAATTAGTTTTGGGATGAAATCGTCTGGACGTTCTTCTCCAGATGAATTCATTTGATCTGAGGCGATATCATTTGATCAACGATGATATCATCCAACGGTCAGAACAAACTCTAAAAATGGCATGGAAAACGAGGAAATCAGTTTAACAGGCGTGTTGAGGGCGATTTGGGGTTAAAATTCAAATTTGAATTATTTACTAAGGTAATTTTTAATTATTTGCTAAGGTTTACTGCGCCAATTTTAGGGTGCTACATTTTGCCCCCTCTTTAACAAATTTTTCAAAGAAAATGCATTAAAGATGAGTTCTTCTCGATCTACGAGAAAGAAAAAATTATTCCCATTTTTAGGCGATGATTCTAGGTCGAATCGTATGACAACTTACTATGGTGCCCCCTCCGTGTTTTTACCCAAATCGAACGTTTGAGGTAAAAACGTGAAAAAACAAAATTTTAAAATGTTGTTAAGTGTTTTTGAAGAAAATTAAGAAAAATAGGGTATGCAACTAAAGACCTTAAAGGTAAATTTGAACCCAACTAGCTTGGACCATATATTATCACTGCTCAATTTGAATCAGGAGCATACAAATTAGCTACCTTAGATGGTAAAGATTTAAAAGAACCTATGAACATTATGCATCTTAAGCGCTATTATGCATAATTTTGGTAATTTCGTCATTGTATATATTGTACATCTTGTCTCATTTTAGTAAATTCATATAAAAATTTCAAAAAAACAACCATATTGTGTATCTTCTCAATTCATAAATCAAAATAAAAATATAAAAAACATCAAAATCATCAAAATATTCAAAAAAAAACAATATTTTATTTTTGTACCTCTCAAATTGTGAAGTATTGCAGTTCTATTTTCAGTTATTTTGGATAAATTAGTATTTATTTGGAATCCCGCACTTTCACAAACACAAAAATAAATATCTTGATTTTATCTAGCATGATTACTAATCTCTCTTATATCAAAGTCCACAAAATTCAATTAAATAAAGTTTGAGCACAGAGAATTGATCTTGTTATTTACTTAAACCAAGCATATCCTTTCACAATAAAATGATTATATTTGTAATGTCCATGCTATGCTACATAGTAGAAGTGGATTCTTGAGCGAAAAGTTTCCCCTGCTATCCTATCATGCACATGGTCTAGAATATTTGAGAATTGACAAAAGGACAAGCTCACCCCTACACAGAATAAAAATCCCTTGCTCTACAGCTAATCCGAGCAAGTATCCTTAGAATAGGAAGTAAAAGAAAAAGAAAAATCAAGCAAAATCATGAGAAAAAAAAGCATTATTTCAGAATCACTTTGTACTCTCTTAGCACTATTTCAGCACTATCTCAAATATCAAAGCAAAAGATACGAAAAAGAAAAAATACAAAAAAAAAAAAGCAAAGAAAAAAGAAAACAAGCAAAAGCAAAAGCAATAAAATCCTTTTCCCTACCCATTGAAAATAAAAGAAGGGTTGATGAGCTTGAATCTCTGGAATTCTCAATTATTCGAAAACTGTGAGGTAAACCCCATAACAGGTGGTTTGTGCCCAACCCGCTTGGCCTTGGGTAACTCCTAGTGTGGCGATGTCTGTCACATTAGCGATCTTATTTTGTAGAGACCTATGTTTGCATATGGATTAGCTAGCTCTTGATAACCTGACTTACATAGTAGTTTGGTACAATTATATGCATCTAAATCATGGTTAATGAACACTTATTTAGTTAATTCAAATCACTTGTATCAAATTATCTTGCTCAAAACTAGTAAATGAACAATACAATCGCACACACATTTGTATTTGAGATATTTTGTATCATTATGATAAATCAAGATCGGTAATGAACTCACATTTGCACATGAGGATTCCTTATAAATCTACATTTCTCCTTGAGATAATTTAAGATATTTCTGTAACTCTTTTTCGAAATAATTTTATCCTTGTATTTTAGAATTCTTATTTTCTATAAGAGAAATTACATACATCTTCTCACAAAATCTCAAAAATAATTTCAAACAAAAGTTTTCATATTATTATTTTTTTGTTTATCAAAGGTCAAAAATGCATCTTGCAATAAAACCAACAATCTACTTTCTTCTTTGGATTTCGCGATGATGGTATAAGTCTATACCTATAATTCTATGCCTAGCACAAACCATCGTTCTAATTTTATTTTCCATGTATTTTAAAATAAAATTCATAACAACATGTGACTTGCATCATTATGTTACACAATTATGCTTTACAAACAAACAAACACTTATTCTATTTCATGTCATTATGTCAAACTTCAATTTTGCAATGATGGTATAATTCCTAGGGAATTATTCAAAAAATTTATCACACTTAGGAATTTAAGCCTAGCAAAAATCATTAAAAAAATATATATTCATGCATAATATTTTCATGGAAATCTAAAAACAAATCACCATCATCATCATCATTTGCATCATCACAACAAAGTCTTAAGACAGTCTCTTAAGCACTCTTTTACTTTTAACAATATTTCTATACTAGGATTAGCTTGACGACCTAGCGAGCGGTGACTCCATGAAATGGTCATAAATAGCGACAATGTCCTTTGAAATTATTGTTAAAAGTCCCTTTTATTTTTATCAAATTATCCCACAAACAACCAATTTGTTTACATTAGATTATTTCATTTAAATTTTAAAAGCATGACATTCAAACCATAATATTTCCAAACGACATAATTACATGAATCATCAAATCAATCACATCAAAACATTAAAGCATCATACAAAAACATAAGACAAGTCATATGATCAAAAATATCTCATCTATATATATATCAACAATATATACATCATCTCAAAACTGGATCGGTATGCCACAATCTGTACCTCGGCATACTCAATCCTCTATCAAAAATAATAAACACTATGTATCAATCTATGCAGTGCAGTCTGTAGCAGCTAGCCTCGAGAACCTCTCAAGCTCTTAGCCTCATATCCTCCCCCACCCTGAGGTGGACAAGGTGGCCCCATCGTAGTCCGTGTGGTGCTATGAGTCTTGGACTCTGATCGTGATGATGTCCTCGATGACCTCATCATAATAGGCTCTGCAATGGGGGCCGACAGTGGTAACCTCTGCTCCTATGGCACCATATGGTGGTATAGCGTCTGATAGAATGTGATCTAGGCAATAGCCCATGCTAGGTCCCGAGTGCTCACCCCTCCGCTCCGTGCTCTGAGGTGCATGACCTCATATTTGAGCTGTGTGGCCTCCTATCGGTGTCGTGCAGCCTCATCCTACAAGGCCTTCACATGGGCCTGGATACGAATAGTCTCCACCCGAAGAGTAGCCATCTCACTACTCTCTCCTACCTCGACACCCTTGCCCTTATCAATCGATGGTGGCCTCTCTCTTCATGGAGAAGGGGGTCTCTCCTCCCTCCTCTCCTGCTATAGCCTCTACTAAGCCTGTGGCCTCCTCTGCTCTCTCCCGCTATGACCCTATGCTACCTCAATGGCTGCCTAGCATCACCTCCCCATCCGATGCACAACTACGTGAATCAGACCCTGAGCCCTCATCATCCGAGGAGGGCGGATGCCTGCATACCAGGCATCATAGCCGTCAGCAACCCTTGCGTCGTCCCCATCCATTAGCTGAATGGGGGCATCGTTTGCATCATCACTATAGAAGCACTACATATTTGGAGCCTTGTTGACTGTAGTGTTATCTCAGATGGTCCAAAAAAACTTGTAGTCCCTGAGATATGGGATCCCCTGCTGTAGACCGAACTACCTCAAAAATTGGTCATAGCGGTGGAGCTCCACCTCTCTCCTCTCCATCCTTAGCCAACAGGTTTGCCTAATGTGAGCCAGCTCCTATCTGTCCTCGGCCCACCCTGGATGATCTCGCCAAGGCCTCTAGGTGATCTGGTCAGAGATAAGGTTGTCAAGTAGTCTCCGGGACATTGGCAGATCTATCTGCCATTGTGACCCTCTCCGGAGCCACCAGTAGAAAACTTGGGGCCTCTCCCTATCAATCCCTATCATTGGGAGCCCTACCAACCTCCACACCGTGATGTTCTCCCAGCACCAAACCTACAGTAGTGATGTCATGACCAGACATCGGTCGCCCTTATATACGACCCCATGCAGGATCTTATACAATCGATATAGTACAAAGATCCCCCAAGAAAACTTGTACCTGTGGTCTCTCATGTCGTAGACCACATATATTAGTAGCCATGGTAGTCTACATCCACTCTGATAGCATAGCAGTAGACCACCTGCCACCCCAGCCAAAACCTATGTCAGTCTAGATGCCCCAGGCATCTGGCGTAGCAACTCGATGTTCACTCCGCCCTTCTCCAGGGCGAAGCTCGAATCTCTGCACAGTCGCATCATCGCGTGGCCCTGATTGTCCATGGGAGTTATTAGCCATCCTTGTATGGGGATCCTAAAAATCCTCCATACATCCTCTAATGTGGGAGTCATCTCCCTTATCGGTAATCGAAAACAAGAACCCGGATACCACCTCTCTGCTAGGGCTATCAATAGCCCCATATCTGTAGAAACCTGTGGCATATCTACCACATGCTGCAAGCCGACTTGAGCCAACTGATCTCGCTCTGCCTGAGCTAGAGCAGCCAAGTCATCCCTCAGCCCGTCGTATTTCCATTCTCGACTCTTTAGTAATCCTCTCTACAACATAAACAACAAAACAATAAAAATCATTAATAAAACAGTGATTAAAAATGCAAGTAAAACAAGTTCAATCTCATACAAATGATGATATCATCCACTATTGGATGATATCGTCCAAAATTTGAGAAAATTCATCTCCAATTTCACAATAGGGAATCGTCCTTTATTGTATGCAATCGTCCCCATCTCACCGATTTCGCCCTTAGACGAAATTAGCGATATCGAGACGATTTTGACAAAATTGAGACGATTTCATCCCGACGATGTTGATGGCCCAAAAACAACCACGATGCTCAAAAATCATTCAAAATTAATCTAAAAAGCATGAAATTCAAAATTAAAGCATTCTAAATTAAGTTTGGACCCTTACCCGTAGCCCACGTCGGACCTCTGTCGATCTGTGCGCTGTCTCAACCATCTTGTCTGCAGAGCTCTAGAAACCAAGAAAATGAACAGTAACAATGAATTAGGGTTTTACCCTATTTTCTTAATTTTATTCAAAAAAAAAAAAACAATTAAAAACATTTTAAATTTTTATTTTTCACGTTTTTACCTCAAACGTTCGATTTGGGTAAAAACACGGAGGGGGCACCATAGTAAGTTGTCGTACGATTCAACCTAGAATCATCGCCTAAAAATGGGAATAATTTTTGCTTTCTTGTAGATCGAGAAGAACTCATATTTAACGTATTTTCTTTGAAAAATTAGCTAAAGAGGGGGCAAAATGTAGCACCCTAAAATTGGTGCAGTAAACCTTAGCAAATAATTAAAATTACCTTAGTAATAATTCAAATTCAAATTTTAACCCTGAACCGCCCGTTAACCGCCTGTTAAACCGCTTTCCTCATTTTTTGTGCCATTTTTAGAGTTTGTTTTGACCATTGGACGATATCGTCGTCGATCAGACGATATCGCCTCAGATCAGATGAATTCGTCTGGAGAAGAACGTCTAGATGATTTTTCCCCAAAATTAATTTTTCATAATTAGCTTCTGTTTCAACAACATCTCTAACCTGGGCAAAAGCGTGTCTGCATGGTTAGAGACTTCCCCCATTGGAGATCTCCCAAATTGGGATGATATCCAACCTCCCAACCTCCTTCCTATGCCTATTTAATCTTAGGCCCTCCCCTTGACATTCCCCTGGCTGAATTTTCTGTACTTCGAGTTTTATTTGCCTTAGAATGTCTTAGACTACTGTTTGCCTTTGTCCCTTTTTGAATTTTCTTGCAAGAAATTTGTCATTCTTTAGCCGAAGCAAGCTCAGATCGTCGTAGATGATCTTGTACAATCTCGGATGATCACGCCCCAATTCGAGACGATTTTGCACTCTACAAATGATTTCAACTACAGTCAACATTGGGGGCAATTAGTGCCTAGAGTTTGCACTTTTCTCTTTTTGTCTGCTGTTTCATTCTAAATTTAGATCAATTTATTGTTATTTTTTGCTATTCTGCATTTTGGAGTTCACCCATATAGCTTAAGTGCATGATAATATCATAATTTGTCATTAGAATACTATAATTTACTTGAATTTCTATTCGTAATTATCGTTTTAGTATCTATATTGTCATTTTACATCGTTTTCCTCTATTAGTATTGCTGCATTTTTTGTGTTCTATGTCTATTTCTCTGATTGTAGGTCTCTGACGAATTCGTCTGATGAATTCATCAGATCTCAGATGATCCTGTCTGATTTTTGACGATCCTATCAGATCAGAGGCGATATTGACTGCTTCAAAAATTAGAACTTCCATCAGACATCCGGATCAGGTATGGCTTTTTCATAATCTAGTATATTTCTTGTATTCTCTATTTAATTCAGTTTTTGTATTCATTTAAACCTGCATTTCATGTAGAACAGTTTAGATTCATTTGGCCAAACCTAGGATTTGAATGATTAAATGTAAAATTGAACACATCAAACACATTCCCAACCTAGGCGTGGAGACTGCCACTAAACATTTCCTGGTGAACCCCACCATCCATCAAAAAATCACCTTAATACCTCTCCCCTGAGAGGCAAGACCTTCAAAGGGCCTCTCAGTCCGAGGTACCATCCCATCCTTCTCGCATCCCCATTTCGGGTGCGAATCCTTTAGCCTGAAGGTAAGGGTGCGAAAAATTTGGAATGATACAACTATGGTCTTTGCCACCAAACCAAATCTTTTTATCATTACTCTAAATGCTACCACCATCATTCAAACATTAAACTTTTTCATCTCTACTTTGATTTCTATCACCATTATTCAAATATGATATCTCATTATCATAATGGCCTTCCACATAAATTGAAGTGACACTATCACTATCTATGACATAATAATTATCACAATCAATTATGACAATATGACCTTTATCATAGCAAACATAACCACCTTATGAATCACCTTTATCTTTATGAATAATCTTCAAATCACTTGTATCATAAGATATATCTTCTCTTTGAACAAGTCCACATGTATCACAATAATTATCTACCATCATGAGCCTTAAATCACCCATATCACAACTAATGTATGTACACTAAATAATATCACTTGTATCACAACCAACGTTTGTCATCTTGGGTTTGTTCTTCAACCTTTCAAATGTTTCCTCTTGCCTTTTATACTTCTCCTTAAGAACATTAAGAATGACTAATATTGTGTATAATATAAACCCTACATCAATAGATAGTGTAACAACATATTCAACACAATCATTGAGAATGAAGTGTAAATAGCCCTAAAATATTGAAATGTTTTCATATTTACCTTCATTGAAAATCATTTGAAAATACCTCATAATTCTGATGACAATAGAACTTCAACTATTTTTTCTTCACTAGCATCTTGGGAATAAGTATCTTGCATCACATACTTATGATTTTTAGCTTATTTCTCTTTTTCTATACTAACTTATACTGATGCACACTTTTGAATGTCAACTTGGTTCCTTGTTTATATTCTCTTTGTCTTTCCCATATAATTAAGTGGTGTAAGCACTTATTTTTATAGATTTTGAATTTTGTTTTCTTCAACACAAAAATAAGGGTTTCTTATATCTCCAAATGGTACCTTTTTCTATATACCACCAATTTTATATATCAAACCCTTAAATATACACACTCTTTTAATATAATGGTTGGTATGTGGAAGAAGTTAGTCCTCTTGATATACATAATTGTATGGGAGAGAGACCTTAAGGTATATGAAAGATATCAATACGTGATATTGAGGTGGTACTAAAAAGGATTCATTCTATCAATAATATATGATCAAAGAGAAATCCTCATATGTGGGCATAACTTCTCTATATATTTGAACTGTCTCTATTTTAGAATCTATGTTTAACAATAAAAATGAATGAGGTAAAAATGAAGAGAAAAAATTATTACAAATGTGTGACCTTATTCCTTGACTATTTATAGGGTCAATTCCTTGATGTTATTGTTGTAGCAATATTAGGCATTAGATGTAGTAACTTCTCGTTATAAAATTACTTATAAATGCAAGCTAGAGGTATTGTTTATATCAAATGATACAATTGTACAAAGTACATATTTTTTTTTATTTTTTATGCATTTTTTTATTTTATTTTTTATGCAAAATTTGTTTAACAATTAAGTTGTTGATCACCATCAAAAATACACCTCATTATAAATAATCATAATTTTTTTTGCAAAAACATTTAGAAAAATATTAAACCTATAAACTTAAAAAGTCACAACATTCTCTTCAAAAATGCCCAAATAAAATGCCTCTAAACACCTTATAGCTCCCTAAATATTTTAATTCATTGTAGCTTAAAACAAATTTAAATTAAAAAATAACTATAGGAATTTTCCAAATGATTTCTTGTCTTTCCCCCTTTAAAAATAACTTTTCTTCTAATGCAAACTTTACACTCTTTCACTTTTTCATTAAAAAAAATTCCCTTTGAAAAATACTATTTCATATATTTCTAAATGTATCTCTTTTAACTCCCTAATATACCTCTTAAAAAAAAATCTCCACTATGCATGTTAAAACAACCTTTCAATTAATGCTCATTGAAACAAATTATAATATTTTCCTTGCACATATTAAATCTCTACTATGCATGTTAAGACAACCTTTCAATTAATGCTCATTGAAAAAAATTATAATTTGTTCCTTGAACATATTAAATCTCTAATGTGCATGTTAAGACAACCTTTCGATTAATGCTCATCAAAAAATCTACTTGATGAGAATTGAACCTTGAATCTACCTTCTCGAATGCTCCTTTCAAACACCAAACCACCCATCATGCAATTTGCAACTATAAAAAGAGATAGAAGTATAGTTAACTATACTTTGTCATGGTTAAAATGTGTAGTGTTGACTAATCAAACGGGTGCCTACCTTTTTCTTTGTTGGACATTTTGAGTAGATGAGTTGTCATTGATGTCAAGAGTGAGTGGTCATTGATGTCAAAAGTTAGTTTTAGTGAGTAGTGCAAGGAGAAGCAGTTTTGCAATCAGTGCAAAAAGGAGAGTTCGCTTCCAGTTGGTCAGATCTGGTTCCAGGTAGTTAGATGTGGTCCAAAGTGCAAAGAAGAGGCCCAAGCAAATAATATTATAATATTAAAAAGGGAAATTTAAATTAATTATAAATTAATTAATATAATTTAATTATAAATTAATTTAATTAACTTCCAAAGTTATTTAAGTTAATTATAATTTAATTTTTAATTTAATTATAAATTATTTTTTATTAATTTAATAAACCCTAAAGAGGGTTATAAGGCTAAGTCAAAAAATTGAATTTGAAATTTGATTTAATAGCACCGACGTTTTATGGCATGAAGCATCGTGTATAAATGGTGACAAAGACCTTTGCCTTACACCTCCTCATGCTATCAATCGAATTCCTATGCTCCAAGAATTGTGCGCAAAAAGGACACAAAGTTTTTTATGTTTGAAAGGTCTTTGACAATAGAGGCATGAACAAATAAGAGTGAGGCTCCTCTTACATCGCATAGCATTGTGTAACACAGTTGGCAACAATGGATAGTGCTAAGTCGTGTGGCAGGCAAGACGTATAAGTTTTGAATTCTGTCGGGTTCGTTTTGCAAGGAAGAGAGCAATTTTTATTTTTGAGTAGTGTCGAATGAAGGGATAAATGGAGGCTTGTGCCTTCCCTTCCCTGTGGAAGTGCTTAGCCCATGTGGTGGGCTAACACCTTGATAATGCACTCGACAGGGAGTGGTCTCATGTTCGAAACCCATAGAGGTCTTTTGGTAGTATTAAGGTAAGCGCTGATGTCATTTATCTTGGTCACTTGATTATTTAGGATGTGCTAAGGTTGAGAAAAATAAAATATTTTTTATGGTTATAAAGTTTAATTTTTTCCTAAATTAATTTGGATATTGAGTATTTTGAGGGAGATAAAAGGATAGGCAAATATTATTTTTAAAGGTTAATTTTTGGAGATTGATTAATTAAAATTAGATTATAAGGAGCAATTAAGTAATTATTTTTATGTGATTTGATGATTGCTAATTTCAAGAAGGAATTATAAGGTATATTTGAGCTTTATTATTTTTGTAATTGAGGAAATATTTTGAGAGTGTTAGTGTGATATTTTGTCATCTAACCATTGAAATTGGTAAAGAAGAAAATTATGATTAAGACAGGTTTTTAAAGGGTACTTCTACATCAAACCAAAAGGTATGGGCACATATTCCTAGTGATTTATTGTTGAATGTTGTGAATGCTAATTTGGAGTGAAAAATATTGTTTGATAAGCATTGTTGAGTTTGATTGTTGAAGGTTTTTTTGAGTGATATTTAATGATAAAAAGCTTGTTTTATAAGCATTGTTGGAAATATTGAGTTATCTTAAGCTAGGGTTTGTGCAAAGAACATTAGTATCATTGTTATGTGAAGTTATGAAAGATCATGAGTATCATTGTTATATGAGGATAACTTGATAAGCATTGTTTTTGAAGTGATTGGTTGAGTGAAGAACTTGAACTAGGGTTTGCAAAGATCATGAGTATCATTGTTATGTGAGATTGTTTGATAAGCATTGTTGGAAACAATTGAGTGAGTGTTCATATGTTTGGACTAGGGTTTGTGAGTAAGGATTATTTCATTGAGTGATTGGTTAAGTAGAGTTGGTTGAGCCTAGTCAAGTGGATGTGTTGAAGTGATAGTTCAAGTTTTGTGAAACAAATTGTTCCATATTCTATTTGAAGTTAGATTGAGTGTTTGTGAGTATGAAACATATTGAGTCTCTAACAATTCTCTATATGTTTCTATGGTAAAAAGAAATATTGAAAGTGATTGAGAATTGTGGTGAATGTGAAGCATATTGAGTCTCCAACAATTATCATTATGTTTCTATGATATTAGACAAGTTCTAGTGAGGACTTGTTGAGCAGATTTGAGGTAAGTCTTAGAGAAGACTTGTGGATAGATTTGTGTGAGATTTTGTGGAAGCTTATAATACAAATTTGAGGATAGATATTATTGAGTAGATTGGACAAGTTCTAGAGAGGACTTATGGATATATTAGTGTGAGATTTTGTGGAAGCTTACAAGGCATATTTGAGACAAGTCTTTGAGAAGACTTGAGAGCAGAGTTGATTGATTGATTTGTTCAAACCTTGAGTTAAGGTTTGGGGAAGATCTAGTAGAGTTGATTTGTGATTGAGTCAAATCTTTGTGTTAAGGCTTGAGAAAATATATTGAGTACATATATGTGCTATATCGAAGGACTATATTTAGTATAGATTTGAGGATAGATTTTGGTGTAGATTTGAGGACAGGTTTGTGCCAGACTAGAAATAGAGATTGAGTAGATTTGTGCTAGAACGAAGGACTATGTTTAGTGTAGATTTGAGGATAGATTTTGGTACATATGTGAGGATAAGTTTGTGACAGACCAGAAATAGATATTGAGAAGATTTGTGCTAGACCAAAGCACTATGTTTAGTGTAGATTTGAGACAAAGTTGACAAAGCATAGAGGATGACAGTATCGAGTGGATAAATATCCATTCACCATGGTAGTGAGGATAGGTCTTCTAAATGAGGACAAGAGTATTTAGTGGATAGATATCCATTAGCCAGTGTAGTGGAGGTAGCAGTTCTTCTAAAAGATCACCAACTAAAGCAAAGGAGAAAGGAGTTCTCCTATGGATAGAGATCCATGAAATTGATTAGGGAATTGGTGTCTCCTTTGGATAGAAGTCCATAAATATTGTAATAGGGAAAGGATTCCAAAGAGATTTATTGAGAAAATTTTAGTGAAATATTTTCTCTGAGGGGTAGCCCACATTGGGTGAACAACGTTAAATTGGTGTCTCTATTATGTGTTGTGATTTGTGCATTGCTTTGATTACTATTGTTGATATTTCTATTGATACATTACATAATATTGATTGGAAAAGAAAAATAAAAAATTGTCTTATACTGTTCACCCCCCTCTCAGTATAAGTTTGTATTCTTCAATTGGTATCAGAGTAGGTTCCTTCAGAAGATTTTAATAGCTTGAGGAAAACATTACAAGAACATAATGGATTCTAAGAATGGATCCTAAAATAGTTCAACATCAGTATTTGATGGAATCAATTATATATTTTGGAGTATGAGAATGAATATTCACCTGATAGCACTTGGAAATAAAATATGGGAAGTAGTTGAAAATGGATACACACCACCAGCTACTCCACCTACAGATAAATATGGTAAGCTTCTACATCATTACAATTCAAATGCAATGAATGAAATTTTGAGAGGTTTGCATAAAACTTAGTTCATAAAGGTTATGCATTGCAAATAAAAAAAATGAATTTGGGATAAGTTGCAAAGAATATATGAAGGAGATAAAAGAGTCAAAAAGGTAAAGATACGAAATCTCAAAGGACAATTTGAAGATTTAAGAATGAAGGATGAGGAAAATATTATTACTTATCTACATTGTGTAGATGAGATTGTTAACGCCATGCAAGGAATTAGACTTGAGATTGAAGAATCTGATGTTTGTAATAATATCTTAAGATCTCTTCTAGAAAGGTTTAGTGAAAAGATATCTGCTATAGAGGAATCAAAATATGGTGATATTTTGACAAGAGATGTATTACTTGGTATTATTACAACTTTTGAGATGAGAACAAAATATGAACCTAATATCTGGAAGGAAGAAACCTTCAAAGCTACTAAGAAGACAAAGAGAAAGAAGTCAGATTCAAGAAATGAGTCATCCAATGATGAAGAAGAAAATTATGGCAAAAGGAATAAGGATCCAAGAATATTTAAAGATGCAAAAACTTTTAGATGTTTCAATCGTGGAAAGTATGGTCACTATGCAACTGATTGTCAATAAGCCAAAAAATAGCAATGATGAAGAAAAATAGGATCATAAGAATAGAGAATAAAAAAAAAATAGGTACCAAAAGAAAGGCAAGGATGGACAAGGCAAAAAAGGAAATAAATTCTTTCAAATACATAAGATGAGTTATTATGCATACAAGGCAAGTAAGTATTCAAGTGATAGTGATAATAGTTTCCAAGATAATGATAAATATGAAGTTCTATTTCTGACAGAAGAAAAATAAGAAGTTAAGAAAAGGTCACCAATAATTCTCAAGTGTTTTAGATGTGGTAATTTTGGATATCTTGAAGATATTTGTACAAAGAATGGTTTCAATTTCAGTGATGATGAATATGAAGATACACTTGAAGGACTATAAGAGAATATTCTAATGGCACTAGAAGAAGAAGGAGGTGATCCTATAGAAGACAAGTCAGAAGAGAATGAAAATATTTTCAAAGGCAAAAAAATAGATGAAGAATCAGAAAAAGGAGAAATTGATCTTGAGGGAGAGTTTATTTATGCTCTTAACACATTGAAGAAGGTAAGAAAGCAAAATTCCCAACTTAAGCTTCAGTTTCAAGAATGTGATGAAGAGAGAGGAAAGCTTATAGAGGATCTAAATAATTCAATGGCTAAGACAAATAAGTTCAAGGATAAGTTAGAAGCAAAGGTCTTAGAATGTGAAATATTAGAAAAATAAGTAGCTCTACTAAGGGAAGAAGTAGAAAAGTCTAAGGATAAGCTACACAAGTTTGGAAAGAGCTCAAAGATCGTAGATAATATGATCAAGGTACAAAGAAGGTCAAAAAATAAAATAGATCTTGGTTTGAATAGGTACAAAATAAACAAGAATATGAGTCAACCTCAATTTTTGAAGAAGAAGAAACTTCAAAAGAAGACAGTGTGAGAGAAATTGAAACTTCTGAGGATGAGTTGGACAATAGAAAGTTCAACAAGGAAAAGAAAAATGCACAAAATAGGAACAGATGGAATATGACAGGGTAAAAGAGACTAAGAGACCAATGAGGTCAAGGAAAGGAAATTTCAATGGATGATGTTTCTCATATCATAGATTTGGGCACAAGGCTTCACAATGCAGGACACATGAAAGACAAGAATATGGGAACTTTAGAAACAGATAGCTTTTTCATGGGTATTTCGACTCATGTAATCAATTTTATCACAAGGAAATGAATTACAGGATCCATGACAAGAATAGATATGGATTCACCAGAATCCCAAGACATTTGCACCTTCAAGGAATAACAATATTAAGTTTTACAAGTACAATAATGATGGACATACAACATAGTGGTGTAGAGCAGAAATTATAGAGATAAGCAGGAACAGAAATAGTCAGAGGAATCATAAGGATCAAATGAGAAGGAAAGTGGACAAAGGTAAAAATTAGTGCATGGTAGGAGTAGAAATACTCCCACCCAAGAATTAACCACCTCAAGATGAGGTGGAGAAGGGGCTAAGATAAGAGACTCATTCTTAGCCCTGAGACCCAAAGGTGACCCTTTTATATTGATGTCAAAGGGGGAGAGATTTGAGTAAGGGGGAGAAATTTGATTTTAGAAGAGAGTATTGAGTTAGGGGGAGCAGTTTCCCAAGGGGAGCAGGACAGAAAAAGGTTAAGGAAATTTGAAAAGATAATTGGGTTACCATCAATGAAAAAGGGAGAGATTGTTGGATATTTTGAGTAGATGAGTTGTCATTGATGTCAAGAGTGAGTGGTCATTGATGTCAAAAGTCAGTTTCAGTGAGCAGTGCAAGGAGAAGAAGTTCCACAATCAGTGCAAAAAGGAGAGTCCGCTTCCAGTTGGTCAGATCCGGTTCCAGGTAGTCAGATGTGGTTCAAAGTGCAAAGAAGAGACCCAAGCAAATAATATTATAATATTTTATTATAATATTAAAAAAGGAAGTATAATTTAATTATAAATTAATTTATTAATTAATTTAATTAACTTCCAAATTTATTTAAGATAATTATAATTTAATTATTAATTAATTTTTATTAATTTAATAAACCCTAAATAGGGTTATAAGGCTAAGTCAAAAAATTGAATTTGAAATTCGATTTAATAGCACCAAAATTTTTAGGCATGAAGCATCGTTTATAAATGGTGGAAAATACCTTTTCCTTACACCTCCTCATGCTATCGATCGAATTCCTATGCTCCAAGAATCGTGCGTAAAAAGGACAATTTTTTTGTGTTTGAAATGTCTTCGATGGTAGAAGCATTAATAAATAGGAGCAAGGCTCCTCTTACCTCACATAACGCTATGTAGCATAGTTGGCAATGACATATAGTGATAAGTCATGTGGCAGGCAAGGCGTGCAGGGTTTGAATATCATCGGGTTCATTTTACAAGGAAGAGAGGGCAATTTTTATTTTTGAGCAACGTCGAATGAAGGGAAAAAGGGAGGCTTGTACCTTCCCTTCCCCATGGAAGCACTTTTCCCATGTGGTGGGCTAGCACCTTGATAAGGCATTCAATGGGGAGTGGTCTCGCATTCGAAACCCAATGAGGCCTTTTGGTAGTATTAAAGTATGTGTTGATGCCATTTATCTTTGTTGCTTGATTATTTTGGATGTGCTAAGGTTGAGAAAAATAAAATATTTTGATGGTTATAAAGTTTAATTTTTGCCTGAATTAATTTGGATATTGAGTATTTTGAGGGAGATAAAAGATAGGCAAATATTATTTTGAAAGGTTAATTTTTGGAGATTTATTAATTAAAATTGGAGATTATAAGGAGAAATTAAGTAATTATTTTTTTGTGTGATTTGATGATTGCTAATTTCAAGGAGTAATAAGATGTATTTGATAAGCATTGTTGATTTTGATTGTTGAAGGTTTTTCTGAGTGAAAGTTAATGATAAAAACCTTGTTTTATAAGCATTGTTGGAAATATTGAGCTATCTTGAGATAGGGTTTGTGCAATTAACATGAGTATCATTATTATGTGAGGATCACTTGATAAGCATTGTTGTTGAAGTGATTAGTTGAGTGAAGAACTTGAACTAGGATTTGCAAAGATCATGAGTATCATTGTTATGTGAGATTGTTTGATAAGCATTGTTGAAAATAATTGAGTGAGTGTTCATATGTTTGAACTAGGGTTTGTGAGAAAGGATTATTTCATTGAGTGATTATTTAAGTAGAGTTGGTTGAGCCTAGTCAAGTGGATGTGTTGAAGTGATAGTTCAAGTTCTGTGAAACAAATTGTTCCATATTCTGAATTGATTTGAGAAAGAGGTTGAGTGTTTGTGAGTATGAAATATATTGAGTCTCTAAAAATTCTCTATATGTTTCTATGGTAAAAAGAGATATTTAAAGTGATTGAGCATTGTGGTGAATGTGAAGCATATTGAGTCTAACAATTTTCTATATTTTTCTGTGAGATTGGACAAGTTCTAGTGAGGACTTGTTGAGCAGATTTGAGGTAAGTATTAGAGAAGACTTGTGGATAGATTTATGTGAGATTTTGTGGAATCTTACAATAAAAATTTGAGAACATATACTATTTATCAGATTGGACAAGTTCTAAAGAGGACTTGTGGACAGATTAGTGTGCGCTTTTGTGGAAGCTTACAAGGCAGATTTGAGATAATTACTTGAGAAGACTTGAGAGTAGAGTTGGTTGATTGATTTATTCAAACATTGAGTTAAGGTTTGGGGAAGATCTAGTAAAGTTTATTTGTGATTTATTCAAAGCTTTGTGTTAATGCTTGAGGATAAATATTGAGGATATATGTGTGCTAGATCGAAGGACTATTTTTAGTGCAGATTTGAGGATAGATTTTGGTGTAGATTTGAGGACATGTTTATGCTAGACCAAAAATAAATATTGAGAAGATTTGTGCTAGACCGAAGGACTATGTTTAGTGCATATTTGAGGATATGTTTTGGTGCAAATTTGAGGACAGGTTTATTCCAGACCAAAATAGAGATTGAGCAGATTTGTGCTAGACCGAAGAACTATGTCTAGTGTAGAATTGAGATAGAGTAAAGAGAAAGCTTTGGAGGTGATAGAGTATAGAGGTCGATAGTATCTAGTGGATAGAGATACATTAGCTAGGGTAGTGAGGATAGGTCTTCTGAGTGAGGACAAGAATATTCAATGGATAGAGATCCATTACCCAGTGCAGTGGAGGCAACAATTCTTCTAGAAGATCACCAGTGAGAGTAGAGGAGAAAGGAGTTCTCCTATGGATAGAGATCCAAAAACTTGATTAGGGAATTGGTGTCTCCTTTGGACAGAGGTCCATAAACATTGTAATAGGGAAAGGATTCCCAAAATATTGATTGAGAAAATTTTAGTGAAATATTTTCTTCGTGGAGTAGCCCACATTGGGTGAACCACATTAAATTGGTGTCTCTATTGTGTGTGGTGATTTGTGCATTGCTTTGATTACTGTTGTTGATATTTCTATTGATACATTGCATAATATTGATTGGGAAAAAAAATAAAAAAGTGGTCTTATACTGTTCACCCCCCTTCTCAGTATAAGCTTGTGTTCTTCATTATTCACCCATTATACAATGTTAAAACCAAGTGCATTCTCGTCATCCTTTACTAAAACTGCCAAGTATTTGAATCAACCACTGGGAAGTGTAGCATGATTTTCTAGGCCATCAGTGCATTAACCAATCAAAGCCACCTCACAAGCGTTGCTTGGTCTACTATATACATTCTTCCATAACTTAGATTCTTTTAAATTGAGACAAGAAAAAAACTCAAAATAGTGGGAGCAATAGGGATGTAGGCTCTATTTCATGGGTTTTATAATTCTAAATCCCCTTATTTTTTTTAATTACATAAACAAGGAACTCAGTTTATTATTGGGGTACTATAAATAAGTGAAAAAATTTAGAAATATATTAATGAGCTAATCTAACTAACTAACTAACTAACTAACTATATATATATATATATATATATATATATATATATATATATAAAGATATTACAAGATTTTGTATTACTCAAAAATATTCTTTGTGCTTGTATATCTATTTAGGCTGGACACCAAGATATATGGCTTAAAACAAGTAGTAATAGAAGTGAATACACATGCAAGGAGTAAAACAAATTGACCTGAGTACATTCCAAAACAACACATTTTTAGGTATACAATAAATATTAAATTCATGCCATTGGATGACGATGATTTTCCCTTATCTCATACTAACTTTCCATGTTTTTGATACCACATGTTGGATATAGGGGAAGACAAGCAATGAAATTTACAAGACTATTGTGCCAGAATAATATTAAACACAAAGATGTATCACAAATATTTTTATCATATTATTCACACAATATTCATACACTTTACCTCACTTTTCCAATCATAATATGTTGTATGCATATAGTTTTATATATCATGGAGTCTCTTTACATCTGAGAGACTCTTTAATAATTTGCAGCTCTTGTAATTTCACCTTAAATTGACTTTTCATCTCCTCACAATTTCAAAGGAGATGTGTCTATTTTTTTCCATATGAGAGAATAGTTTATCTATCCTCCAAAAATTATAAATATCAAATGATCACATAGTTCCAAATGATTACATATTTTCAAATAATGTAATAAGGTCAAATAAAGAGTAGCTTTGATAAAAATTCAAATGAAGAATATCTTTGGTAGAAAGACAAGTTGGATATAGTCTAATTGACTTAAAAAAAATGTAATAGTTTGTTATTTTGATTAAAGTGACCCCAATAGAAGCCAAATATAGCTTTAAAAATACTTCTTTCAAAACATTTATATGGGATTTAAATATGCTTAATCCATATATACACATGTTCTTGAGATTATTGTTTTAATACCATTTTTAAAGTTAGGTATATGAGATTAAAATATGCTTAATCCATAATATATCATAACCACATAGTGGTAATTCAACAACTTGAAAATTGTGCATGTATTGTTGGTAGAATTCAAACCTTTGAATGTCAAGGAATTTAACCAATTGACCTCATGCCATTTTATTACTAATTTAATACCATTGAAGAAAATTTATAATTTAATTTTTTAAAATATATTTGAAATAAATATAAAAAATAATTCATAACTCAAATATTGTATAAATAAATTATTAGTTATTAAGTTGTGCAAAATATACTTACAGATAGTTAACTTATGCATAAAAATAATAACCAATATAAAATTAAAATATCTATGATTTTTTTTTTTTTAATTTACATGGTGGAATCGGTAGCCGCCACGAATCTGGGTAGGCTATCTAGCTTTTATGGCTGCCACAGTATTCTGCGTTGTCCGCCCCAGAAGCCACCACACATATCTTCGTGCAGTATGCCCCTATAACCACCATGCCACAATCATTTTAAACCTTTTACGTCGCTGAAAGCACTAGGAAAGGGACAAGCGTTCAGTCCAATGAGGCCCGATATTTGAACCTTGGACCTCCACCCCCTTATGGGGTTTGGATGAACCAATTGGTCTACACCTCGGACCTAAATATCTATGATTTTAAATGATTAAAATAATAGTTTATTTTGGCTGCGACTATGGAGAGCTTTCAAAGCTACAACTATGAAGGTTTTTTCAGAGATAGGGTTTTTGGAGCTGCAACTGTGGGAAGCTAGGGTTAGCTTTTAGAGTTGCAAATGTGGAGAGCTTTCGAAGCTACAACTATGAAGGTTTTTTTAGAGCTAAGATTTTTAGAGCTACGACTATGGAGAGTGAGGATTTTCAAAGCTGTGACTATGGAGAGATTTTGGAGCTACAACTATGAAGGTTTTTTAGAGCTAGGGTTTATGGAGCTATGACTATGGAGAGCTAGGGTTTTTGGAGCTATGATTATGGAGAGATTTCAAAGCTTCAACTATGGAGAGCTTTTAACGCTAAAATTATGGAGATCTTTTCGAGTTGTAAATGTGGAGAGCTTTTAGAGTTGCAACTATAAATATTTTTTAGAGCTATGGCTTTTGGAGTTGCGATTGTGGAGAGCTAGATTTTGGAGTTGCGTTTGTGGAGAGCTTTTAGAGCTACAACTATGAAGGTTTTTTTAGAGCTATGATTTTGAAGAGCTTTTAGAGCTGTAACTATGTAGAGCTTTTAGAGTTGCAAATATGAAGGTTTTTTAGAGCTAGAATTTTTGAAGCTATCAATGTAGAGAGCTAGGGTTTTTGGATATATGATTGTGGAAATCTTTTGGAGTTGCATCTATGAATATTTTTTAGAGCTAGGTTTTTGAATCTACAACTATATAGGTACCTTAGATAAATATTTATACCTTGTTGGTGTGTGGAAGGGAAACCGGTTTGACCCAAGGGTTTTTTTTAAATTTGCTATGATAGGAAAAAGAGAATCCCCGCCTGTGATTGGAGGGGCCAATCGGGGGTCCCAACCTATAGGGAGAGATTGATCTTGGAAGAACGTTGTCTAGGGCCTAGGCCCCCAGCAGGATAAATTTTCCATTTTTCCTATTGAAGAGGGTGATATGGTCTTCTGTGCATCCCACGTCCATTGGCCATGAGACAAATTGAGAAAAGGTAGAATAGCCTAGTTGGTAGATTTGTTGGGCCTAGACCGGATGTGGATTCAATCAAGAAGTGGGTGGTTGAGAAATGGAAACCTAGAAACCTTGTTGAGGTGGTGGCCATGCAAAATGGATTTGTGTTGTTTTCTTTCTAGAACCCTAAGGATCTTATGCACGTCATGCTTTAGGGACCATGGTTTTATGGGAGAAGAGGTCTAGCACTTAAGAAATGGGATATCTCTTTTGACCCTTTCAAAGAAGTCATGAATACGACCCTTATTTGGGTAAGGCTTTTGGGTTTACCACTTGATTTTTAGGACACAAACATTTTGGTAGGAATTGCTAGGGCCATTGGATCTCCCATAGCAGTGGATTTAGCTACAAAAGTAGGAACTAGGTTGACTCATGCAAGATTTTGTGTGAATGTTAACCTAGATAAGCCACTTCTATCCTCTATAAGGCTAATCTCAGATTTGAGGTCATGGGACCAGAAGATCAAATATGAAAACCCTCCTACTTCATGCTCCATATGCAAGAAGTTTGGCCATGTGGGGAAATCTTACCCTGAAGTGAGGGACTCTATGAAAGTCTGGAAAAATAAGGCTTCTCATCCCCAATCGAAATATCAAGACCAAAAGTCCAAGAAACCCCAAATGGAGAAAGGGGAGAGCTCTGGTTGTGATACCCATAAGAATAAATCTAAAGGGCTAGAAGTAGATACAAATACCAAGGAGGTGCCTATCAAGGAGAAGCTAATGGATCCCCATCTAGTTTTAGAGAGTAATACTCAGGAGGGATGTCCAATAGAGGATATACTAGCTATCCAAGGAAAGGAGCACCTAGTGGAGGGTAATCAGGATCAGGGTATAGAAGACATCTATGATTCTAGAGAGGAATCAATGGATTTTGAAGGTTTGACTCTTTCTAAGTATAAGAAACTTCATCAGAGAAGAGAATCCCAAGGGATTCAGCAGGTCGATAGGGTGGAAGACCTTTCAAGGGGTGAGTTGCTTTTGGCTCAGAGTTTTGAGCGTGAACCAGAGTTAGCTCTTGAGATCCAAATCTCAGGCAAGGAGATTCTTTCATCAGAGGAAGCACTTCATCCCAAGGGTAAAGCTACATAGGTAGGTAGTATAGAGGAAACTCCTTCGATGAGGAAGACATGATATTCAAGGAAGAATGCTGACCTAGGTAGTGAAACCAAGGTGGGGAGACCTTCGCTAGCTGAGGCAAGAGCTAAGGAAACTTCAAAGGAGATTGCCAATGGCACTCAAAAAGTCCTAAATTTAAATGGAGGCCACAACTCCAATCGTAGTAGTAAATGAAGATTATATGTTGTAATGTTCGGGGGATGAATGCCCCTAGTAAGCAGAGAGCCATTAAAAGCTTAAGAAAAATGAATAATTCTATTTTTTTGCTTCTTTAGGAGACGAAGATAGATTCAAATAATATTTTGAGTACCAAAAATAATGTGTGGAGAAAGGTAGAAGTTGCATCTAGTGTGGTTGATGGAGCTTCAAGGGGTGTTTGGACTCTCTGGGATCTAGATAGAGTGGAAGGTTCTTGCATCCACCAATCAGATAGGTATGTTTCAGTTATTTTTATGAAAAATTTAGATTTTAGATGGATCATCACTAATATCTATGCCCCCAACTCTGTTATGGGAAGAAGGAGGTTATGGAGGGACCTCATAGAGTTGCATAAATCCTTCACCTTCCCATGGGTGGTGGCTAGGGACTTTAACTCTCCCCTTTTACCCAGTGAGAAGAAAGGGGGCACTCAAAGTTTCAATGCTGGGATGGAAGACCTTGCAGATTTCATCTCAGAGACTTGCTGATTGATATTGATCTAAAGGGAAGTAAATATACATGGTCAAATAGGAGAATTGGGGAAAGGCTTATTCATATAAGGTTGGATAGGTTTCTAGCCTCTCCAGAGTGGTTTTCTAAGTTCAGCAACTCTGTTCTTTCTTCCCTCCCTAAGATTACCTCTGACCACAACCCTTTGAGCTTGGATATGGTCCTTGGCTCTAAATAAAAAACCCTCCTTTCATATCGAACTAATGTGGCTGCATCACCCCCAATTGAAGGAGAAAGTAAAGGAATGGTGGAGTGTTGACGTTAGGGGGACCAAAATGTTTATTGTGGCAAAAAAATTGAAACTTCTAAAAATGAAGTTGAGGTTGTGGAACAAAGAGGTCTTTGGCAATATTTTCAAGCAAAAAAAAGATCTTTGGGACCAGATCCAAGACTTGGAGTCAATGATGCAAACTCATGGGAGATCTATTCTCCTTGATGAGAAGGAAAAGTCTCTTCTCAGTGATTACCATAGTGTGCTGGCAAAGGAAGAGGTTTTCTAGAGGTAGAAGTCTAGATCACTTTGGCTAAGGGAGGGAGACCATAACACTAGGTTCTTCCACTTATCCACTCTCAAACACAGGAGTTCAAACAAAATCAAGGAGATAAAGCTGGAAGATGGTTCGATGATCCAGAAAGAGGATGAAATTAAAGATGCAGCCATTACATTTTTTAGTGACTTATTAAATGTTAAGTTAGATGGAAATGAGGATTCATCTCGTTCCATTCTTTCAAACATCCCTAGGTTGGTTTCTACTTGAATTAAATGAGTACTTAATCCAACCCTTCACTGATGATGAAATTAAAGTAGTGTTCGGTATGCAGAGGGACAAAGCTCTGGGCCCTAATGGTTTTCCCCCAAGTTTTTTCCAAGAGTGTTGGCACATAGTTCAACAGGACATAGGGGATGCTCTTTGAGAGTTCCAAGCTCACAATGCTTTACTGAAGGAATGGAACTCTACCTTTTTAGTCCTAATCCCTAAAAAGCAAGGAGCCAACATGTTCAAGGACTTCAGACCGATCAGCCTTTGCAACACCATATATAAAATTCTTACCAAAGCCTTAGCTAATAGAGTGAAGATACTTCTTCCCAGGTTAATTTCTCACAGTCAAGGGGGTTTTGTGGCTAAGAGGCAGATTGTGGATGGTGTTATATCCATTCATGAAGTGTTGCACTCCATGGACCAAAGAGGATCAACATGTATGATTTTAAAATTGGATATGAGCAAGGCCTACAATAGGGTGTCTTGGACCTTTCTGGACAAGGTTTTGGAAAGCTTTGGTTTTAGTTCAGTTTGGAGAATCTGGGTCTCTCGGTGTATATCTTCCCCTATGTTCTCATTGTTAGTAAATGGCCAAGCGTCAGGATTCTTTCCCAGCCAGAGAGGATTAAGACAGGGAGACCCTCTATCCCCTTACCTATTCATTTTAATGGTTGAGGCGCTTGGTAGGGCCATGGATTCAGCTAGAAGGGAAGGTTAGATTCAAGGGATCAGACCAACTACTTCAGTTGAACCGATTACTCATCATTAGTTTGTGGATGATACTATTATTATTGGGGAGGCTTCTGTTAGAGAAGCCACTAATATAAAGAAGGTGCTCCAGGAGTATGAACAAGCTTTAGGTCAATGCATCAATTTTAACAAAAGCAAGTTGTTCTTTGTTAACACTCCGACCCTTAGATAGGTTAGAATCTCTAGAATTTTTTATTGTGATATTGCTGATTTCCCCTCAACCTATCTAGGCTTACCCCTGTTTAAAGGAAGAGTTAAAGATGTGCTTTGGAATACTGTGATAGAAATATTTCAACAAAAGTTGGGTGGAAGGGGTTTTACTATCCCAAGCAGGTAAAGTGCAACTCTTGCAATCTACTCTTCAATATTTACTAGTTTATTTTCTTTTGATGCTAAAAATCCCTATAAAAGTGGCCTCACTATTGGAGAAAATCCAGAGATATTTTTTGTGGTCAGGGGTTGAGGATAACCAGAGGCTCCCTCTTGTGGCTTGGGATAAAGTGTGTAGACCTAAGAGAGAAGGAGGGTTGGGCATAAAGTAAATTCAACAATTTAATGAAGCTCTATTGTCTAAGCTTGGCTAGAGAATAATCAAAGAAGGTGAAACTCCTTGGGTCAAAGTCATCAGGGCCAAGTACTTAGATTCTTCCATACCCTTCTTCAGATGTGAGAACCCTCCTAAGGGTTCTGCTTTCTGGAATGGGCTTGTTAACTCTAGATATCTGTTGATGAAAGGTTTAAAATGGAAGCTTGGGGATGGTAACTCCATTATGTTTTGGGAAGACACTTGGATTACAGACAAGCCCCTCTGTGCTTTGAGAGAATGCAGTCAGATTTGGGTTTCCCTAAAGGATAGATTTGGTAGTAGGGTTTATGATTATCTTGAAGGTGAAGGACCCCTAAGAATATGGAAGGATATCTCCCTTTCTACCTCAACTGAGGAGGCCCAACATCAGGTATCATTTGTGAAAAGTTTACTCCTCTCTTATTACATTCCCTTAAGCCCCTCTCAAGACTCCCTCATTTGGGCCCCTTCTTCTTCTAGAGTTTACTCGGCTAGATCGGGCTATATGGTATCTAAGGATGAGTCTATTCCTGGGTTTCTTATTAGTAGAGTGTGGCTAAAATACATCTCTCCAAAAGTTGCTATCTTCCTCTGGATTGCCCTTCAAGATAGAATCTTAACGATAGACAATCTCAAGAAGAAAGGATTTTGTATCCCAAATATGTGCCCGTTGTGCAAGGTAGATGAGGAATCAATCTTGCACCTATTTATTCTTTGTCCTTTCTCAAGAAAGGTTCTCTACTTGCTGCTTCAAGCCTTTGGCTGTTCATGGGTGGTGCCTCATTCGATCCTTGGTTTTGTGGAACAATGGTACTCCCCCTTTAAAAGTGATAGACTCACATGTTTATGGAATTTTTCCCTTGCTCATTTCTTCTGGGGTATATGGTTGGAATGCAACCAGAGGATATTTAGAGGCATCAGTAGAGATGAAAAGGGGGTTTTCCTTGGAATAAAGCTTGCTGCTCGTGAGAATATCTCAATTACCAAATACTAGGATGGGGCTGAGAAGGGGGTAGAAAAGGAGATAGCTAAATGTTGGAACTTGGAAGCTCATGTTGGTGTTGACCCCATCTCGAAGGAGGATATTAGAAAGAACACCAAATGGAAGGCTCCTGAGGAAGGTTGGGTGAAACTTAACTTTGATGGGGCCTCGAAAGGCAACCCAGGAAAGTCTAGGGGTGGAGGTGTAGTTAGAACTTCAAAAGGGGTTTTGATTGGTGCCTACTCAGAGCATTATGGTATACAAACTAGCCATGTGGTAGAAGTGAGGGCTCTTATTTCTGGAATAAAGCTCCTGTCCTTGCTTAATTCTCTAAAGATTATAGTGGAAGGGGACTCCTAGAACATCATTAACTACTTAATTGGGAAGGGAGAACCAAGTTGGATGGTGGAAGAAATCTTAAGGGATAGCAAGTCCTTGCTACAGTCCTTCCAAGAGGTGAAAATCATGCACATATTAAGAGAAGGAAATAAATTTGTTGACTTCATGGTCAACCAAGGAGTTAGTAGTAGCTCAAACAATTAGCTTTTGATGCAACATGTGATGGGAGATGATACACAATATGCAAAATAAAAGGGCACAAAGTAAATCTACAAGATGACTAAAAATTATATATATATATATATATATATATATATATATATATATATATATATATATTTATATGTATGCAAGATTATGGAGATGTTTACAAAATAGCTCTAGAGAAAATGAACACTCCATGAATAGATCTACTGCTAAAGAATGGGCATTGAGCATATTACACCCCATCAAATTACATCACAATGCTACATAATATCACTTTGTCTCTATCTATGATCTATATCACTATATATCTATATCTATACCTATGGCCCTTTATATAGTAAAAGGTTCCTTCTCCAACACTCTACCTAGATGTGCAAGGGACAACTTGCAAATATACAACTTGCACTTTGAAACTTGTGTAGTTATTACATTGCATGAAGTAACTAGATAACTTATCCCTAAAGTAATCTAATATCCTAAGTATGTACCAAGGTAAATTTACATCTACATGATCCAAATTATTTAATAGAATCTATTTCTAACACCCCGTTGTATCACATGATTTGGATATTAAAGACTTTAGTTTTCAATGTGGATCCTCTTCTATCGGATAAAGGAGACTGAATTCTACTTCTTTGCTCACTGAGGCCAGGTTCAGTAGATAATATGTGTCTTCATATGATGCAAAGTAAGTTGTGACTGAAGGTTCTTTTGACTGTTTCATGTGTTCAACTAGTTCAATATTCATGATGCCAAGTTTCTTTTTGGTATGTCTTTTCTTCTTCTCCTCTTGTGATTCTCCATTGGTGCTGGTATAATTTTTGCTTCATGATAGGTTAGTTTATCATCACAATAATATTGTTTTTTTATCTCTATCCTTGCGTTGAGTAAGCACAAACACAATTAGTGATAGATATATCATCAGATATCCTTCTGGTGAAAAATAACCAGTCTTTGTGAATTCCACCATGTTGTGAAGAGAGTATCATGAAGATAACTAATCAAAGTTGTAAAGTTACCTTCTTTTGATTCTTTAAGAAACAAGGAAAATTTCTTTGTCACTATTGGATAGATACTCATATACTTCTAGAGTATCTATTAAGTTTGGGAAGTAATATTCTACTTCATGTAGTAATTATTAATTATTGAATTCATTTATTAAGATATCATCCATGATAGATCTTTATATATTTATCAAGAATCTTATAAGTCTACCTTATGACTCCTTATGATAAGATATATGATTCTTTAAGAATATAAGCTTGATTTGATAAACCTTTATTGATCCTTGTTTTGTAGACTACCTTATGTCTCCCAAGTAATATGAGTATTTACTCCTAAAGATATTTAGGTTTTGAGGAAAGCTTATATATAACTTGATAATATTTGATAGAAGCTGATATTACCAAGTTTGTAGAATACCTTATGACTCTCCAGTTTACTATGGATAAGATATAGTGCTTTTGTAAATTAAAGTTCAATATATAATTTATTTTGTAAAGGTTTTGTAGATGGCAAAATCAATTCTTATTATATCTTATTACTACTATTGAACTAAGCACTATTACCAAATTTCAAACAGGTAATAATGTTGGACCTTTTGTCTCCTTTTGATAGATTTGAGATAGTTATAATATGTATATTTTGAAAAATATTTGATAAACCTCTATTTATAAATAACCTATTGGGAATTAGGTTTAGTGTATCTAATTTCCAATTAATTAATTTGATGTAGTAGTCCTTATGACTCCCTAATATTTGGATAAATAAGATTACAATCATATTTGCAAATAATTATTATTTATTCTAGTAGAAATACTTATTGCTCCTAGGATTTATATTGCAAATATTAGTTTTATATGATAAAGTTTTCCCTTTTGATAAATTGCTTTCAAATAATTAAATTCCTTTAATTACAATCTTATACCTCCCGAGGAAAGAAAGCATATAATAACGGGAATTGAACTTTATATTTCACCAAGCTATATACGGTGTTGATCTTGCTAAGATGCTAGGGATGCATGCAATTTACATAGATGTTGTGATTGCACCCTCCAATGGAATCACTTGAAGCTATATGCATTCCAAAATTGACGCTTCTTGGACTCTCACTTTGAACTCACTTGGATTGAGCATTGAAGGCTCTAGCACCTTCTTTCCATGTTGTAATTTTGCACTGTGCATGTAGCTGATGAAGAGTAAATATCGAGATGAGAATTAACTTGAACTCTCTCTTTGACCTCAAGCATTGACATATTTAATATGGAGTAGCTTCTTGTCTAAGGTTCCAAGTGGCACATCCATTTCAAATTGAGTGCTTGAGAGGAGTTTAGTGCAAATGATGCATTTTTCTTCCTTCTTGTAACATCCAAATGTTACACTTATTTAGTAAAACATTCAATCTACCTGAAGACAAGTGTATCCCATACAGTCAATGCGCAAACCTATTTTTGTAACTCCTTTCTTGAAGATGAGCACTCTCTTTAATTGAGTGTTAGGGTTCTCCTTTGGTGACAAGTGTCACACTCTTTCTCTGCATGGATATCCTCCCTTTCACTGGTTCAAATGGACCTTTTTGGAATCCTTTAAGCTTCAAGAATCCCCAAATCCTCTTTTGTTCACTTGCACTTGCTTTCAGATGGGATATGGAGGCTTCGAGCACCAATTTTTACCAATGATCATGGAGTGAGTAATACTCCAATGGTGCTTTATTTTTTCGTTTCTTCCTTGCTTGCATACTTACTCCTTTCATATATGCTATTGGTCTTTGATTTACACTATTCCCCCTTTGTTGTATCTTGTAGGTTCGACCATCTTGGATGTGAGGAGTGTGAGCCTATTGATTGGCTTCTTGAGCTGAGCTTGATTGCTTCTAGCATACTGCCACCTTTGGATGATTTTTTTAGCAAGTGCAGTGTCTCTAGAGCACTTTTAAATCTAACTTTTTCTCTTGTATAACCAAATTAGGATTTGTGCAATATAATGTAAAATAAAATATTCTTATTGCACCTTCATTTTGCACTCATTTTTTCACATATAAATTTCTAATTTTGAGGAAGAATATTTGAGTGTAATAGGGGTTTTGAGTTTGTCCTTTAGAATGGAAAAATTCCCCTTTTAGCTTGGATGTTTTATGAAATATTCCAAGCTTGTAACCACATAATGGAAGCTTTATTTTATTGTATTTTTCTACATATTATTGTGCCTTGAACTTGAGACTCACAAAGTCTCGTTCAATACTTTCTTTGATGCTATTTTTGGTGGTTACTTTCTTCTCCAAAAATTGGAGGATAGAGCTTATATTGTGGTTTCCTCAGGCCACCCAAAATTGCAAATATCTATGCACTAATAGTATCTTTAGACACTTTGATTAATTCTATTTTTGTGCCCTTCTCAAGAACACAAGCAATGATATTTTTCAGAGAAATCTAATAGTGCAAATATAATAATATTTTAATGCACTAATAATATCACCTTATTACTCCTATTAACTCTAAAAAACTAATGCACTTAATCAATCTACTATAACTTAATCAAGAATAATCTGAAATGAATCTTCAAGAATTATCCTAATTTTTTTTAAACATAAAGGTAATAGGAGCTAGTCTTCATTTTATTTTCCAAATTAGATAATAGGTAGTTGATAGATAGTATAATATTTCTAAAATCTAATCAAATCCTAAAATGCAAATGAACCTTAAAGAATCCTTTATTTTTTCACCTTTTGAAGACTCTAATTTAATTCTCCTTTTTGCAACTTCAATCTAGTTAAGGTGCTTAAACAAATTTGATAAGTGGTCCACTTAATGAATTTACTTGCACCAATAGTTTCTTACATTTTTATGAAAGACATTTTCACCACTTTTGTAGAGGATGTATATCTTGATGTCTATGATCACAGAGTTGCTATCTTAAATGAGATATTGCAACTCTTTATGTAGGTTACCTTGAATAACTTCTTCTTCACCAAAATATGGTCTCCCTTTCACGAGCTTGGAATTTTTGGTGGCTTATTTTCCTCTTGTAGTCTCCTCATTTTTATTGTATATGTGAAGAGATATTTGATTCTGAAGTGGTGTCTTATTGTTGTGAGAGGAAATCTCTAGGTCTCCTAGATTTGATAAGCTTCTTCTCAAGATTTTGTATGTCTTGAGGTCTTCTAATATTTGGCACTCCTTGTAAATTATTCTTCTTGGGATTGTTATCGAATGACGATAATTGTTCCAAATATTTCACTATATTCAATAGTGAATTTCTCCAATAAGTTCTCCTTGGAACTCCTTTGATGAATTCTTCAACAAGGCTCATCAATCCTTTTACTGGATGCTCATAGATTTTTGGCAATTTTGGGTTTGAGATCCTAGCTTCTTGTCTATGAGTTGTCATTGATGTCAAAAGGAACTGGCATTAATGTCAAGAGGATTTATTGGCTTCAAAGGTTGAATATTCCAAAGAATATTTTCTAGAAGATTCTGGAGAGATTCCATGTGGCAGATGAAAAGGTTTTTATCAAAACCATGGCAGGTTTAAGGGTTTTTATTAAAACTAGGTGGATGCATTAAGGGTTTTTCTCAAAACCACTCTCAACTTAATGCAAAGGCTAGAGACACTTATTAATTAAATAACTTAATTAATAAAACCTTTTTAAGGTTTTTTAATTAATTATTTATTTGATTTAGTGATTAAATTATTTTAATAATTTAATGGGTTCTCCACCTAAGGTCTAAGGTCTAAAATACCTTTGATTATTTTTTAAATAATCAAAAGGGTTTCATAAACCCTAAAGTTGTTTCGAAGGTGCCAAAATAATATTAATTCAAAAAAGTTTGAATTATCCTCCCGTCAACGTCATGCATAGCATGGAAGTTTGGCTATATAAGCCATAACCTATAGTCCAAAGCAAAGGTGTGAAAGAAATTTGAATTGCGCAAAAGTTGGGAAGTAAAAGCTATGACTATCATTTTTTTTGCCATGTTTATCCGTCGCCAAAGGGTTAAGGAGAAGGAGACTCTTGCTAGCCTTCAAGCTAGCATCTTTGGCCTAGTGACAATGACTGTTCTGTGAAGGCGCTTGAAGGGAGGTCAAGCGCTCGACTCCCGTCGTGGAGTGTGAGAAGAGTTTTTGCGCTCCGATTTTTTCGGAGGCACTGTTGACCCACAATTTTCAAAAGCATTTTTTTTTGGTAAGTTTTTTTAAATAAAATCTGCATTTTGTTAAAGAAGAAGTGGTTGGGCAAATTTATTTAAAATTATTTTTAAGGTTAAATGCTTCTTTGGAGATATAAGGTTGATAGTGTGTGGTTGAGATTTTTGGCTTGATTTTTGAGTGCGATTTGCTTAGAACCTATTATTCCTTGAGCATGGTTTAATTAATTTGGAGAAATAAGATGTAAAAGGATATATTGTTTGTATGCTTTATATTTTTTGGTAGTTGACTTCTAAGGATTGGATTCATAAGGTGTTTTATGGAATAAATATTTTTGTGGTTACTTTTATGTTCTAACCCTAACTTGGTGGCAAAGTTGAGGGTGGTGTTGGTAACAGGTTGAAGAACTATTCTCTTCTTCCTCAAACAAAGGTATGGGCAACTTCTTCCATGTATATTATTGATGGTGTATTTTCTGAAATTGAGTTTGGAGTGAAAAGGTTGTCTACTAGGTATTCTTGTTGGTGTAAATCCCATTTTCTGGATATTGAAGATTGTTTATGCATTAAAATCATTGATGAGTTTTTTGGTTGAATGCATAATTCTGGTTGAGGAAGAGGAAGCATTTTTGCACTAGGGTTTATGTTAGTAAGTCTTGCTACTTGCATTGAGTTGGTGAAACCCTTAGTTGGATATTTTGAGATTGATGGTTGAGTTGCTTCCATAGAGGTTGTTTTGATCAAGTTAATGCTTTACTTGATACATGATTTGGGCTTACTCCATTGAGATTGATGTGAGCAAGTTATTCTTTGCATTGGTGATTTATGTTGGTGGCTATTTTGTTCAAATACCTTTGGAGGGAAAAGGATGTCTACTAGTTTTCTTTTCATGTAGTGATTGGTTGAATGCTTCAAGGTTAATGTTGAGTTGAATGATGTTGGTTAAACCTTGTCTATAAGCATTGTTGTTAAAGCCCTAATTGGTTGAGAAAAGATATTGGTTGTGGAAAGAACATGAGTATCATTGTTATATGAGATATTGCATGGTTGGCAATTGTTGGGTTGTGTTTCATGTTCTTGAGAAAAGCATACTACATCTATCTTATTCTTTTGATATTGAGATTGAGTTGAGATTGAGATTGGGAGTTAAGTATAGAACATATTGAGTCTCTAACAATTCTCTTTATGTTTTTATGAGATTTGAGATTGAGATTGGGAGTTAAGTATAGAATATATTTAGTCTCTAACAATTCTCTTTATGCTTCTATGAGGTTGATGAATCACATTGGGTCTCTAAAAATTCTCTTTGTGGGTTCATGCTAAGCAAGTTTTTCTTGATGAACTTGTGAGCTGATTTGGACAGGTTCTAGTGAAGACTTGTGAGCTGATTTGGACAGGTTCTAGTGAAGACTTGTGAACTAATTTGGATAGGTTCTAGTGAGGACTTGTGAGCTGATTTGGACAGGTTCTAGTGAGGACTTGTGAGCTAATTTGGACAAGTTCTAGGGAGGACTTGTGACCTGATTTGGATAGGTCCTAGAAGAGGACTTGAGGACAGAGTTGAAGTGGTTTTTTGAGAAGAACCTAAGGACAGTTTTGACAAGTCTTTGAGAAGGCTTGTGTGCGGCAGAGATTGATTTGTTCAAGCTTTATGAGTTGAACTTGGGACAGATCTGACAGAGTGAGGAAGAATTATGCTGGACTGACTAACTGTGTTTAGTACAGGTTGATGAGTTGTTGTGGAGGTGATCAGTAAGTACAAAGGTCTCTTGAGGCTGAGAATTGAGGACAGGAGGTCTTCTATGGAAAGGAGTTCCACTTGCTAGCAAAATAAGAGGCAGGTGATCTTCTGAAGTATCATTTCCAGAGTTGAGGGGAAGGATTCTCCTTTGGGCAAGAGGCTCATAAATTTGTGCTAAGGGGAAGGATTCTCCTTTGGGTAGGAGGCTCATAAATTCATGAGGAGGGGAAGGATTCTCATTTGGGTAGGAGGCTCATAAATTTATGAGGAGGGGAAGGATTATCCTTTGGGTAGAGGCTCATAAATACTTGAGTAGGGGAAGGTTTCTCCTTTGGGTTGAGGCTCATAAACATTGTAATTGGGAAGGATTCCCAAAGAACTTTGAGAAAGCTTTTTTAGAGAAAAGTTTTGTGGATGTAGCCCATGTTGGGTGAACCATGTTAAAATTGGTGTCTCATTGTGTGTTGTTTTATGCATTGCTTTGATATTGTTATTTGTTCATTGCTTTGTGAAGTTGAAGTTAAATAGAGAAAGTAAAAAGAGGTCTTATACTGTTCACCCTCCCCCTCTCAGTATAATCTTGTGTTCTTCATAGATATCTCTCCAAGGTATTTGATTCTATAACTCCTTCTGGTATTCCTTGAGATCTTATCTTTAAAATTTTTCTTCTAGAAGTGTTGGTGGTGAGATCTTCTCCTAGATCTTTGATTCTACTACCTTTGTATTCGAGTAGGACTCTCCTAGTCCTTCTTCATCAATGATTTCTTCTCCTAATCTCTTTTGCTTCAGGTGCTTTATTGATTCTAAAGAAGATACTCCTCATAACCTTCTTGTAGGAAGCTTTCTCAACTCACTGAATCATCCTATTCCTATAGCAAAATATCAGTACTAAAATCTGTTTTTGAGTTAGATACTTTATTATGAAGTCTTCTTCAGGATCGAGGCTTTTGTGGCCTTCTTCAGGATCAAGGCTTCTATGGAATTTTTTAGCACCAAGGCTTCTATAGAATTTTCTTCTATATCATGGCTTCTATGGCCTTTTATTTTGGATCAAGGCTACTATGGTCTTTTCTTCTTGTGAATTTTCCAATTTATCAATGAAGATCTCCTATCTCCCAACTTTACCACAATTATGCTCTAGAAGTTTCTTTTATAGTATTCTTCTATTGCAGTAACTAATCTATGTACTATAAAAGAACTTCAACTTTTAGGTAACAAAGTTGAAATCTTCTAGATTTCTATTTTAGGAGGTGTCCCAATAATTTGAGAATCAATTCCCTACAATAAAAAAAATTTAGGTTAATTTTTCCAGGTCTCTTAGATGAGCTCCACTAGTTGGTACATCAAACTAGTGTATCAAATGTTGAGTCCTAGTCTTCACAAGTTTTCCCTTGAAACTCTATGGAAATACTCCAACCATATGCAATATTAGTATTACAGAATATGAAATTTATTTCAGTCCTAATCTTATGGATCTCCTTAATTCTACCACCTATAATAGCTTGAGTATTTTTGACAGTGACCGGTCCAATGGTGCGTCAGGTTGAAAAAAAACTCAGGGTCAATGAAAATTGTGGTTTTCTTATTGACATACCATAGCTCTGATACCACTATCATATTTTGATGCAATATGTGATGGGAGATGACATACAAGATGCAAAATAAAATGACATAAAGTAAATCAACAAGATGACTAAAAATAATATATATATATATAATATGATGGAGATGTTTACAAAATAGATTTGGAGGAAATGAACACTCCATGAATAGAGCTATTAATCAACAATGAGCATTAAGCATATCACACCCCATGATATTACATCACAATGCTACATCATATCACTTTGACTCTATATGTGTCTCTATCTATGATCTATATCACTATATCTATATCTATACATATGTCCATTTATATAGGAAAATGTTCCTTGGAAAACACTCTACCTAGATGTGCAAGGGACAACTTGCACATATACAACTTGCACTTTGACACTGTGTAATTATTACATTGCATGAAGTAACTAGATGACTTCCTCATAAAGTAATATAATGTCCTAAGTATGTACCAAGGTAAAGGTACATTTACATGATTCAAATTATGTAATAGACTCTATTTCTAACACAAACAATCTTTGGATGGACTTGTTTCCTCCTCACATGATCTCCTCTTTAAGTCTTTATGGTCATTCCAGCTCTGTTAATGTGGAAATTTTGTAGGTTGTGCTTTGTCATGGATATGTGTCCTTTGAGGACTATTTCTATTTCCCTTAGTAGCTTTAGTGCTAATTATGGGGTATGAAAATGTAATGGTCTCGATGATTTTGTGACTAAGGCTAAATTTTAGCTGTATTAGTTTACTTGAATTTACTATGGAAGGCAAGTCTTACTATGGATGATTTTTGGTGGGGCATACAACCTAGTGCTTGTAGATTATTGTTGCTTTTATAACCAAGGCTAAATTTTAGCTGTATCAGTTTATTCAAATTTACTATGGAAAGCAGGTCTTATTGTGGATGAATCTCTGGGGGGCATCCAACCTATTGATAGGAAGAATATTGTCAATATCAATATGGGATTCAATTATCTGAAGAGGCATACAAAAAATTTGTACATTATAGATAGGGTGGGTCATGTTGAGGAGGACCTCTTATTTCAGTATACCCTCTACCATAAGAATCATCCTCTTAAAGATACTTAGGTGTTGAAGAACTCCTGGGAGATGCTGAAGGTCCAGGTGTAGATTAAGAAGAAGGAAGACTTGGAAGTTGATTTTACCCTCTCCAAATATTAGTTAGCCATTCTAATCTCTTGTTCTATTAGTGATATTTTATTACTGGCCTCTTGTGTTGGTTTTTCATGTTGTTTTTTGATCTAATATTTTTTGTCAATTGTTCATTTTTGGCCTTGGGATTTTATCCTTGCTATAAGTTTTGTTGGCCTATGTAAAAGGGTTGGGACCCTTCCAAAATATCTAATTTCACCGTTAATAAAAAAATAGTTTATTTTAATTTAAATAGATAAATCTTAAAGTACCATTACCGTAAAGGTTTTACAAATAATTAATAACCCCATCACATTTTAGATTCATATGTTTGCACAAGAAATGCTTTAAATGATAATTATAAAATTAGAACATTTGACATACAAATGAAATATCCACTTGGATACAAAGTCCCAATTTAAATTATATCTAGAATCTAATATCCATAAGTGCAAAAATACAATTTCAATTCTTGTGTATAATTATTGGAATGAGAGTGACATTTTTCTTCTTACACCTCAAACATATCCCAAGGCAAAGTTGTCTTTCTTTCATACAAAGGCCTCTCTTTCAAAATCTTGATGCTCTTATAAAATTCTAATCTATTTATTACACCTTAATTAATATTAGTGAAGATGACCTATCCAATATCAACCTCTGTTTAGCATTGTACACTCCCCCCCATGTCATGACCCTCCTTGGCAGGACTTATCATTGATATTGATTATGTATTGATGTGTGGATTTTCAATGATTAATCTTATTTTATATTATCAAGATAAGTGGTTAATTACATTTTATGTTTTTATTTTATTATGTTAGAATATGGTACTACTGATGGAATTTATGGTTGCAGGACTAGCTACTCTCGTGGGTGGATTTGCATGGGATAACCATAAAAATTGAGAGACCAAAAAAGAGAAATGATGGATGATGATAACACTCTCATTGATAGCTCTAAGGTAAAATGGTACCCTCATGTAGATGCATTGCATAATTATGTGCTTGTTTAAATTACACCATCGACTGGGATATTTCTTGAGCAAAGGAGCAGTTCTTAATAGATAGGTGATAAGGTGACAGTCATCACAAAACCTACTTCTTAAGAATAAGAGGTGGTGTAATGTAATTATTTGGTTGATAAGAATTTGTTGTTGGCATGCTTGTGTTTAATACATGAAATGAGTCTGGCAAAGGATTCATCAAAGATAGTATTAATAAATATGAAGGTTTTATTAATGCCCAAATATTTAATATCAATGTTAATAATTAATATTTTTTCAATTGGTTATATGGGATTTAAATGGTCCCCATCCATATTACATCATCACCACATAGTGGTATTACAATAAAGCTTGGATATTATCAATGTATCGCTTGGCAAGGTTTGAACCTTGGTATCCTCTTTAAATATTAAGGAATCTAATCGGTTGAGCTAATGCCACTTGATAATTTTAATAATTAATATTAACATTAGATATTAAATTAAATTAATTAAGGGTGTAATTAATTTAATTGCCATATTTTTTCCTAAGGTTATATTTTTTTTGAAAATTTTGAAAAAACTTGTATTAAAACAAAGATCAATTACAATTTTGGAAGAGACTTTTCCCAGCTGAAGTCAAAGAGAACACATGCTTAAAATAGGAAAAGAAGATTTGCAATGGAGCCAAATCTCTTAAACCATTAACTAGCTAACAGGGGGATCGGTTTGGTCTGTTGATGCAACTTGTCGCGATGTCGTGATATCGCGACACTTTTCTCCTTTGGCCGCGAAAATGCAACATGTCACGATATCGCGACACTTTTCTCCTTTGGCCTCGAAAATGCAACATGTCGTGATATCACGACACTTTTTCCTCTTCTGGCCATGACGTTGCAACATGTCACGATATCGCAACACTTTTTCCTCCTTCGACCGCGACAAAGCAACATGTCGCGATATCACGACACTTTTCCTCCTTGGGCAATGGCATTGCAACATGTCACAAAATTGTGACACCTTTTCCTCCTTTGGCCGTGATGAAGCAACATGTCACGATATCATGACACTTTTTCTCTTTCGACCATGATGAAGCAACATGTCACAATATCATGACACTTTTTCTCTCTTGGCCACGATGTAGCAACATGTCGCGATATCGCGACACTTTTTCTCTTTCGGCTGCGATGTTGCAACATGTCGCGATATCACGACACTTTTTCTCTTTCGGCCGTGATGAAGCAACATGTCGCGATATCGTGACATTTTTCTCCTTTGGCCACGACAAAGCAACATGTCATGATATCATGACACTTTTTCTCCTTTGGCCACGATGAAGCAACATGTCGTGATATCGCGACACCTTTTCTCCTTTGGTCGTGATGATGCAACATGTCGCGATATTGCGACACCTTTTCTCCTTTGGCCGCGAAAATGCAACATGTCACGATATCGCGACACCTTTTATCCTTTGGCCATGAAAAAGCAACATGTCATGATATCGTGACACCTTTTCTCCTTTGGCCACGAAAATGCAACATGTCATGATATCGCGACACCTTTTCTCCTTTGGTCGTGAAAATGCAACATGTCATGATATCGCAACACCTTTTCTCCTTTGGCCACAAAAATACATGTCGTGAAATCGTGACACCTTTACTCCCTTGGCCATGATGAAGCAACATGTCACGAAATTGTGACACCTTTCCTCCCTTGGCCGCGATGAAGCAACATGTCACAAAATCACGGCATCTTTCTTCCCTTGGCTGCGATGAAGCAACATGTCATCAAATCGTGACACCTTTCCTCCCTTGGCCATGATGAAGAAACATGTTGTGATATCGCGACACCTTTCCTCCCTTGGCCATGATGAAGCAACATGTTGCGATATCGCGACACCTTTCCTCCCTTGGCCGCAACGAAGCAACAAGTCACGATATCGCAACACCTTTCCTCCCTTGGCCGCGACGAAGCAACATGTTGCGATATCATGAAACCTTACCTCCAGTGACCGTGACGGTGCAACATGTCACGAAATCATGACACCTTTCCTCCCTTGGCCGCAATGAAGCAATATGTCATGAAATCGTTACACCTTTCCTCCCTTAGCCGCGTTCCTAAGGTTATATTTTGCATTAACATTAGAAAACAATTAATAATGTGAATTATTAATTATTAATTTATTTTTTAATTTATGGATGATGGAAAAATTAATACGAACTGCTTTTACCTTGCAAAAGGAAGTGCATTTAATAAATATATTAGGGCTATATATTATTTTAAAAAGGTAACGAGCAAGAAGACATTACAAAAATAGTTGAGGGTTTCATATTCTTCCTCTCTTTAAAAAAATGGGAGATAGTGAATGAAAAGTCTTGGAGGAGCAAGGAACAAAGGAGAACCTGAAAGCTATAGGAAGATTGAAAAAAGGAAAAACACAGTAGAAGAGACATTGGATTATGCAATGTTGCTAGTAATCTAGACCGTGATCATTAGTAGAGGTAAAATTCTAAATTTATTTACTTCCTAGAAGAACAATTTTATTTATTTAAAATATGTAGACACCAAAATCTAGCCACTTGCCATCCATCCATACCCTTCAATCACAACCATCCATTATTTATATATGTATTTATTTAATATATATTTAAATATTAATATTAATATTTTATATATTATATTTATATATATTTAATAAATATATATATTTATATGGATTAATCCTAGCCCTCTGCCACGTTTTTTTCTTAGCCATCAATTCACCTCAATCCATGCCACTTACCTAAATTTAATCTCTGTCCTTCTTAATGTTTAAATCTTGGCCACACATTTTGTGTCGTCGAAACCCTAACATGTCTAAGGAAATATTATAAAAGAGAAGTCATTTTGATGACTCAACCCCTCGGAATATTAATACCCTAAGTACCCTCTAAGTACCCCCTAAGAACTCCTGGCTACCTACCTTCAAGCATCCTTAGAATTCTTATAAAGTTCCAAACCCTAGCCCTATCATTTTTATCCTTGCCCACCATCATTTTCATTCACATCCTATGCTTCCACCATCGCTCATCCCACATAAACCATATATGGTTCTGTGACATTCTCTTCAGCCCTCAAACGCCCCCAGAGCCACCCAAACACCCTCCAAAGTTTCCAGAACACCTCTAGGTATTTTTGGTCATCCTCGAGCACCTATGGGAATTTTTTACACCAAATATATAGCCCTATGATCCTTGGGCATCGTTAAGGAATATTCACAACCATCAATGGTGTCATAAATGTAAACAAAAACATGAAGTTAGCATTATTGATAAGGTAGTGCATTTATTTTTATGTTATTATGATTAGTTTACAGTTTTATTATAGCATCTATGGTTAGTGATTTAATTTTAGGGTCTCATGTAGTGGAGCCCTCACAGGTGTTATAATATTTGTTATTTTTTGTTGTATGTAAGTATAAGGATTACAATTATTGGAAGCTATTGAAGATAGGGTGGCCCTATCTAGGATACACAAGCCCACCCACAACCTCATTGGGATCGAAGACAAGTGTGAAGAAACCAACCATTATTTTCAACTAGGGTTTTAGAGAACATTAGTATCTATAATTTTATATGAAAATAATTATTGTAAAAACCCACATTTGGGGCATATTGATTGTAAAATTTGAGATCTGCTTGCAATAAGAAAAAGTCTTATCTATTTTGTGCAATCATTGTGTCTTATGGTGCTTATTGTTATTTATACTTTATATTGGTGATTCACAAATGGTGATCATGGTGGGATCCATAAAGGTTTCTCTATGTTAATTTAATTTATCACTAACTTTCTATTTCTGTTTCATTTTGTAGGTTCCAAAAATTTGATCGCAAATTTTTGTAGAACTAGAAATTTTGGAAAGTTGTAGAAGTCAATCAGAGGCTACACAGATGCCCTGCAGTACTTGAGGGATGCCCTCCAACATTTAAGAAATTTCCTAGTGCATTTTAGTACCTTTGGGGTGCATTTCACATAGTGGTAAAAATATACATAGGCTCCCTTGTAAGTTTACTTCAAACCCTAACCCACTTTTGTTGTCGTTTCCCTAATTTTTACATTGACATTAACAAAAAGAAAACAATTAATTATTGTTATTAGTAGTCATATTTCATTTTATTTTTAGGCATTTAGAGTCACCTTGCATCCACACATTCACCATAGTTCACATTTTAGATTTAAATTTTTGTTGTTTTTTTGGTGTGTTTTATTCAATATTTTGCATACTGTTTTCATTTGAAGTGACAACTACATAAAATAGTTGCATAATAGGGTTAATAATTCCTCCTTTACTCATCTAAGTAGGAAAAATATCAAGATACATAAGTATACTCTCACATTTTGTGATTCAAGGTGGAATATTAGGTGAACCCTCCACTGTTTAGAGTGGGTCTTAAGCGATGTACCCTACATTCTTTGGAGGAATTTAGTATTTCTATTTTTGGCTTCTGATTTAGACCTATAAAATATGTTATTTTGACATTGTATGTACACATTAGAAAACATGAAAATTTAAAATGAATCAAAGAATACACATTTCACAATAAATAGTAATGATTTTGATTTCATCACCAAACATTGCTTGAGATTTGGTGACGATGGGCTTCATCTCCATCTATAAATATTTGCCCTCAGCCACCATGGAAACCCATGAGCAAAATTTTTCGATTTCATCACCAGGAAGAATATCATTTCCCAGTCAACCATAGTTTTCACCCTTCATAATTCATATTAGAACATCCAAAACGCACAAAACTCACAAAAAAAAATTAAAAGCGAGATAACAAAAAAAAAGAAGTAAGAAAATTTGTTGCAAAAACATAGAATTGAGTTGTTTACTTGATTTTGTGAAAGTTTTCATTTGAATTTATTTCTTGCAAATTTTACATTTGATTCACTAGCTTATGGTTTTAATTAGAAATCAAAGAAAAGTATTGAGTCAAATTACCATCAACCAAGTCACTTCATCCATGGAGTGTTCATCATATTTCCCTACCACTTTTGTGGTGAACCCCACTACTATGATACATATAATTTGTTAAAATTTATTTGTGGGTCCCTCACATGCTGTGCAAACTTCAAATAATGATGTTTTGCATAGATCCATCCACACATCCATTTCACAAATAGAACCATAATCACACATCGACCATAACATAACCTATATAACCAATGCCAAAGTGGAAGCTTTCTAAAGATCTGCTAACTATTTTCTAGATCCAATCCATAGCCCACCTAGGTATGATTCTTCTTTTTAGTAGGAGATTACCTCTTCATAGCCTTCCAATCTTACCCAGCTATATAACAACCCTATTTTTGAGGTATCATCTATACCTTCTCATGATGTGTACATCACACAATAGTCATGTGCTCAAATCACTTCCATTCCATCTTCATACACAACCACCTATGGCAATCCTTTGTGTGAAGCACATGTCAATGTTGCTTTATAGATGCTATTTTCCACATCATCCAACGTTTTCCATCTAGTTGTAATTCATGTTGAAAGTTATCCTCCACCTACCTCATCCATTACACACACATCCACACCATCTACCTCAGATATTGCCATACAAAGAGCATGCCAACATCTCAACATATTGCTTATGGCTCAACAAGGTGCTCAATATTGTTCCCAATAGTAAGTACATGTGATATATTTTAAGTCTCAACCTGTTTCCACCCAACCCATCCTTTTCAACAAAAATCCATCATGGGTACCAAAATATTCTATGGTTTCCATCCCCACACCACCATTAACTCACAACCATGCCATTTACACAAATCATCACATTCATAGTCCTTACACATCATCTCATTTTCAAAATTCACAAATATTTCTTCATCAACCACAACATTACCAAATTCAATTCACTCCACCAAATCATCATCATCTTATCACATCCCAGCATCTTGCCACTCCACCTTGACAAAGTCATCAAGTAATTTAGGGCTTCCACATACCTGGGAAAGATCCTAGAATTCAAGCCATGCAATAACATATTGATAGTTTGATGCAACATACTCTTGGTATGATGGACTAGAATACAACTCTAAGACAACTGATCAATCAACCGAGTCACTTTTTGGTACAATCATTGCCATATCTGATAGACTTTACAATACCAAAATTTAATAAATTCAAAGGGATTGAGGACCCTAGAGAACATGTGAGCACATTCGTTCATTCCTATTTTAGAATACAACATCATGATGCTAAAATGCTTTGAACATTTACTCAGACATTAGAAGGAGATATCGTAGAGTGGTACAACCATTTACATGATCATAGTATCTATACTTTTGAACAGTTGGTTGACAAATTTCTTGAAAGGTTTTCCCTCAATGTTAGAAAGAAAGTCTCATTATCTGATATATATGGTTTAAAATAATATGATGATGAGTTAGTATACGATTTTGGAAACCATTGGAGGGTTGTTATCATAAAACTACCATTCACCCTACCAATGGAAGAGCCAACCTGATTGTTTACTAAGAGTTGCCTAAAACCCATCTCTTGGTTATTACAATTACAACAATATAAATCGTTTGAGGAAGCTCTCACCTAGGCTAGCACAATTGAGGAGATTAAAATACAAGAGGGTGTGCTTAATCCCAAAAATAAAGAATGGCAAAATACGAGCAAATACAAAGGTAGTTATTCTAGCCAATCATAACTAAATCAGGCCAATCAGGCGAATCAAGCCAATAAAGTCAATCAAGTGGTCATGAACTAGCTGATAATGGATCAATAACAATTCATGCAACAACCACCACAATAAATTGCATATCATGTGGTTCTCTCACCATCACAATTAGTCCAAAATACAATATCAACTGCAAAAAACCACCCACATCGACAATCTGTTCGACAAAACTATCAATACACCCCCTTATCCAAATCATATACCTCCATATTTTATAGATTGTATGACATAAACCAACTTGCTTTTCCTGAGATTAAACCAGATGATCCTACCAAGTGTAGTAAACACTATAGGGAACATTTATTTTACCCTTATCATAGGTAAAATAGGCATGATATAAACGATTGCTACAATTTCAAATACATAGTGCAAGATCTCATTGACTTAGGATCCATCAATATTGATATCCCCTTAGCTCAATAGAACCAAAACCTTAGAATTTATTAAACACCACTTCCTTATCATGAGGAGGTGCAACCAACAACATGAGGATCTAACACCAAAACCCATCCTAATCAAGTTAATCATGTTCAATAGTACCAAGATTTTATGGGTGCTATTCATGTAGTTACCCAAGGTTAACAATGCATTAAAAATCAACAAAGTGCTCATTAGCAACCTGTTCAATCTCCCATAGCACCACAGGCAAGTGTATCTTAACCTGCCACATCATCATCATCCATTCAATATTACACCAATCCTACCCAACCCATTTATATTCCAAGCCCTCCAAATCCACCAATTCATCATATTAATCATCCATCAAGACAAATCATCTCTTTTAGTAGTCAATTAACCACTAGCCTTAAAATGGCTTCAACTAAACTGTCTATTTATGATATTATTCAAAAATCTCCCCCACATCGCAATGCATTAATGGATATTTTAAAATCCATTGAAATTCAATCTCAAGATGCTAATATCTTTAGCATTTTTTTAGGGAGCATCAAAACATGTATGGATCCTTCCATCACATTCTATGATTTTAAAATCAAACCAATATTGTTAGAATCGGTGGACCTTCATTGCATATCATGGCTCAAATTGAAATAAATCTATTAAACAAGTTCTAATTGATACCAACTCCTCTATCAATATCATGACCACATCCTCTCTATAACACCGCAATTTTCCTCCATACCACATTAGCAAATCCACTTTCATCTTGAAAGTAGTTAACGATGCTCTCTGCTCAATAGTTGGCAGTATCATTTTTCCCATTAAAGTGGGGGTAAAAATATTGCACATAATGTTTCACATATTGGAAGGTTCCATGGCGTACAATGTACTCCTTGAATGTCCTTGGATGATGTAAATGTGATGTGTCCCCTCTATACTTCATCAATGCTTGAAATATGTACATGAGGGACAAGTTCATTGCATACCAGTGAATGTTGAACTGTTTAAGTATTACATTTTCATTTTAAATCCCTATGAGTCCATGCTTCCTTCCACCCATATTTTTATATCATCAACCACCTCATCAACCATACAATCCATATCTTCATCAAAATCCCCTATTTTTGAGGAGCTCCTCATCAACAATTCACATCAAGATTCCACTTCCATGTCCCCATATTCATCACCTTTGACTACATGTACATGTGGTCAAACCCAATCCACATAAGCCACATCATTAACATCAACATATTCCATAATTATTATTTCCATATCATCATCACCCATCCAAAAATCATCTCATCCAAATCCATCTCCATCCACATCGATCAACGTATCACAAGTTGAATTGATGGATTGTGATATGCCATCCTAGTCCATATCTCTCCCATTGTTGGAGTCCCAAGCCAATCACGAGTAATCCATATCCATTTCTACATTCGCATCCACATCATCCCAAATCAAGGTCCACCTCACTAATCCTAGCATTAGTGAATATGTGATCCAAGACATCACCATCACACCGCTTAAAATCCAAAATGCTAAGGATTATGGTCACCCATGTGAACCACCCTTATCTACAGGAGTGGTGTACAACATGTGTTCAACACCTAATAGCATAAATTTTGTGTATGGAGTGATTTATTCTTCATCCAATTTAGCTCCCCTAGAAGAGCCCAAACAACCAACACCTGTCAACATAAAACATATTTTGGGTTTTCCATATCGATATTTTCATATAGTTAATTTTCAAGGACATGGTCTAGGATGGCATGAATAGGGAATGCATGAGATTATCAATTTTTCATATCGAGAAGCACATGACCATTCAATTTTAGGATATCATCCACTTCCTTCTACTTATTCTATTGGACAAGATTTTCAAAGATTACATTTGAATTTAGAAGAAGATATCCATCACAACAATGAATCTAAAGATGAAATATATAAAGAATTTAAAGTCATGTCGATTTCTTCTAATGAATCTGATGAGGAATCAAATCCCATCATTCCACACATTGAACAAGATAAGTTTTATCTCATAATATTCTCCATCCATCAACCCATCCTTCGCTTGTTTCTTAGACAAGAGTGAGCTGAACCAACTGGTGAACCACCACCTCAACTTCATTAATCCACCTCACCAACAAATTTTGTAATATATACATAACATAAAAAAAAATTAAAAAACAAAAAAAAATTTAAAAACTTTCAAAAACAAATTGCATCGCATGTACATGGATTTTTGCCAATTGTATTTATTTGTGTTTCTCACTATTGTTTAGGTTCCTAGAGTTCTAGCATCGATTCTAATAAATAGGATCCATTCACCCATCCTTTAATTTTGCTAACCATCCTTTTTTCCCTTAAGCCAACATGAATCTTGGTGACTTATTCACCCCTCTGTAATCCATACGATTTGGCAAAGCCAATTCCAATTGACATGAGCCTTATTGACATGGACCGGATTTCTTCACTCCCATCCTTTTCTGATTTTTTCCTTTTTGAGTAATTTGTAAGGACTTCAGTCTAAATTCCTCCATTTTTGGGCAAAACATTGGTTAATATATGGTTCAATTTCTTGCCTCCATTTAATTTGTCAATCTAGGACAAATCGTAAACTTGTAAGTGCCATGCATAATATATGCTTGTAGTATGGGAAATGAATACTTTGTATCTATTGGTTTGGTGGGGGGTATTGTTCATGTATTTTAATTCAGCCAAACCAAATTAAGCTAAGTGCAAAAAATTAAATAAATAAACTAAAGCTAAAGCTTAAATTAAAATGCATAAATAAAAATGCATGAAATAAAAGTACAAAAAAATAAACACAACTAAATTAAAATAAAGCAAGAAAGAAAATAGGAAATCTAACTAATAAAAATAAAAAACGTAAATTAAAATAGGAAGTACTACTACAGGGAGTGGGCCTGGGATCCTGATGATAGTTCGCCGGACTAATTACTTGAAGATTACTTCAAGAAAAATAAGAGTCTTTGCAACTCTTAATAAATTATACAGAAAAATAAACAAAGTAATTATCTGTGTATTTTATTCTTTGATCCAACCTTTGTATTTGTTTGGCCTACGTTCTTATATAGAACACAGACATATCTTGTTACAATAATAAAATGGTCTCCTTTAATCACGTAATGTGATTTGTTACAATACGTTTGTACACAGATATTATTCTCCCTATTTACAAGCATGTTCGTTCACCAAAGGAATAAATATAATAATCCTTAGGTGTACATAAATACTAACCCTAAAATAATAGATATTATTTTCTTATTTACAAGCATGTTCGTTCACCAAAGGAATCAATATTAATCCTTAGGTGTACGTAACAACTAATCCTAGAATAATGCATCCTAGAATAATACATCCTAAAATAATGCCTTTAAAAAGCTTACATAGTAAAAATAGAATAAAAGTGCTTTATTCTATTTTAATCACAAAAATTTAATATGCATAAGAACACGAATTATTTCTCCATATTTTGTGCAAAAACCTCCTTCAAAAGTGCATGGTCAATTGGTCAACCGATCAACATTGACTTGGTCAACCGATCAACATTGACTTGGTCAATCGACCAATCATCAATAGGATTCGGGCACCAAAAAATAGGTTACGAAGCAAGCACTATAAATTGTTGGGAAGAAGGTACTAGAAATAGCTGGGAAGCAGGTGCCAAAAAAATAGTCAAGAAGTAGGCACCAAAAATATATGGGAAGTAGGTGCCCAAAATGGTCGGGAAGTAGGCACCACCAATAGTCGGGAAGTAGGCGCCACCAACAGTTAAGAATCAAGCACCACCAAAAGTCATGAGTCAAGCACCTGCCTTCACCATTTACCACTATTATTTTCAAGATGTCTTCATGCATTGCCATCCCCAAATGAGATGTAGACTCAAAACACCATATTAGTAGCAAAAACCTGCATTTATACACACTTTCCGCTAAAAATATTAGTCAAGCATAACACTTCATTTTCTAAAAATTATATGCAAAAGCTATATAAAAATACATTTCAAATGCTAATTTAAACCAATAATGATACCCTTAAATCATTTATATAAAATGAGCATTTATGGTACTCATAATTCCCCCATACCAAAAGAATTGACATGTACTCATGTCACAACCCCCTGGTATAGATTTTTTTTATATGAGAAGTAGACGCCTCTTTGTATATGGGAAGCAGACGCCTGTATGTATGGGATTCAAGCACTTGTATATGGGAAGTAGGCACCTATATATGGACTATATATGGGAAGCATGTGCTTGTATATGGAAATCAGGCCTGTATATGGAAAGCAAGCACCTGTAGATGGGAAGCAAGTGATTGTATATGGGAATCAAACCTGTATATGGGAAGCATGCACCTATATATGGGAATCATACCTATATATGGGAAGCAGGTACCTATATATGGCCTGTATATGGGAAGTAGGTGCCTCCTCATACCTTTTTTTAAAATATTCCTAGGGTAATGAAATTCTTCTCCTATCTAAGGCATGTCATGTGGCTGAATGTTAATAGGAGAATTAATAAATATAAATATAGGGGCATCTATTGGTATTAACATAGAAATAATTTTTAAAATAACTATGCAAATAATTAATAAAAAACTCAGTACATACCTAGGTGAATTTTGTAGATCATGATATGTACAATATCGTATGGTGTGAAACATCTACATGCGACCTAAAATTATGATGACCTAGAAAATATTGTTGCTTTCAAATTGATGTATCTTGGAGATAATATATATATATATATACACTTTTTTTGGGCATCGCTCTTCCTGGTGGAATATTGACACCACTTATTGGTGCCTTCCTCTAGGTGGGAAGAAGGCACTTATGTTGGTCTGATTGTAGGCACTATCTCCCTAGTGGAAAATAAGTACCTTTTTTTTTAAATATTCCTAGGGCAATGAAATTTTTCTCCTATCTAAGGCATGCCATGTGGCTGAATTTTAATGGAAGAATTAATAAATATAAATATAGGGGCATCTATTGGTATTAACATAGAAATAATTTTTAAAATAACTATGCAAATAATTAATAAAAAACTCAGTACATACTTGGGTGAATTTTGCAGATCATGATATGTACAATGTCAGATGGTGCAAAATGTTTACATGTGACCTAAAATTGTGATGACCTAGAAAATATTGTTGCTTTGACATTGATGCATCTTGGAGATAATATATAAATACACTTTTTTGTGGGCATCTCTCTTCCTGGTGGAAGATTGACACCGCTTATTGGTACCTTCCTCTAGGTGGGAAGAAGGCACTTTTGTTGGTATGATTGTAGGCATTATATCCCTAGTGGAAAATAAGTACCTTTTTCCACATTGTTGCTCTCCTAGAAGAGCATAGGATGCTTGTATCTATCAGACCTAGTTTAAGCCGACTGATTGCCTACAGATTGTTCAAGGTCGTGTTCTACAAAAATAACTACACAAAAGCAGAAAAATAGGAATCCTATAACCTGTTCCTAATAGGCCTAGGTTACCCAAGCTACCTACAGATTTCACTCAGGGCAACAATTCTTGCAAAGTAGAAATAAATGAAAGCAGGGAAAATAATAATCATGAAACTTGTGCTTGATAGGTCTAGGTTTCCCAAGTTGCCTACAAATTGCACTCAAGGCACAATTTCTTGCAAAGCAAAAAGAAAAACTATGTTAAGCAGAACAATTTCCATGTTTTTATTTTTCTCTTTTTTTTTTGTTCCAGACTCTAGAATTTTCCAGAATTTTTCAATTTCTGGAATTTTTTTTCCAAAATTTTGCATAATTTTTCCAGATTTTGGAATTTTCTAGAATTTTTCAGTTTTTGAAATTTTCAAATATTTAACTCTCCCCTTTTACCTAGTGAGAAGAAATGGAAAAATAAAATCTTCAATGCTAGGATGGAAGACCTCACATATTTCATCTTAGAGACTGGTTTGATTGAAATTGATCTAAAGGGAAGTAAATATACATGGTCAAATAGGAGAATTGTGGAGAGGCTTATACAAATAATATTGGATAGCTTTTTAGCCTCTCCAAAGTGGTTTTCTAAGTTTAGAAACTCTATATTTTCTCCCCTCCCTAAGATTACCTCCAACCACAACCTTTTGAGCTTGGATATCATCCTTAGCTCTAAATAAAAAACCCTCCTTTCATATTCAAATTAATATGGCTAAATCACCTCCAATTGAAGGATAAAGTAAAGGAATGGTGGAGTGTTGACGTTAGGGGGACCAAAATATTTATTTTGGCAAAAAAATTAAAACTTCTAAAAATGAAGCTGAGGTTGTGGAATAGAGAGGTCTTTGGCAATATTTTCAAGAAAAAAAGAGATATTTGGGACTACATACAAGACTTGGAGTCAATGATGTAAACTAATGGAAGATCTATTCTCCTTGATGAGAAGGAAAAATCTCTTCTCAGTGATTATCATAGTGTACTGGCAAATGAAGAGGTTTTCTAGAGGTAAAAATATAGGTCACTTTGGTAAAGGGAGGGAGACCATAAAACTAGGTTCTTCCACTTATCCACTCTCAAAAATACGAGTTCAAACAATACAAGAGATAAATATAGAATATGGTTTGATGATCCAGAAAGAGAATGAAATTAAAGATGTAGCCATTACATTTTTAGTGACTTATTAAATGTTAAGTTGTATGGAAATGAGGTTTCATCTCATTCCATTCTTTCAAACATTCCCAGGCTAGTTTCTACTGAATTACATGCGTACTTAATCTAATTATTCATTTATGATGAAATTAAAGTAGTTTTCGCTATGTAGAGGGACAAATATTTGGGTCCTAATGATTTTCCCCCAGGTTTTTTTAAGATTATTGGTACATAGTTCAACAGGACATAGGGGACGCTCTTTAAGAGTTCCAAGATCAAAATGCTTTACTAAAGGAATGAAACTCTACATTTTTAGTCCTAATACCTAAAAAGTAAAGAGCCAACATGTTCAAGGATTTAGACTAATAAAAATTTGCAATACCATATATAAAAATCTTACCAGAACCTTAGCTAATAGATTGAATATTCGTATTCCTAGGTTAATTTCTCACAGTCAAGCGGGTTTTGTGGCTAAGAGGTAGATTATGGATGGTGTTATATCCATTCATGAAGCATTGCACTCCATGGACCAAATAGGATCAACATGTATGATTTTAAAATTATATATGAGCAAGGACTACATTAGGGTGTCTTGGAACAATTTGGATAAGGTTTTGGAAAGCTTTGGTTTCAATTCAGCTTGGAGAATCTGGGTCTCTCGGTGTATATCTTCCCCTATGTTCTCAGTGTTAGAAATTGGGCAAGCATCATGATTCTTTCCCATAAAAAGAGGATTAATACATGGAGACCCTCTATCCCCTTACCTATTCATTTTAATTGCCAAGGCACTTGGTAGGGTTATGGATTCAACTAGAAGGTAAGGTCATATTCAAGGGATCAGACTAGCTACTTCAATTGAACCAATTACTCATCATCAGTTTGTGGATGATACTATTATTATTGGGAAGGCTTATGTTAGAGAAGATACTAATATAAATAAGGTACTATAGGAGTATGAATAAGCTTAAGGTCAACACATTAATTTTAACAAAATTAAGTTATTATTTGTTAACACTCTGACCCGTAGAATGGTTAGAATCTATAGAATTTTTTATTATGATATTGTTGATTTCCCAACCTATCTAGGCTTACTCTTGTTTAAAGGAAGAGTTAAATATGTGCTTTGGAATACTGTGATAGAAATATTTCAACATAACTTAGTGAGATGAAAGGGGCTTTTACCATCCCAGGTAGGTAAAGTACAACTCTTGCAATCTACTCTTCAATATTTACCAATTTATTTTATTTTGATGCTAAAAATCCCTATAAAAGTGGATTTTTTTATTGAAGAAAATCCATAGATAGTTTTTGTGGTCAAGGATTGAGGATAGCCAGAGGATCCCTCTTGTGGCTTGGAATAAAGTGTGTATACCTAAGAGAGAAGGAGGGCTAGACATAAAGCAAATTCAATAATTTAATAAAGCTTTATTGTTTAAGCTTGGCTATAGAATAATCAAATAAGGTGAAACTACTTGGGTCAAAGTCATCTAGACCAAGTACTTAGATTCTTACATACCCTTATTCAGATGTGAGAACCCTCTTAAGGTTTCTACTTTCTAGAATGGGCTTGTTAATTCTATATATATTGATGAAAGGTTTAAAATGGAAGCTTGGGGTTGGTAACTTCATTATGTTCTGGGAAGATACCTGGATTACAGATAAGCCTCTCTATGCTTTAAGATAATGCAATCATATTTGGGTGTCTCTAAAGGACATATTTGGTAGTAGGGATCACGATTATCTTGAAGGTGAAGGATCCCTGAGAAGCTAGAATGATATATCCCTTTCTACCTCAATTGAGGAGGCCCAACATCAGGTATCATTTATGAAAATTTTACTTGTCTCTTATTACATTCCCTTAAGCCCCTCTCAAGACTCCCTCATTTGTTCCCTTTCTTTTTCGGAGCCTACTCAGCTAGATCAGACTATATGGTATGTAAGGATGAGTCTATTCCTGGGTTTCTTATTTGTAGAGTGTGTCTAAAAGACATATCTCTAAAAGTTGCCATCTTCCTCTAGCTTACCCTTCAATACAAAATATTAACGATAGAAAATATCAAGAAGAAAGGATTTTGTATCCCAAATATGTGCCCATTATGCAACGTTTATGAGGAATCAATCACCTATTTATTCTTTGTCCTTTCTCAAGAAAGATTCTCTACTTCTTCAAGCCTTTAGCTATTCATGGGTGGTGCTTCATTCGATCCTTGGTTTTGTGGAATAATGGTACTCCCCCTTTAAAAGTTATAGGCTCACATGTGTATGGAATTTTTCTCTTGCTCATTTCTTCTAGGGCATATGGATGGGATGCAACCAAAGGATATTTAGAGACATCAGTAGAGATGAAAAAGAGGTTTTCCTTAGAATAAAACTTGTTGCTCATGAGAATATATCAATTACCAAACACTAGTATGGGGTTGAGAAGGGGATAGAAAAGGATATAGCTATATATTGGAACTTGTAAGATCATGTTGGTGTTAATCCCATATCAAAGGAGGATATTAGAAAGAACACCAAATGGAAGGCTCCTACAGAATTTTGGGTGAAACTTAATTTTTATGGGGCCTCGAAAGGTAACCTAGGAAAATATAGGGTGGCAGTGTAGTTAGAACTTTAAAATGGGTTTTAATTGGTGCCTACTCAAAGCATTATGGTATAAAAACTAGCCATGTGGTAGAAGTGAAGGCTCTTCTTTCTGGAATAAAGATCCAGTACTTGCTTAATTCTCTAAAGATTATAGTGGAAGGGGACTTGTAGAACATCATTAAATACTTAATTGGGAAGGAAGAACTAAGTTGGATGGTGGAATAAATATTAAAGGATAGCAATTCCATGCTACAGTTCTTCAAAGAGGTGAAAATAATGCACACATTAAGAGAATAAAATAAAGTTGTTGACTTCATGGCCAACCAAGGAGCTAGTAGTAGATCAAACTATTAGCTTTTGATGCAACATGTGATGGGAGATGACACACAATATGCAAAATAAAATGGTATAACGAAAATCTACAATATGATTGAAAATAATATATATATATATAAGATGATGGATATGTTTACAAAATATCTCTAGAGAAAATGAACACTCCATGAATGGGCATTGAGCATATTACACCCCATAATATTACATCACAATGCTACATCATATCACTCCGAATCTATCTATGATCTATATCACTATATATCTATATCTATACCTATGTCCCTTTATATAGTAAAAGGTTCCTTGGACAACACTCTACCTAGATGTGCAAGGGACAACTTGCAAATATACAAATTGCACTTTGACACTTGTGTAGTTATTACATTGCATGAAGTAACTAGATAACTTATCCCTAAAGTAATCTAATAGCCTAAGTATGTACCAAGGTAAATTTACATCTACATGATCCAAATTATTTAATAGAATCTATTTCTAACACCCCATTTTATCACATTATTTGGATATTAAAGACTTCAGTTTTCAATGTGGATCCTCTTCCATCGGATAAAGGAGACTGAATTCTCCTTCTTTGATCACTGAGGCCAGGTTCAGTAGATAATTTGTGTCTTCATATGATGCAAAGTAAGTTGTGACTGAAGGTTCTTCTGACCGTTGCATGTGTTCAACTAGTTCAGTATTCATGATGCCAAGTTTCTTTTTGCAATGTATTTTCTTCCTTACTCTTCTTTTCTCCTCTTGTGATTCTGCATTGGTGCTGGTAGAATTTTTGCTTCATGACAGGTTAGTTTACCATCACAGTAATATTGTTTTTTTATCTATATCCTTGTGTTGAGTAAGCACAAACACAATTAGTGATAAATATATCATTAGATATCCTTCTGGTGAAAAATAACCAGTCTTTGTGAATTCCACCATGCTATGAAGAGAGTATCATGAAGATAACTAATCAAAGTTGTAAAGTTACCTTCTTTTGCTTCTTTAAGAAACAAGAAAAAATTCTTTGTCACTATCGGATAGATACTCATATACTTCTAGAGTATCTATTAAGTTTTGGAAGTAATATTCTACTTCATGTAGTAATTCTTCATTATTGAAGGCATTTCTTAAGATATCATCCATGATAGATCTTTATAGATTTATCAAGAATATTATAAGTCTACCTTATGACTCCTTATGACAAGATATATGATTCTTTAATAATATAAGCTTGATTTGATAAACCTTTATTGATCCTTGTTTTGTAGACTACCTTATGTCTCCCAAGTAATATGAGTATTTACTCCTAAAGATATTTAGGTTTTGAGGAAAGCTTATATATAACTTGATAATATTTGATAGAAGCTGATATTACCAAGTTTGTAGAATACCTTATGACTCTCCAGTTTACTATGGATAAGATATAGTGCTTTTGTAAATTAATGTTCAATATATAATTTATTTTGTAAAGGTTTTGTAGATGGCAAAATCAATTCTTATTATCGCTTATTACTACTATTGAACTAAGCACTATTACCAAATTTCAAACAGGTAATAATGTTGGACCTTTTGTCTCCTTTTGATAGATTTGAGATAGTTATAATATGTATATTTTGAAAAATATTTGATAAACCTCTATTTATAAATAACCTATTGGGAATTAGGTTTAGTGTATCTAATTTCCAATTAATTAATTTGATGTAGTAGTCCTTATGACTCCCTAATATTTGGATAAATTAGATTACAATCATATTTGCAAATAATTATTATTTATTCCAGTAGAAATCCTTATTGCTCCTAGGATTTATATTGCAAATATTAGTTTTATATGATAAAGTTTTTCCTTTTGATAAATTTCTTTCAATTAATTAAATTCCTTTAATTACAACCTTATACCTCCCGAGGAAAGAAAGCATATAATAACAAGAATTGAACTTTATCTTTCACCAAGATATATACGATGTTGATCTTGCTGAGATGCTAGGGATGCATGAAATTTATATAGATGTTGTGATTGCACCCTCCAATGGAATCACTTGAAGCTATATGCATTCCAAAATCAACGCTGCTTGGAATCTCTTTTTGACCTCACTTGGATTGAGCATTGAAGGCTCTAGCACCTTCTTTCCATGCTACAATTTTGCACTATGCACGTAGATGATGAAGAGTAAATGCCGAGAAGAGAATTAACTTGCACTCTCTATTTGAACTCACACATTTACATCCTTAATATGGAGTAGATTATTGTATAAGGTTCCAAGTGGCACATCCATTTCACATTGAGTGCTTGAGAGGATTTTAGTGCAAATGATGCATTTTTATTCCTTCTTGTAACATCGAAACGTTACACTTCTTTGGTAAAAAATTCAATCTCCCTGAAGACAATTGGATCCCATACACTCAATATACAAACCTATTTTTGTAACTCCTTTCTTGAAGATGAGCACTCTCTTGACTTGAGTGTTAGGGTTCTCCTTTGGTGACAAGTGTCACACTCTTTCTCTGCATCGGATATCCTCCCTTTCACTAGTTCAAATGGAACTTTTTGGAATCTTTTATGCTTCAAGAATCCCCAAATCCTCTTTTGTTCACTTGCACTTGCTTTTAGATGGGATATAGAGCAATAATATGGAGGCTTCGAGAACCAATTTTTTCCAACGATCGTGGAGTGAGTAATGCTCCAATGGTGCTTTGTTTTTCTTTTCTTCCTTGCTTGCATACTTCCTCCTTTCGTAGATGCTATTGATATTTTATTTACACTATTCTCACTTTGTTGTATCTTGTAGGTTCGACCATATTGGATGTGAGGAGTGTGAGCCTATTTATTGGCTCCTTGAGCTGAGCTTGATTGCTGCTAGCATATGACCACCTTTGGATGATTTCTTTAGCAAGTGTAGTGTCTCTAGAGCACTTTTAAATCTGCATTTTTCTCTTGTATAACCAAATTAGGATTTGTGCAATATAATGTAAAATAAAATATTCTTATTGCACCTTCATTTTGCACTTTTTTTTTCACATCTAAATTTCTGATTTAGAGGCAGAATATTTGAGTGCAATAGGGATTTTTGAGTTTGTCCTTTAGAATGAACAAATTCCCCTTTTAGCTTGATGTTTTATGAAATATTCCAAGCTTGCAACCACATAATGGAAGCTTTAGTTTACGGTATATTTCTACATATTATTTTTACCTTAAACTTGAGACTCACAAAGTCTTGTTCAATACTTTCTTTGATGCTATTTTTGGTGGTTACTTTCTTCTCAAAAAATTGGATGATAGAGCTTATATTATGGCTTCCTCAGGACAACCAAAGTTGCAGATATATGTGCACTAATAGTGTCTTTAGACACTTTGATTATTTTTGTTTTTGTGCCCTTCTAAAGAACACAAGCAATAATATTTTTCAGATCAATCTAACAGTGCAAATATAATAATATTTTAATGCACTAATAATATCACCTTATTAATCCTATTAACTTTAAAAAACTAATGCACTTAATCAATCTACTGTAACTTAATTAAGAATAATCTAAAATAAATCTTCGAGAATTATCCTAATTGTTTTAAACATAAAGGTAATATGATCTAGTATTCATATTCTTTTCCAAAGTAGATAATAGGTAGTTGATAGATAGTTTAAGATTTTTGAAATCTAATCAAATCCTAAAGTGCAAATGAACCTTAAATAATTCTTTATTTTTGCAGCTTTTTGAAGACTCTAATTTAATTCTCCTGTTTTCAAATTCAATCTAGTTAAAGTGCTTAAACAAATCTGATAAGTGGTCCACTTAATGGATCTACTTGCATCAATAGTTGCTTACCTTTTTCTAAAAGCCCTTTTCACCACTTCTATAGAGGATGTATATTTTGATGTCTATGATCACCAAGTTGCTATCTAAAATGAGATCTTGCAACTCTTTCTATAGGCTGCCTTGAACAACTTCTTCTTCACCAAAATATGGTCTCCCTTTCACGAGCTTGGAATTTTTGGTGGCTTGTTTTCCTCTTGTAGTATCCTCCTTTTTATTGTATATGTGAAGAGATATTTGATTTTGAAGTGGTGCCTTCTTGCTGTGAGAGGAAATCTCTAGGTCTCCTAGATTTGATAAGCTTTTTCTCAAGATTCTGTATGTCTTGAGGTCTTCTAATATTTGGAACTCTTTGCAAAATTATTCTTCTTGGGCTTGTTGTAGAATGGCGATAACTGTCCCAAATATTTCACTATCTTCAATAGTGAATTTCTCCAATAAATTCTCCTTGGAACTCCGTTGATGAATTCTTCAACAAGGCTCATCAATCATTTTACTGGATGCTTGTAGATATCTCTCCAAGGTATTTGATTCTATAGCTCCTTCTGGTATTCCTTGAGATATTATCTTTAACCTTTTGCTTTTAGAAGTGTTGGTTGTGAGATCTTCTCCTGGATCTCTGATTCTACTACCTCTATATTTGAGTAGGACTCTCCTAGTCCTTCTTCATCAATGATATCTTCTCCTAATCTCTTTTGTTTTAGGTTCTGAATTGATTCTAAAGAAGATACTCCTCCTAACCTTCTTGTAGGAAGCTTTCCCAACTCACTGAATATTCCTATTCCTATAGCAAAATATCAATAATAAAATCTATTTTCGAGTTAGATACTTTCTTCTGAAGTCTTCTTCAGGATCAAGGCTTTTGTGGCCTTCTTCAGGATCAAGGCTTCTATGGCCTTTTTTAGCACCAAGGCTTCTATGGAATTTTACTATAGATCATGGCTTCTAAGGCCTTTTATTTTGGATCAAGGCTACTATGGTATTTTCTTCTTGTGAAGTTTCCAATCTATCAATGGATATCTCCTATCTCCCAACTTCACCATAATTCTGCTCTAGAAGTTTCTTTTATAGTATTATTCTCTTGTAGTAACTAATCTATGTACTATAAAAGCACTTCAACTTTTAGGTAACAAAGTTGAAATCTTCTAGATTTCTATTGTATGAGGTGTCCCAATAATTTGAGAATCAATTCCCTACAATAAAAGAAATTTTAGGTTAATTTTTTCAGGTCTCTTAGATGAGCTCCACTAGTTGGTACATCAAACTAGTGGATCAAACTAGTCTACAAAAGTTTTCCCTTGAAACTCTATGGAAATACTCCAACCATATGCAATCTTAGTATTCCAGAATATGAAATTTATTTTAGTCCTAATCTTATGGCTCTCCTTAATTCTACCACCTAGAATCTCTTGAATATTTTTGACAGTGACTGGTCCAATGGCGCATCAGGTTGACAAAAAACTTAGGGTCAATGAAAATGGCGATTTTCTTATTGACCTACCATAGCTCTGATACCACTATTAGCTTTTGATGTAGTATGTGATGGGATATGACACACAATATGTAGAATAAAATAACATAAAATAAATCTGCAAGATAACTAAAAATTATATATATATATATATAAACATAAAATATGATGGAGATGTTTACAAAATAGCTCTGGAGGAAATGAACACTCTATGAATAGAGCTATTGCTCAAGAATGAGCATTAAGAATATCACATCCCATCATATTACATTACAATGCTACATCATATCACTTTGACTCTATATGTGACTCTATCTATGATCTATATCACTATATATCTATATCTATACCTATGGCCCTTTATATAGGAAATGGTTCCTTGGTCAACACTCTACCTAGATGTGCAAGGGACAACTTGCACATATACAACTTGCACTTTGAAACTGTGCAATTATTACATTGCATGAAGTAACTAGATGACTTCCCCCTAAAGTAATATAATGTCCTAAGTATGTACCAAGGTAAAGGTACATTTACATGATCCAAATTATGTAATAGAATCTATTTCTAACACAAACAATCTTTGGATGAACTTGTTTCCTCCTCACATGATATCCTTTTTAGGTATTAGTCATTCTAGCTCTAGTAATGTGGAAATTTTGTAGGTTGTGCTTTGTCATGGATATGTTTTATTTTAGGACTCTTTCTATTTCCCTTAGTAGTATTTTTAGTGCTAATTATGGGGTATGGAAATGGAATAGTCCCGATGATTTTGTGACCAAGGATAAATTTTAGCTGTAATAGTTTACTTAAATTTACTATGGAAGGCAAGTCTTACTATGGATGATTCTTGGTAGGGCATCCAACCTAGTGCTTGTAGATTCTCGTTGCTTTTATGACCAAGGCTAAATTTTAGTTGTATCAGTTTATTCAAATTTACTATGGAAGGCAGGTCTTATTGTGGATGACTCTCTAGGGGGCAACCAACCTATTGGTAGGAAGAATATTATCAATACCCATATGGGATTCAATTATCTGAAGATGGATACATAAAATTTGTACATTGTAATAGATATGGGGGCCCATGTTGAGGAGGACCTCTTGTTTTAGTATACCCTCTACCATAAGAATCATCCTCTTCAAGATACTTAGGTGTTGAAGAACTCCTGGGAGATGCTGAAGGTCCAGATGTAGATTAAGAAGGAAGAATTGGAAGTCGATGTTAGCCCCTCCAAATATTATTTAGCCATTATAATATCTTGTTCTATTTGTAGTCTTTTATTACTGGCCTCTTGTGTTGGTTTTTCATGTTGTTCTTTTATTTGATATTTTTTTCAGCTGTTCAGTTTTGGCCTTGGGATTTTGTCCTTGCTATAAGTTTTGTTGGCCTATGTAAAAGGGTTGGGGCCCTTCCAAAATATCTATTTTCACCATTAATAAAAAAAATAGTTTATTTTAATTTAAATAGATAAATCCTAAAGTACCATTACCATAAATGTTTTACAAATAATAAATAACCACATCATATTTTAGATTCTTATGTTTGCACAAGAAATGCTTTAAATGATAATTATAAAATTAGAACATTTGACATACAAATTAAATATCCACTTGGATCCAAATTCCAAATTGAAATTATATCTAGACTCTAATATCCATATGTGTAAGGATAAAATTTCAATTCTGGTGTATAATCATTGGAATGAGAGTGACATTTGTCTTCTTACATCTCAAACATAGCCCAAGGCAAAGTTGTCTTTCTTTCATACAAAGCCCTATCTTTCAAAAGCTTTATGCTCTTATAAAATTCTAATATGTTTATTATACCTTAATTAATATTAGTGAATATGATGTATCCAATATCAACCTCTGTTTAGCATTGTACACTTCCCCCCCATGTCATGACCCTCCTTGGTAGGACTTATCATTGATATTGATTATGTATTGTTGTGTGGATTTTCAATGATTAATATTATTTTATATTATCAAGATAAGTGGTTAATTGCATTTTATGTTTTGATTATATTATGTTAGAATATGGTACTACTGATGGAATTTATGGTTGCAAGACTAGCTACTCTCGTGGGCGGATTTGCATGGGACAACCATAAAAATAGATAGACCAAAAAAGAGAAATGATGGATGATGATAACACTCTCATTGATAGCTCTAAGGTAAAATGGTACCCCCATGTATATGCATTGCATAATTATGTTCTTTTTTACATTACACCATCGACTAGGATATTGCTTGAGCAAAGGAGCAGTTCTTAATGGATAGGTAATGAGGTGACAATCATCGTAAAACCTACTAATTAAGAATAAGAGTTGGTGTAATGTAATTATATGGTTGATAAGCATTTTTTGTTGGTATGCGTGTGTTTAATACATGAAATGAGTTTGGAAAAGGATTCATCAAAGATAGTATTAATAAATATGAAGGTTTTATTAATGCCCAAATATTTAATATCGATATTAATAATTAATATTTTTTTCAATTGGTTATATGGGATTTAAATGGTCCCCATCCATATTACATCATCACCACATAGTGGTATTACAATAAAGCTTGGATATTATCAATGTATCGCTTGGCAAGATTTGAACCTTGGTCTCCTCTTTAAATATTAAGGAATCTAACCGGTTGAGCTAATGCCACTTGATAATGTTAATAATTAATATTAACATTATATATTAAATTAAATTAATTAAGGGTGTAATTAATTTAATTGCCATATTTTTTCCTAAGGTTATATTTTGCATTAACATTAGAAAACAATTAATAATGTGAATTATTAATTATTTATTTATTTTTGAATTTATGGGTGATAGACAAATTAATACGAACCCCTTTTACCTTACAAAAGGAAGTGCATTTAATAAATAGATTAGGGCTATATGTTATTTGAAAAAGGTAACGAGCAAGAAGACATTACAAAAATAGTTGAGGGTTTCATATTCTTCCTCTCTTTAAAAAAATGGGAGACAGTGAATGAAAAGCCTTGGAGGAGCAAGGAACAAAGGAGAACCTGAAAGCTATAGGAAGATTGAAAAAAGGAAAAAACACAGTAGAAGAGACATTGTATTATGCAGTGTTGCTAGTAATCTAGATCGTGAGCATTAGTAGAGGTAACATTCTAAATTGATTTACTTCCTAGAAGAACAATTTTATTTATTTAAAATATGTAGACACCAAAATCTAGCCACTTGCCATCCATCCATACCCTTCAATCACAACCATCCATTATTTATATATGTATTTATTTAATATATATTTAAATATTAATATTAATATTTTATATATTATATTTATATATATTTAATAAATATATATATTTATATGGATTAATCCTAGCCCTTTGCCACGTTTTTTTCTTAGCCATCAATTCACCTCAATCCATGCCACTTTCCTAGATTTAATATCCACCCTTCTTCATGTTTAAATCTTGGCCACACATTTTGTATCGTCGAAACTCTAACATTTCTAAGGGAATATTATAAAAGATAAGTCATTTTTATGACTCAACTCCTTGGAATATTAATACGCTAAGTACCCTCTAAGTACCCTCTAAGCACTCCTGGCTACCTACCTTCAAGAATCCTTATAATTCTTAGAACGTTCCAAACCCTAGCCCTATCATTTTTATCCTCACCCTCCATTGCTTTCGTTCACATCCTATGCTTCCACCACCACTCATCCCACGTGAACCAAATATGGTTCTGTGACATTCTCTTCAACCCTCAAAAACCCCCAGAGCCACCCAAACACCCTCCAAAGCTGCCAGAACACCTCTAGGTATTTTTGGTCATCCCCGAGTGCCTGTGGGTATTTTTCGCACCAAATCTACAGCCCTACGATCCTTGGGATCGTTAGGGAATCTTCACAACCATCAATAGCATCATCAATGTAAACATAAACATGAAGTTAGCATTGTTGATAAGGTAGTGCATTTATTTTTATGTTATTATGCTTAGTTTACAGTTTTATTGTAGCATCTAGGGTTAGTGATTTAATTTGAGGGTCTCATGTAGTGGATCCCTCACAGGTGTTACTAATATTTGTTGTTGTTTGTTGTGTGTAGGTATAAGGATTATAATTATTGGAAGTTGTTGAAGATAGTGTGGCCTATCTAGGATACACAATACCACCCACAACCTCATTGGGATCGAAGACAAGTGTGAAGACACCAACCATTCTTTTCAACTAGGGTTTTAGAGAACCTTAGTATCTATAAATTTGTATCAATATAAGTATTGTAAAACCTCACATTTGGGGCATATTTATTGTAACATTTGAGATCTTCCTGCAACAATAAAAAGTTTTATCTATTTTTTTTCAATCATTGTGTCTTATGGTGCTTATTGTTATTTATACTTTATATTGGTGTTGCTTGATTTTTTATTCACAAATGGTGATCATGGGGGGATATATAAATGATTCTCTATGTTAATTTACTTTGTCACTAATTTTCTATTTCTATTTCATTTTGCAGGTTCCAAAAATTTGATCGCATAATTTTTGTAGAACTAGGAATTTTGGAAAGTTGCAAAAGTCAATCAGAGGCTACACGGATGCCCTGCAGTTCTTGAGGGATTCCCTCCAACATTTAAGAAATTTTCTAGTGCATTTTAGTAGCTCTAGGGTGCATTTAATAGAGTGGGAAAAAGATACATAGGCTCCCCTGTAAGTTTACTTCAAACCCTAACCCACTTTTATTATCATTTCCCTACTTTTTACAGTGACATTAACAAAAATAAAATAATTAATTATTGTTAAAATTATCATATTTCATTTTATTTTTAGGCATTTAGAGTCACCTTGCATCCACACATTCACCATAGTTCACATTTTAGATTTAATTTGTTGTTTTTTTGGTGTGTTTTATTCAATATTTTGCATACTATTTTCATGTGAAGTGACAACTACATAAAATAGTTGCATAATAGGGTTAAGAATTCCTCTTTTACTTATCTAAGAAGGAACAAGATCAAGATACATAAGTATACTCTCACATTTGGTGATTCAAGGTGGAAGATTAGGTGAACCCTCCACTATTTAGAGTGGGTCTTAAGCGGTGTACCCTACATTATTTTGAGGAATTTAGTATTTCTATTTTTGGCTTTTGATTTAGACCTATAAAATATGTTATTTTTTATATTGCATGTACACATTATAAAACATGAAATTTTAAAATGAATCAAATAATACACATTCACAATAAACAGTAGTGATTTTGATTTCAACACCAAACATTGTTTGAGATTTGGTGATGGTGGGCTTCATATCCATCCATCAATCTTTGCCCTTATCCACCATGGAAACCCATGAGCAAAATTTTTGGATTTCATCACCAAGAAGAATATCATTTCCCAATCAACCATAGTTTTCACCCTACATAATTCATATTAGAACATCAAAAACACACAAAACTCACAAAAACATTTAAAAGCGAGATAACAAAAAAAAATAGGTAAGAAATTTTGTTGCAAAAACATAGAATTGAGTTGTTTACTTGATTTTGTGAAAGTTTTCATTTGTATTTCTTTCTTACAAATTTTACATTTGATTCACTTGCTTATGGTTTTAATTTGAAATCAAAGAAAAATATTTAGTCAAATTACCATCAACCAAGTCACTTCATCCATGGAGTGTTCGTCATATTTCCCTACCACTTTTTTGGTGAACCCCACTAGTGTGATACATATAAGTTGTTCAAATTTGTTTGCGGGTCCCTCACATGTTGTGTAAACTTCAAATATTGATGTTTTGCATAGATCCATCCACACATCCATTTCACAAATAGAACCATCATCACACATAGACCATAGCATAACCTATATAAACAAGTCCAAAGTGGAAGCTTTCCAAAGATCTACTAACTATTTTATAGAGCCAATCCATAGCCCACCTAGGCATGATTCTTATTTTTAGCAAGAGCTTACCTCTTCACAACCTTCAAATATTACCCAACTGTATAACAACCCTATTTTTAAGGTATCAGCCACACCTTCTCATCATGTGTACATCACACAATAGTCATGTTCTCAAAGCACTTCCATTCCATCTTCATACACCACCACCTTTGGTAATCCTTTGTATGAAGCACATGTCAATGCTGCTTCACAGATGCTAGTCTCCACCTCTTCCAATGTTTCCCATTCAATTGTAATTCATGTTGCAACGTATCCTCCACCTACATCATCCATTGCATCCACATCCACACCATCTACCTTATATATTGCTATACAAAAAGCATGACAACATCTAAACACATTGCTTATGGCTCAACAAAGTGCTCAATATTGTTCCCAACAGTAAGTATAAGTGATAGATTTTAAGTCTCAACCTGTTTCCACCCAACCCATTTTTTTTACCAAAAATCCATAATGGGTACCACAATATTTTGTGGTTTCCATCCCCACACCACCATTAAATCACACCCATGACATTTCAATACCACAATATGTCTCAACCTACCACATCATCATCATCCATTCAATCTTCCACCAATCTTGCCCAACCCATTTATATTCCAAACCATCCAAATCCACCAATTCATCATATTAATCATCCATCAAGAGAAATCATCGCTTTGAGTAGTCAGTTAACCACTAGCCTTAAAATGGATTCAAATAAACTATATATTTATGATCTTATTCAAAAATTTCCCTCACATCGCAAGGCATTAATGGATATTTTAAAATACATTGAACTTCAATCTCAAGATGCTAATATCTTTAGAATTTTTTGGGGGAGCATCCAAACATGTATGGATCCTTCCATCACATTCTACGATCTTTAAATCTAACCAATATTATCGAAATCAGTGGACCCTCCATTGCATATCATGGCTGAAATTGACAAGAAGCTATTTAAACAAGTTCTAATTGATACCAGCTCCTCTATCAATATCATCACCACATCCTATCTCCAACACCTCAATATTCCTCCATCCCACATTACCAAATCTACTTTCATCTTGAAAGCATTTAACGATGCTATCTGCTCAACAGTTGGCAGTATCGTTTTACCCATTAAAGTGGTGATAAAAATGTTGCACATAATGTTTCACATCTTAGAAGGTTCCATGGGGTACAATGTACTCCTTGAATGTCTTTTGATGATGTAAATGTGATGTATCCCCTTTATACTTCATAAATGCTTGAAATATGTACATGAGGGACAAGTTCATTGCATACCAATGAATGTTGAACTGTTTAAATATTAAATTTTAATTTTAAATCCCTATGAATCCATGCTTACTTCCACCCATATTTTTCTAACATCATCAACCACCTCATCAACCATACAATACATATCTTCATCAAAATACCCTAATTTTGAGGAGCTTCACATCAATAATTCACATTAAACTTCCACTTCCATGCCCCCATATTCATCACCTTTGACTACATGTACATGTGGTCAAACCCAATCCACATAAGCCACATCATTAACATCAACATATTCCATAATTATTCTTTCCATATCATCATCACCCATCCAAAAATAATCTCATCCAAATCCATCTCCATCCACATTGATCAATGTCTCACAAGTCGAATTGACGGATTGTGAGATGCCATCCCAGTCCATATCTCTCTCATTTTTGGAGCCCCAAGACAATCATGAGTAATCCATATCCACTTCCACATTCACATACACATCATACCAAGTCGAGGTCCACCTCACTAATCCTAGAATTAGTGAATATGTGATCCAAGACATCACCATCACACCACTTAAAATCCAAACTACTAAGGATTATGGTCACCCATGTGACCCACCCTTATCTATAGGAGTGGTGTACAACATGGGTTCAACACCTAATAGCATAAATTTTGTGTATGGAGGGATTTATTCTTCATCCAATTTAGCTCCCCTAGAAGATCCCAAACAACCAACACTTGTCAACATACAACATATTTCGGGTTTTCCATCTCGATATTTTCATATAGTTAATTGGGAAGGACATAGCCTAGGATGGCATGAATAAGGAATGCATGAGATTATCGATGTTTCATATCGATAAGTGCATGATCATTCAAGTTTAGGCTATCATCCACTTCCTTCCACTTCTTCTAATGAACAAGATTTTCAAATATTACATTTGAATTTAGAAGATATACATCACAACGATGAATCTAAAGATGAAATCTATGAAGAATTTAACATCATGTTGATTTCTTTTGATGAATATTATGAGGAATCAAATCCCATAATTCCACACATTGAACAAGATAATTTTTATCTCAGAATATTCTCTATCCATCAGCCCATCCTTCGTTTTTTTCTTCCATAAGAGTGAGCTGAACCGACTGGTGAACCACCACCTCCACTTCATTAATCCACCTCACCAACCAATTTTGTAATATATACATAACATAAAAAAATTAAAAAAAACAGAAATAATTAAAAAATATTCAAAAAAAAATTGCATTGCATGTACATGGGTTTTTGCCAATTGCATTTATTTGTGTTTCTCATTGTTGTTTAGGTTCCTAGAGTTCTAGCATCGATTCTAGTAAATAGGATCCATTCACCCATCATTTCATTTTGCCAACCATCCTTTTTTTCCCTTAAGCCAACATGAATCCTATTGACTTATTCACCCCTCTGTAATCCATACAATTTGACAAAGCCAATTACAATTGACATGTGCCTTATTGACATGGACCGGATTTCTTCACCCCCATCATTTTCTGATTTTTTCATTTTTGAGGAATTGTTAAGGACTTCAGTCAACTACATTCCTCCATTTTTGGGTAAAATATTGGTTGATATATGGTTCAATTTCTTGCCTCCATTTAATTTGTCAACCCGAGACAACTCATAAACTTGTGAGTGTCATGCATAGTATATGCCTGCAATGTGGGGAATTAATACTTTGTACCTATTGGTTTGGTGGGGGGTGTTGTTCATGTATTGTCATTCAGCCAAACCAAATTAAACTAAGTGCAAAAAATTAAATAAATAAACTAAAGCTAAAGCTGAAATTAAAATGCATAAATAAAAATGTAGGAAATAAAAGTACAAAAAAATAAACACAACTAAATTAAAATAAAGTAGGAAATAAAATAGGAAATAAAGTAGGAAATAAAATAGGAAATCTAACTAATGAAAATAAATAACATAAATTAAAATAGGGCTACAGGGAGTGGGCCTGGGATCTCAAAGATAGTTCCCCCAACTAATTATATGAAGATTACTTCAAGAAAAATAAGAGTCTTTGCAACTCTTAATAAATTATACAGAAAAATAAATAAAGTAATTCTCTGTGTATTTTATTATCTGATTTGACCTCTGTATTTTTCTGGCCTACGTTATTATATAGAACGTAGACATATCTTGTTACAATAATAAAATGGTCTTCTTTAATCACGTAATGTGATTTGTTACAATATGTTTGTACAAAGATATTATTCTCCCTTTCTACAAGCATGTTTGTTCACCAAAGGAATCAATATAATAATCCTTAGGTGTACGTAAATACCAACCCTAGAATAATAAATATTATTTTCCTATTTACAAGCATGTTCATTCACCAAAGGAATCAATATTAATCCTTAGGTGTACGTAACAACTAATCCTAGAATAATGCATCCTAGAATAATGCATCCTAAAATAATGCCTTTAAAAAGCTTACATAGTCAAAATAGAATAAAAGTGCTTTATTCTATTTTAATCACAAAAATCTAATATGCATAAGAACACGAATTATTTCTCCATATTTTGTGCAAAAACCTCCTTCAAAAGTGCATGGTCAATTGGTCAACCGATCAACATTGACTTGGTAATATTACTAGGGCAATGAAATTCTTCTCCTATCTAAGGCATGCCATGTGGATGATTTTAATGGAAGAATTAATAAATATAAATATAGGAGCATCTATTGGTATTAACATAGAAATAATTTTTAAAATAACTATGCAAATAATTAATAAAAAACTTAGCACATACCTGGGTGAATTTTGTAGATCATGATATGTACAATGTCGGATGGTGCGAAATGTCTACATGCAACCTAAATTGTGATGACCTAGAAAATATTGTTTCTTTGACATTGATGTATCTTGGAGATAATAAATATACACTTTTTTTGGGCATCACTCTTCCTGGTGGAAGATTGACACCACTTATTGGTCCCTTCCTCCAAGTGGGAAGAAGACACTTCTGCTAGTCTGATTGTAGGCATTATCTTCCTAGTGGAAAATAAGTACCTTTTTTTTGTATTGCTGCTCTCCTAGCAGGGCATAGGATGCTTGTATCTGTCAGGCCTATTTTAAGCCTATCGACTGCCTACAAATTGTTCAAGGTCATGTTCTGCAAAACTAACTACACAAAAGCAGAAAAATAGGAATCCTGGAATCTATGCCTGATAGGCCTAGGTTAACCAAGCTACCTATAGATTGCACTCAGGGCAAAAATTCTTGCAAAGCAAAAACACACGAAAGTAGGAAAAACAAGAATTGTGGAACCTGTGCTTGATAGGCCTAGGTTTTCCAAGTTGCCTACAAATTGCACTTAGGGCACAATTTCTGGTAAAGCAAAAACAAAAAATTATGTTAAGCAGAAAAATTTCCATGCTGTTTTTTTTTCTCTTTTTTTTTTCCAGACTCTAGAATTTGCCAGAATTTTCTAGATTCTTGAATTTTCCAGAATTTTTCAATTTCTGGATTTTTTTTCTAGAATTTTACATAAAATTTCCAGATTTTGGAATTTTCCAGAATTTTTCAGTTTCTGGAATTTTTTTCCAGAATTTTTCATAATTTTGAAATTTTTCAAAATTTTTCAATTTCAGGATTTTTTTTTCTTCTCTTCCAGATTCTGAAATAATTTCAAAATTTTCTAGATTCTGAAATAATTTTAAAATTTTCCAGATTTTGGAATTTTTCCAGATTTTTTTCATAATTTTCGATATTCTATAAATTTTATAGAAATTTTTAGATTCTAGAATTTTTCCAAAAATTTTTCAGATTCTGGAATTTTCCCAAAATTTTTCAGATTCTAGAATTTTTCAAAAAAATGTAGATTCTAATTTTTTTTTTATGAATGTATGAACATTCGTTAAAACTACTGGTATGGTATGGGGTCTTCCCCATGTCGATGTCTGATACAATCTCGTAAATGTGATACGGTTGAAAATGAAGCACATTGACTATTACTTGAACATCATCTTGGTACTCTAATCCACTTTTGGTGTAGCATATCTAACTTTTTGTCCATCATCTTCTCAAGCTATAACAGTCACACACTTTGCAGAAAAACTTTCCTCAAGTTCCATAAACACCTTGGGCTGGAATCCTTTCGCTTGATCAAGGTTACTTAGCCTACCTTCGGGTGCCTGTGTTGTCAAGGCAAACTCTACTCGCTTCACCTATTTGTACTGGATGCTACACAATCAAGGTACACAAAATGGTTTGTATAGTGCTATTACAAACTCCACATATGAATCTCACTTTATAAAATCTTCATAGACATCTCCTTATTCATCTGCACCGCACTTCATGTTGTCCTGCAAAACATAAAAAATCTAAATTAAAGTAAAATTCTAAACTAATAACATTAAAATAAAATTTTAAACTATAATTTTTTATTTATTTATTTTTAGCATATGTTGATTATTTAAAACAATGGCTACATCCTTCAGGAAGTTGGTCTCCTCACCTTATACAATTTATATAGTTGGATTGTATGGCTAACATCATCTACAATGGGTATGCCACATTATTGCCGTGATATTTTCTGGTATCCAAAAATTGCTTGAATGAATCATTGCAATGTGGAGCCATCTTTTCACAATATTTGTGATCAGATATATCCCAGCTGCAATCCAAACATCTCAAAAATCATTGTTTACACAATAATTTTACCTGATTTTCTAGTTACCTTGCATAGTCTATAATACCATTGTTTTTTTAAGTGTTTTTGGTGGCCATAATGAAGTTGGGGTCTCCCCATGGCTACAATTGAACTAGTCTCTAAAAATTGGGGATTATGATAAGTTTTTTTAGTCTAGTCAAAAACTTGATACAGCTAATTTTTCATTTGTTCTTATCCTCTACTTCATCAACTAGTATGATATTTTACAACATGAGAAAAAAAATTTCCTTTATGGCCTTAAAACTATTTTTTTTCAAATCATTAGCAAATTGTGCAGGTAGATAAATGACTACTATTTTTTTAATAAAATAGATTAAAAATATAGTAGTATTCTAAAAACACATGCTAGTTTCTGATTCCCCAGATTGCCTTAAGTGCAATTGCCTTAAGCGCAAGTGAAGAGCATACTCTTGGCAAAATGTTATTTTTAAATTCTGCTCTCTTTTATTTTTTTATTTTTCTAATGTCATTTTCCTGCTACTAATGTCATCATTAAAATTTGCTAATATGTTGAGAAATGTTAAGCCTGTAATTTTTTTTTATTGTTAAAACTAGGCTTCTTGAGGCATAATTTCCTAATGATTTATGTGTAAATAAACACATCCTTAATAGTAAAATATTCAACTACCAGACCTGGGTTGTACCATTTCTCTAATTTTATGAAACCATTGAGAATATGATGGAATTCCTTCATTGCCTAATTTTCTAAAATTTTAACAATACAATTTATTCCTACTTCTACACTTAATATGGTACATCGGGTTCATTTCCAAACACTACAATTTAGACACTCCCCAAAAATGACACCAAAATTTTGGGTAAAACATTGGTTAATCTACGGTTCAATTTCTTGCCTCCATTTAATTTGTCAACCTGGGACAACTCGTAAACTTGTGTCATACACAGTATATGTCTGCAATGTGGGGAATTAATCCTTTGTACCTATTGGTTTGGTAGGGGGTGTTGTTTGTGTATTTTTAGTTAGCCAAATCAAATTAAGCTAAGTACAAAAAATTAAATAAATAAACTAAAACTAAAGCTGAAATAAAAATACATAAATAAAAATGCAGAAAATAAAAGTACAAAAAAATAAACACAACTAAATTAAAATAAAGCAGGAAAGAAATCAGGAAAACTAATGAAAATAAATAACAAAAATTAAAATTGGGAGGAATACTATAGGGAGTGGGCCTAGGCTTCCGCAGATAGTCCGCCCGACTAATTACATGAAGTTTACTTCAAGAAAAATAAGAGTCTTTGCAACTCTTAATAAATTATACAGAAAAATAAATAAAGTAATTCTTTGTGTATTTTATTCTCCGATCCAACCTCTGTATTTGTCTAGCTTGTGTTCTTATATAGAATGCAGACAGATCTTGTTACAATAATAAAATGGTCTCCTTTAATCACGTAACGTGATTTGTTACAATACGTTTGTACACAAATATTATTCTCCCTATTTACAAGCATGTTCGTTCACCAAAGGAATAAATATAATAATCCTTAGGTGTACGTAAATACTAATCCTATAATAATAGATATTATTTTCCTATTTACAAGCATGTTCATTCACCAAAGGAATCAATAGTAATCCTTAGGTGTATGTAGAATATTGCATCCTAAAACAATGCCTTTAAAAAGCTTATATAGTCAAAATAGAATAAAAGTGCTTTATTTTATTTTAATCACAAAAATTTAAAATGCATAAGAATACGAATTATTTCAAGGAGGCATTGGCTAAAACATTGAGGCATAGAGTGGCCTGCATTCAAAATGCAGTGGCAGTGTTTGCATTATGTTGAAGGGCCAAGGAAAGGCGCATGTTTTTAAAAAAATAAAAAGCACCTGGGGGTGCAGCGCAACGGTTTAGGCTTTGGCTCTTCTTCGGGAGTTCCAAGGTTCAAACCGTGGCATGGGTGAGTGTGAGGGGGTGGGTGTGTATCTCCCTAGTGGATTTATTGTAACAAGTTGGGGGATTCCTGGTCAAAACCCCCATCTCTTAATATTACCAAAAAAAATAATACGAATTATTTGTCCTCCATATTTTGTGCAACAACCTCCTTCAAAAGTGCATGGTAAATTGGTCAACCTATCAACGTTGATATGGTCAACCGACCAATCATCAATAGGAATCGAGCACCCAAAAATAGGTTGGGAAGCAAGCGCTATAAATAGTCGAGAAGCAGGCACCAAAAATAGCTGGGAAGCAGGTGCCAAAAAATAGTCAAGAAGCAGGCACCAAAAATAGATGGAAAACAGGCGCCACCAACAGTCAAGAATCAAGCATCGCAAATAGTCATGAGTCAAGCACTTACCTTCACCATTTACCACTATTCTTTTCAAGATGTATTTGTGCATTTCCATGCCCAAATGGGATGTAGACTCAAAACACCAAATTAGTAGCAAAAACTTGCATTTATACATACTTTCTACTAAAAACACTAGTCAATCATAATACTTCATTTTTATCAATTATATGTAAAAGCTATATAAAAATACATTTCAAATGCTAATTTAAACCAATAATGATACCCTAAAAGTGTATATAAAATGAACATTTATGGTTCTCATTATCCATCGCCCCCACCTTTGCCTTCACCTTCACCTTCAGATCCAAAAAATTTCCAAGCAAACATAGACAAGGTTAAGTTAGAAGAGTTTGATGACATCATAAATGACATTCATCTAATCCCAATGCCCCAAAACTTGAGGAAAGTTCTCACATGTCAATAGAAGATACCATCAATGTGAACCTTAGTTCAGATGTCGACAATCCCTAAGTTGTCAAACTTGGTAAAAATTTATCTATAGATGAACAAGAGAAATTAATTGCTCTCCTCAAAAAGAAGAAGTATATTTTTGCATGGTCTTACAAATACATGCCTGGCCTTGACCCTAATTTGGTTGTCCACAATCTCACCTTACATTCTGATGCTAAGTTGGTCAAACAAAAATTGAGAAGGATGCAGCCTACTGTAGCCCTCATAGTCAAAGAAGAGTTTCAAAAACTTGTATATGTGGGTTTCACCATCCCCATTGATTATCCTAAGTGGCTCTCAAACATGGTACCCGTTCGTAAGCTTAATGGAATAATACACATTTGCACAAACTTTTGAGACCTTAAAAAAACATGTCCTAAGGATGATTTTTCTCTTCCAAACATTGATACTCTTATTGACACTTACACTGGCCATGAAATGCTTTCTTTAATGGATAGTTTTTCAGGATACGACCAAATTCGAATCAATCTTGATGACCAACACAAAACAACTTTAACTACACCTTGGAGAACTTTTTATTACAAGATGATGCCCTTTGGCCTCAAAAATGTAGGTGCCACTTATCAACGTGCCATGACATACATATTCCATGATTACATGCATAAGATCATCAAAGATTATGTAGATGATCTCTTGGTAAAATCTGAAACTCGACAAGAGCACATTGGTGTATTGGAAAAAGTCTTTGATTAAATTCTAGAGCATAATATGAGGTTGAACCCTAAAAAGTGTGTCTTTGGTGTTACCTCAGGCAAACTACTAGGGTTCATTGTCTCTAAAAGAGGCATTGGGATGAACCCAAACAAATTCAAGGCCATAATGGAGATGCCTCCCCTTAAAAAATTAAAGGAATTACATAGTTTACAAGGAAAGATTCAATCGATTCATCGTTTCATTGCATAACTTTCTAACAAATGCAGGCCATTCAATCACCTACTACAAAAGAGGGTGACATTTTAATGGATAGATGAGTGTCAACAGGATTTTGATGACATAAAGCAATACTTGGCTTCTTCGCCTATCTTAACTCCTTGTTTGGGGGTCCCCTTCCATATTTGTATTTCAGCAATAGACTTTGCATTAGGGACAATGCTTGCACAAAATAATAAAAATAATCGAGAGCAAGTTGTTTATTACATTAGTCAAAAATTGGTAAGCTATGAGATCAAATATGCTTACATGGAAAAATTGTGCCTAGCTATGGTTTTTACCACTAAGAAACTCAAGCATTACATGCTTAGTCACACCACATACATCATAGCTCATCAAAATACTCTACATTATATGATGTCTTGCACTTACAATAACACCCACACCACTAAATGGATAATACTTCTCACTAAATTTTATTTTGAGTTCATTAGCCAAAAATCCATTAAAGGTTAGGTCATAGCCGATCAACTTGTGAAATATCCACTACCTAGTGATCAACCCTTGATTATTGAGATCCTAGATGATTTGGTATTCTTGTCACTGAACAAGAAGAAGATGTCATTGCAGAGGAAGATGTCGATATCACACTATTCTTTTACGGTTCTAAGTGCAAAAAAGGTCAAGGTGCTAGAGTCGTGTTTCATGCACTCCAGGGGTGCGTATCCCTTTATCATTCAAGCACAAAAAACAATGTAGAGTATGAAGCCTTAATATTAGGTCTTCAAGAAACCATAGCTATGGGCATAAAGTGTATCAGGATATTTGGTGATTATCAACTTGTTAGAAAAATAAATAGAGAATACCAATGCAAAGAACCTACCATAAAACTTTACCATGAAGTAGCAATATCATTGCTCTCTAAGTTTGATTGGTATGAAATTGATAGTTTTCCATGTTCAACTAATATATTTGTAGATGTGATGGTCTCTCTTGGATCATTGATTCCAAAGGACTCCTTAGGAGAGGTACAACCACTCATTGTTACAATGATCTCTAAATCTGTAATTGTTCATGTTGAATCTAAGGATGAAAAATATGTTTGCTTTATCTATTTGGAGCCATATGAGACTTGGTCAAACCAAATAATAACCTTTCTAAATCTTGGACCACTCCCATCAGATATGTCATGGACTGCTAAACGCACTTTCAAGAAAAAGATATCTCATTTGGGGGACATGTTGTATAGATGTGGTTATGATCAAATCCTTCATTGTCTTGAGTCTATAGAGGCACAAATAGCTATAGATGAAGCTTGTGATGGTACTTGTGGTGGTAATTTTAGTGGAATGACCATTACAAAGCATATTCTATGCATGGATTACTATTGGCCCACCATGGAATGTGACTATTGCACTTATGTCAAGAATTATCAACAATGTCAACAACATGCTAATTTAACTCATGTGCCATCACAAGAATTACAACCTATTAAAATACTTTGGCCCTTTTCACAATGGGAACTTGATTTTATTGGCAAAATCTCACCTTCTTCCTTAGGAAAACATACATTCATCATCACAACCATTGAATACTTCACAAAGTGGATTGAGGTAATTCCTCTAACCAGTATGACAGGACCATGAATTATGGAGTTTACACTTCATCATATCATATGTCATTTTGGTATTCCCTAGAAAATTATCTCTAACAATGAAAAGTCTTTCAAGAACAAGGATGTTTGAGAAATTTATGAGAAATATAACATCCAACACAACTTCTCAACTCCTTATTACCCATAAGCAAATGGATAAGCTGAGGCTACCAACAAGACATTAGTTTCTATTCTAAAGAAACTAGCCAACAAAAATAATAGAGATTGGCATACTCAAATCCCCTTGGTATTATGGGCATATAAAACAAGCATCCACATGCCTACTGGGGAAAAACCATTTTAATTGGTCTATGGATCCAAAGCAATCATGCATCTTGAGCTTGATATCCCCTCCTTGTAAATTTTATTACAGGAATTCATAGATGATGATATTGCTAGTTAAACATATTTTTATCAACTCACACTTCTTGATGAAAGGTGAGTCAATGCTTTAGAGTATTTATGAGTTTATCAAGACTGCCTAAAGTATTCTTACAATACCAAAGTTCATCTACATGAATTCCAAGTAGGAGATCTTGTTCTTAAAGAGAATCAACAAAACACCAATGCATTGTTGCACCTTTGTGATAAATTCATGGCTAATTGGTTAGGTCCTGTTGGAACAAAATTTGCCTTTGGTTATTATTTGTGCCTTGATTTTGTCAACATTGAATAGACGAGGATAATTATCAGATTTCTCGTCTAATCTCCAGAAGAGGCTAGTTCCTTAATGGTTTATAGGAAAAAAGAAAATAGAAAGAAAGGGAAATATAGCTAAAGCTAGAAATTGTATGTGGTACATATTAAACAACAACTAAGATGAACACATATACTTTACTTGTCAAAGCATTCATTATATCTTCCTTCAGAAATCATGGGTTTCTCAATGTGATTTAGAGGTATATCTAACACATGTATATATCATATTTCAACTCCAACAATATGATTTATATTTTGTATAAGTCCAGATCTTTTAGAACTAACATAATTTATATTTTGATAATGTGAAATAGAAGTGAGAAATATTAATACATACACTTGCACAATGTGAACCAGAAGCCAATAGAAGCATAATATTTATTGCTTGTATTCGGAGTACATACATTCAATCTTGTAAACGTCCAAGAGCTGACCCCTTTCCAGAGTACGTTTACCCTTATATATACCCTATGTGGGAAACTCTATATTTAGTACATTTTGATATAAAATTATTTACAAGAAAATTAGTACATAATCATGTTTCTATCTTCTTTGCATGGCTTCCAAAAAACAACCACTAATAGTAGGAATCTAGGAATTGATCTATTCCACTATCTACTTTCAGTCACTAACACGAGTTTTTTGAAGGTATCTTATTTCCTACTAAATATATCTTTGTCGGTAAAAATCTAGTTATGTCACAAAATCGTGACACTCCTTCCTTCAGGGTCCTTTAGGTTGTTGCGTAAGCGAAAACTCACCACGTCATGAAATCATGATGTCTTCGTCCTTCAAGGTCCCTCAGGCTACATGATGGGCAAAAAATTGCTATGTCACGAAATCATGACCTCCTCTTGTACACCATTTGAGAGAAAAATGCTAGCGAAAATCTATCCAATCACGAAATCACGACACTCCTTTCTTTGGTTTTTTAGTCAGTTTCATGGGCGAAAACCCATCAAGTCATGAAATCGTGACAACTTCCCACTTTTTGACATCTTCGGACCATATCTCAACAAAAAACTAACATGTCATGAAATCGTGATGTCTTTCATGCCCTATCCAATTCTTTTCCTTCTGTCTCAAAAATGAAGTGCTAGTCTCTTTACGCAAAAATCTGCTATCTGTTGGAGGTAGTCTTTTTAGACTAACATTCTTGGCACCTTTCGGGGAAATTTTGCTGGAAAAAATATTAGAATCCAGGACCTTCATCCATTGGGAAACGGAGTTAAAAAATAATACAAGAGAGGAGATTTTTATGGGAAAGAATATTCAATAAGAAATGCAAAAAATAATGCATTACTTTTACAAGATGTTTTTTGTAACTTATGGATTTTTCACTAAAAATACATTAACAACTGAAGATAATTTGAAACAAATTTCATGATGGGCTTCTAGTTCCTCCTTCTGTTGGTTGCTGAAGATTATCATTTTTTTATTTCTTTATTTTTCTATATTATTAATCACTTCATTGTATGTGAGGCAAACCTACTTCCAGTCTTCATCTTCAAGATCTGAAGAATCCATAAAAAGCTAATATATATTGCAATTCTTCCACCTTATCATGAGACACTACTTTATTCCTCAGAATTAATTCTTGAAAGCAAGATTTAATTTGTGTAAGGTTCTGCACCATCGTAAATATCAACATTTCCTCTATACGCTCTTCCCAATTTTCTATTTTTGGCTCATCTTCTGTGAAAGCTTTAAGGGATAGTGTCAGCGCATCTTCACTCAACAATTCTAAATTATCATCCCATAAATAGGGAAGCCCACATTTATTAGCCAAATTCAAATGTTTCACTAACCCCTGGGCTTCAGCTTATAACTCTTGAAGGAGTTTATCACCCTGTGTTACCAATTTTATCATAAAGAAATTCTTAGCTGCAATTTTGGCCTGAGACCAAGCTTCACTACGGATCTTAGCAGCAACACTCTCGAGCATATTTTTTGATAAAACCTGAATTTTTGTGGCTGCATATGACCTTTCCTATAAAAACTTTATTGCAACCTTTAATTCCTCACTGACTACTTCAATAACCTCCTTTACTTTGGCCAGGTATAATAATAAGGGCCTTGCTTTAAGGCTTAATTCCAATACATCTTCAAGCATTTATTTTCTCACTGCCTTGACCTTCTCTTTTGAAAAACCAGATGGAATGTTCTATTTTTCAACTAGCTATTGCTGGAGTTGTTGAACTTGTAGACTTAGAGAGTGAATATGAGCATTAGCTTCTTTCAATTTTTATTTAAATGTAGCTACCTCATTGGCAGCCTCACCAAACCTGTCTTCCCACCTCTTTGCCTCTATATTCAAGGCCTTTTCTGTCAATTTCTATTCTTGTAGGATGGACTCTAATTCCATCCTGGTTTCTTGTTCTTTGAAAAACTTCTCTCTGAAAAATTCCCCATGTAAATAAATAGTTCCAAAATGGGCCTGAGCTTTGCCCCATTCTTCTAACATGTGTAGATGAGTAATGTCTTCAGCTGTATCTTCTGCTTGGTAATCTTCAATGGTCATGTCCTTCTTTGGTTTCCTAGAAAATGGTGTTAATTTTAAATTCTTTCTTTGCATTGTACTAGGATCTAATGAAAAATATCTTGAATGCAGGCATAAGCCCTGGAATCTTCAACAACACGAGATGTCCACTAGTCTAAAGTGCTTTTATTCTCTTTTCTTAAATATTTAAATTTTGAAATAGTGGGGTGCATCTCATCATTTAGAGTAGAAATTGACTTAATTGTTGGTATAATGGCACCATAAAGAAATGGATTTGGGATCAAATCAGAATCAGATTTAGATTGAAACTAAGAAAATAATGTTGATTCTAGGGAAGAAAACACTAACCAAAGGGGAACATTATATCTTTGTTTGAATAATAAATGGAAGGAAAATATCTGTAGGAACAAGTAGAGAGAAGAGATTGAAAGAAAATATAAATCATACCTTTGTCCATTTGAGATGCTTGTTGATGTTGATTTCCTTCTCCATGATCTTGGTCCCCTTCACTTACCATCTAATTTAGATTTTCAATTTGAATGGGAACTTTGGCATTTCTGTTATCACCAAATTTGCCTTCATCATCGGTATCTCCTTCAAGATTTACAATTTCAACATTTGGAGGAATTCCCACAAGTTGTCTCTTCTTATGTTCTACATATTCCTATTTCACAATAATTTCTTTAGAGATTTTTACATTTTGATCCTCCTGATTAAGATCATTTGGATCATCTCTAGTTTCAATCTGAACGTTTTCTTGTTTAGTATTCTCTATATTAAGAACATTATCCTCATCATTCTGAACAATTTGCTCATTTCCTAAAGCAACATTAACATCATCATATTGAGCGATTTGCTCAAAAATTGGTTTTCCTTCAACAACTTTATCATTTTTTCCTTTAACTTCTGCTACAGAATTTAGCCTCTTCCTCTTCATAAAAAGAGGTCCTTCATCCGATTTTGTAGCTAAATTTGATGGGGGAACAAACTTAACAATTTTAGAAACTAGAAATTTATTTTTAGATGAATCAGCTCCCAAGGCCAAGCATTTTCTTCTTCTTTCGGCTTGCAAGGGTTCAGTGATCTCTTGTCCTTCTTTTCCCAGACCCTTGCCTTCATATCCCATTTTCAACATCAACTGGGCAACCTTCCCATATGTTTCTCCTTGTTCTTTCATGAAAATATCCATAGTGGCCTTTTTATTCGAGCTTCTTAGCCTGGTATGTGCTTGAGCCAATGATTTTTCAACTGCAATTTCCTTGCCTTTTCCTTGTTCCACATTTTGTTTTTTAGCAGCTTCAGGACTTGTCCCTTTGCTACCACTAACACTACGAGGTATTTTCATAGGGAAAACTCTTGACCAAGGTTTATGATAATGGTCGTATCTTACTGAGAATTTGAGATCATTTTTTATGGGATACCTTGAGTCAATCATGTCTGTTTGCACTCGCATAGTCCACCATTCGTGAATCTTTCCTATTGTCCAATCTGCACCCTTTTTTGCATTCTAGCAATAGTACCTTCAGTTAATACATACCCCTTATTATTTTTTGGGTCAAAATGCAACACATGTTCATAAAATTCATGCCATGGTGGTAATGGCTGCATTTGTTCCACATGCCATTCTAAGGGAGCATCTTCATTGTTATTTCTACAAGCTTCAATATTTGGTCTAACAGAAGCATGGTATACCTTCAATGAAATTCTATTCATAATAGCTTGTCTCTCTACAAATCGGTCTAGATGGTCATATTTCCATCTTTGAGGAATTTCTATCAACCCCAAATTTCTCAGAGCTTGAGCAATTTGCTCACTTTGACCCTTTTTTGACACCACAATACCTTCTAGTTGAAAAGGCATGGTACATGTACCAGTTTTACCTATACCCATGCCATATTTCAAATTATTATATTTAGTATGTCTTACATATTCTAATGCAAATAATCTATCTATAACATAATGTGTAAGGGTTTACCTGTAAAACCATATAACCTAATCACAACCCCCTAGGTGAGTATAAACCAATCACCTTCTTCAGCATGTTTATTCAGTAAAAGTTTTTCAGCTCTGGAGGTTAACCTTCTGACTTCCCCATGCATTATTTTTAGAGCAAGACCTAGGAATTCCCTATTGAATTCATAATATGACTCTATTCTGCATAATACATTGGTCTAGTCATAAACTGGTAAAGTCCTTCCTTTATTATCTTTATCATTAACAGAGATGAATTCTAGTTCTTTAGCCATAAAGAAAAAGAACAACCATACTAAATAGGAAGAGAACTAGAAAGAGTGCTGAGAATCTCTCTTCATAGCATACAAACCTTCATGTATTTCTTTGAATAAATACCCTGGCCAGTCAAAAAATATAAGTCAAATACTCTTATCCATAACTAAAGAATCATAATTCTTTGGGTTAGACATGCAATTGACCAATGCAATTTGCCATCCATGAACCTTTTCATCATTTTTTAACCCTGCTATCATAGCTACTATAGAAAATAATTCAGGGTTTTTGAATTTCGTTATGGGAATAGGAGTTTCAATCATATTTCTCCCATTAGGTGGATTTATCAACTATGTATAAAGAAAATTCTTAATTTTTTTAGAACGAACAAAATATTTTTCCTGATCTATGGAGTCAAAATTATTTGGTGCAAGAGCAGGTACATACCCAATAGCAAAAGCAAAAATAAAAACATCTGGGTTTAAGGCAAAAAGCACTCTTCCACTCTTATTGGTAACTACCCCCATTTTTTCATCATAAAAATTTATAATTTCTTTAACTAGATCAGAGCAAGGATGCATATGGATATACACATACCAGTATAACAATGAATGAAAGGCAAAAGTAGCAGGTGAAGACGTACAAACCCTAGTTTCCATTCTATCTTCAATGTCTTTTGGAATTCTTATTGGGTCCTTCCATGTCATCACTGTATCTCCAATCCTAGCATATCGGTCAATAATTTTTTTGCTTACTTCCTCTCCTTTTATTGTTGTTGTAGGTGAAGTGGATAGACCCTCCATTGTTATTTTCTGAGATTTATTCCTTGGATCCATGAACCTTCTTTCTGCACTGAAATTTCTTTTCTGCCACACTGAACTCCATTTTTTGAACTGAAATAGAAACTCAAAAAGCAGGAATAGAAAGTGACACAACGAATTTTACTCAGGAGTAAAATTAGGGATTTTCATCAATCAAAAACATATGCATAATGTGCATTAATTGTGGTTGGTAAATTATATCTACCCAGATCTCCTCGCGATTTTTTTCTACCACCTTTCTAAACCTTAACCAATAACTATCCACCGCTTCATTTAAAATCACACTTACCAAAACTCTTCTTATTTGCAAAGGTGATTATTTTAATGCAATCATTTAATGGCTATGTGGTAGATTTCAAATTCATACCGACAATTGATCCTTCACTGTATTCAATAAAGGGAACATATAGCAAAGCTTGTTGAAAACAATTTTCTCCCGCCAATCATCGAAAAACCACATGGCAATTTTAAATTCAGATCTCTAAATCTGACATTCTGGCACCTTCTAATTTCGTTCTTTACTGGTGATTTATCATTGGTCATAGGATACTAAAAAATATTTTTGAAATACAAATAACTTTAGAAATATTTACACAATTACTATAATATACATTATATACAAGAGTTTTTTCCCGCTTTCTTATTTAAAATAAAGCTTTAAGTGAAACACATTCACTGTAATGGGTAGAACAATACCCTGTCGATCCTGTAATTCGAAAGAATTAAATTGCTTTTCAGCAATTATCTCAAAAGGACCTTCCCAAAAAGTGTCAAATTTTTCATGATTGCCTGACTTTGCTTTCTTCACATTCCATTTTAAAACTAGATCTCCCACTTTAAATTTTTGCAGGTTGTCTTTTTATTAAACCATCCTGCTATGTCTGCCATATGTTTCTGGTGATGATTATAAGCTTATTCCCTCTATTCTTCTAATTGTAGGAGCTGCATTAATGAGGCATCCATAGGTTGACCTCCTTCATTTATTTTATTTAGAAATTTTAGTGCTGGTATTTCCATATGTATAGGCAAAATAGACTCTTTCCCATAGACTAAAGAATAAGGTGATGTATTGATGAATTTCTTTAGCAAGATCCTTTCAGCCCATAATGCTTGATTGATCAAGGAATTCTAGATCCTCTTATTATCTTCTAGTGTTCTTTTCAAAATTCTGAGAAGATTTTTATTTGTAGACTCAGCTAAACCATTACCCTATGGGTAATAATTGGAAGAAGTTTTTAAATATATACCATATCTCCAAGAAATTCTTTAACACATTTTTTTTCTCATCATCTCCTATACATCTCAAAAGTACACCATCAATATTTTTTTTATACAACCCTTATGATTTAAGGGTGTATTTCAAAGCCTGTGCTCTAAATCTTCTTATTTGTGAAGCATTCAAACTCTCAGGACATGTTCGTTTGAAAGTACTCCACAAAATCATCAATTCAATAAATATTTCTTGGATTTGGATCTGATTATGTATTAGCCATCACACCTTGGGGTTCTATATGCTTATTTGTAGCTTTCTTGGCCAACTCTTGACACAGGGCTCTACCTCTTACTATCTTTGTCAGATGTATTTCTACGTCATATTCTTGTATCTTAGTCACACAAACAACTTTCTTTTCACCAAGTTCTCCTTGTAATATAAAATTTTTGACATTAGGATGGATTACATGAACAATGATTTTACTCTGTGATAGAAAGTGCTTAATTTTTTTCAAGGATTTCATGACAGCATAAACTTTCTTTTCAATAAATTTATACTTTTCTTCATGTTCATGCATAGTGAAACTCAAAAAAGCTATGGGTCTTTCTTCATTGTCTGCCCCCTTCTGTGTAAGGACTGTAGCGTAACTTTTTGATTCACCAAAAACATATAAAATAAAATCTCATGAGTAATCAGGATTAATCAGTATAGGTGCTTGGGCTATTTCCTCTAGGATCTTCTTGAAATCATTTATTCTTACATCGGTCCATTTGAAATTTGCATCCTTGTTCAATAATTTAGTCATTGGTTTAACAATTTGTACGAAATCTGCAACAAACTTCCACACAAAATTTATTTGCCCAAAGAAGGATTGCAAACCTTTCTTATTAACTGGTAGGGATTGTTTCAAAAGTGCCTTTACTCTATCAATATCAATAGCTAATCCAGATTTAGATATAGCATGAACAAGTAGAATACCTTCTTCTACAGCAAATATAGATTTATTTGGATTCAAAGATATTTTGAATTCCCTGCATTTTTCAAATGCTTGTTCAAGGTGCATAATATGATCTTTCTTATGATGAGAAAAAATAGTCATGTCATCTAAATATATGACTATAATCTTGTTAGCAATTTCACCAAAAGCAACATCCATTGCTCTTTGGAAAGTTTCTCCAGCATTAGATAAACCAAAAGGCATTCTTTGGTAGGAAAATGTTCCCCACTTTGTGGTAAAAGCAGTCTTGAATTGATCTTCATCTCTGACCCATACTTTATTATACCCTAAAAAGCCATCTAGTAAAGAGAATATTTTTGCTCCTGCAACTATGTGCAAAATTTGATCAATTTGGGGAAGAGGATAATGGTCTTTGAGTGATGCTCTATTCAGATTCCTAAAGTCTACACACAATCTAATATCTCCATTTTTTTCTCATTGGTGCCAAGTTTGCCACCCAGGTAGAATTCTTAATAGGATACACTATTTTATCTTGAAGAAGTTTTAGCAATTCCTACTTCATCAAAGCTTCTATATTTGGATTTACCATTCTTTGCTTTTGCCTAAAATGCTTAGCTCCTTCTTCTAACTCAATGGTATTCTGGATAACCTCTTATATATATAATTTTAGATCACTATACACCCAAGCTATGATATCAAGAATTTTTTTTCTTAATTCTCTGATTTGGTTCAATTCTTCCTCTATACAACCAACCCCAACTTTAATCATTTTACCTGGTTCTAACTTGACCTCTTTATACTAGAACTTATCAACTTTTATTTTATGACCCATAGCTCTATCATTGTTATGAAACAGACTTTCAAGGATGATAAGTCCTTTAGGGATATGATCATTTTTCAACTGAATCATATCTTCTTCATGTTGGTCTTGTAAATCTTTGTTACTTGAAAAATTCATTTCGTGGATTAAAAAATCTAGCATTTTCTCATCATTTTCAAAAAATTTCTAGAATATATCCTTGTCTAGAACTGAAGGCCTATATACGAGTCTAACCGTTTTTGGTTTCTAAATAACATTACTAACATGACAAAAATTAGCTCCCACTAATGCCAATAAATCTGCATGGGTATTTTGTTCTCTCAAAATAGACTTCATGTTTAGATATTCAAAGGCTTCCAAAATATCCCATACATTATTTCTATAAGCCTTTAAGTAGTGTTGTTTACTGATACATTTTCCTATGACTTGATTGACAATAAGTTTTGAATCTCCACAAATGCGTAGTTGTTTCACTCCTAATTTTTTAGCTTTCCTCAATCCTAGAAAAATGGCTTCATATTCTGTTGCATTATTGGTGTAACTCCACGTCAATTTGTAAGAGAAAATTCTTTCCTTTCCTATAGGGGAAATTAGAACTATCCCTGCTCCAGCTCCATTCTTGCATCTAGCTCCATCAAAGAAAAGCTTCCATAGTTGATTAGGAGAGTTTTCTCAGGAGCAGGTATCAATTGATTTTTTGGTTTTTCAATAGAATAACTTCCTATTTATGTTTCTATCATGGCATTAAAATCTTGCATAGAAAACTGATCTTCTGCTTGAATATCTTCTAAGGTCTCCTCCATTAGATCTATTTTTTCAATTTCTTCAGTCATCATATTCACGGTTTTAGATTCCCCTATCTTTTCCACATGAAAAGTAGATGGTTTCTCATTAAATATTTTAATCCTTCTACCTTTGAAAGGTATATCTAAATGAGAATAATCCAAGGATAAATATCCTCCCATTTTTGTAGTAAATTCTCTTGATAAGCACATACCAAAATATGGTATTAGCACAACAAGTAATTCACACATTGCATTAGAAAGGTCAAAGAGGTATGCTTATCAAATTAGATATTTCTAAGGCCTTTGATAGAGTCCCATGGTAGTTTTTAGATCAAATTAAAGAGCTTTGGTTTCTCTCATGGCTGGAAAGAGTGGATCATGAGTTGTCTCTTTGACCTCCTTCTCAATACTCATCAATGGTATCGCCTCGAATTCCTTTATGATCTTTAGAGGAATTCAACAATGAGATCCTATATCAACGTACCTCTTTATTATTCTTTCCGAAGGATTGGGTATATTTCTTTGAAGGAATGGGAAACAAGGAGTTATCTTAGGAATGCAAGTAAAAGCCATGAAATTTACCCATTTACAATTTGTGGATGACACAAGGTTTCTTGGGGTAGCCAATGTTAGAGAGGCAAGAGTGCTCAAATATTCCTTAAATATATATCTAGAAGTCACAATATAGGCAATGAATGCAACCAAGTCCAAGGTAGTGTTCTTTAATATCAAAATAAGGATCCAAGGTTAGATTATAAATATCTTAGGATTCTCTTAGGCCTCTCTCTTGCTATACTACCTAGGGTTTCCACTCCACTATAAGAAGTTGAAGGTGGTGGAATGGAAAATATTGGTGGATATAATTGGTGCGAAGATAAATCATTGGACACACCAATGGCTTTCTTTTGGAGGAAGTGACTCTTCTTAAATTAGTGGTTCAATCAATGCTAGTTTATGAGTTCTTTATCATTGCTACTTTGATTGGAATCTTGAAGGAGTTGGACTCACTCATGTAAATATTCCTTTGGGATAGACCAAGGATGGGTAAGCGATGGGATCTAATAAGTTGGGACAAAATTTTCTAGTCTAGAACAAGCATAGGATTAGGAATTCAAAAAGTAACATTGAATAACCAAGCTCTAGAATACAAGCTCTATTGGATATGGATCTCAAATCAGGAAGTATTGTTTAGCAAAGTTATTACTAGTAAGTATTTGGGTAAAATTCCCCATGAGGAAGTAGGTTGCATCCCTATGGGTGGCCAAGGTTCTATTGTTTGGAAGGTGCTAAAATTAGGAGAGAAAGTGGTAAAACCAAAACTATTTTAGAAAGTAAGTAGAAGGGATAAAATAAAATTTTGGACCGATTCTTAGGACCAATACCCCCTTGTTGAATCCTAAAAAATCCAACACCCCTATTTTCAAAACTTTCAAATAGTTCATTTACATTTCATGGGTCATAAGTTTAGAGTGTATCATTCAAGCTTTTTAATTATGACCAACCAATATCTTATAAATTTTCTATTCATAAATCTGCACTCCACCCCTAGGCTAGAAATTATGCTAATATAATAAATATTGTATTGGGGGTTAAAGAATTGAATTGGATTGATAGGTAAGTTATGTATTTGATTGTTCAGTGCAATAGAAAAGGGCAACCATCCAATTATATATGGGATAATATAATGAGTGATACTATAAATAGAGTTGATAGAAATGTAATTAGCTATTAAATAATAGAGGGAGGCAATGCCCACCTTCTCATATTATTCATTTCTTATTCACTTAATAGTAGGGAACATGACTAGTCAATTGATTAAGGAATGTGGAGGAGTAGAGACTGATCTAATTCAAGATAAACTCCTTGGATTTAGGAAGGTTGATCTAGCTATATAATTATTTGGTATACTCCTTCAACTATTCATTTGAATATTTGTGACCTTTACTTTGGTAGGATTGGTTCTGGAGTAGTCAAATTCTTACATGAAAAGAAGATAGGTGATTATTTTTTTGCTAAAAAAATCACTTTTATAAGATTGTATGGGTCTACAATCCCTTCAAAAGCACTACCTAAACTTTATCCCATGTCTATAGTAGCATTGTAAATTATTAGGAAAATGAAATAAGAAGCTAAAATGAGAGCAAGAAAGAAACAAGCAAAAGTTTCATGGCTGAGTCTCCCCTATAGAATGGGATACTATGTGTATAAAGGATAATTTAGTCTATTGGGAGCTCTATGGAAAATGGAATCGTATGGTTTTGCTGAAATTACTTGGCATCCATATGACCCTTTTGATTATTATAAAGAGTCTATTGAAAAATGATGTATGCTTAAGTTATTCATTGAGGAGATCTATTTGAAGATACAATGCAAAAAGCTATAAGAAGAGGAGAAGCCCTTGATCACATATGGAAGGAATACCTGGAAAGAAGACCACACACTCAAATATAAATAGTGGATAATTATCTAGCTAAGTTAAGGGTACTGAGAAGTGCTTCAATGGGGGAAATTACCCCTGTAGTCCCTGTTGTACACCCTGAAGAGATCCAAGACCCATTTTTGGAAGTTATAAATCAAAAGCCTAAACAAGTGGATATATGGGTAGAAGTTGTTAACATAATTGAAGCACAAATAGGATAACCTAGAATTTTCATCTATCCAGCCTACTCCTAATAGTGTTGTAGACATAGAAAAGGAGAAAATATTGGTATTACCTCCTCTACATAGGAGCAATAAACTATCCTAAAATATTTCCCAAATATTGATGTCTCCTAAACATAAGTTGGAACTAGCAGTGAATATGCCCAAGGTGATACCCACAACCTTGGTGATAAATAAATAAGAGATCAAAATATCTTCAATAGAACTCAATAGCATTCAAGAGGCTAGAGTATTATCTAATCTCCTCAGAGAACATCAAATCAGAATCCAAAGCCCTTCAAATTACCAAGAGTACAAAAGGGCTAGACTTGAAACTATCCCTTCTATAGCAACTCCTAAGAGCCTCGCTCTAATGAGAGCAGAAGAAGCTATATAGTTTGAACCTTTTTAGAAAAAACAACTTCAAGCTATAGACGAGGGAAGAGATATTAAGGAGATATAGTACACAGTTAAAGAACTGAGTACTCATACTGCATAAATTACCATTGTAACAATCCCCTTTCCTAAAAATATTAAAGTAGTTCAACTCAATCAGAAGGTAGGGGAACCTCAAGTATAGGTTTTGGAAGATCCAAAGGCCATGCTACAATCAGGGGAATAAATTCATGCTGCAACAACAAAAATTATACTCAAACAAAATAAAGAGCTAAAATCTAAAATAGAAAGGCTCAAGAAATAGATGTCGGACTCTCAAACTATAGCTTAGAAGGCTAAACCTCATATCTTGATCAGAAGCATTGATTATTCTAGGTACATTATAAAATATAAGAGAGAAGTATGTAATAAAATACAAAGTAAGTTAAAGGATCTAGCAAGGATATTTTAGAACATCAATGTAATCAAGATCTCTGTAGAGAGCATGAAAAATATACTAGAATAGGCATATAGAAAGATAGATACTATACTTTCTATCTTTTAGCAATTTAAAATAAACTATGAAGAGATATATGGAGAACAATTAACATTGGGAGATGGAACCATCCTAGAGTGCACTCAAAAATTTATAAAAGTGTCCCTATTATTAAGAGATAAACTTGAATGGGACAAGTGGATCAAAGAGATGATAGCATGGGAGGATGGATTAAGCAATGAATTAGCTGAAACAGGATTGTCCCTTGAGGAATGTTTAGAGGTATCTAATTTTGAAGATCTCATTCTTAACAAAATTCAAAACTTTGACTGTGATCCAGATAACAAATTTGAATTGGCTAGGCAAACTAGTATTTTGGAAAAAATAGTCAACTACCTATGTAATTTTTGTTAGGAGAATAAATCATGGGCATAAAGTCAAAAATACCAAAGCCCTACAAGATTTGAATATGATAAGATTTACTATGTCATTTTGTGATGAAGCATGGAAACTTATTGATATATTAATAAAGAAAATAAAAAAATCAAAATAAAGAGAAATATATTAAGAAAGGCAACACCAAAATGTCCTCGGGAGAATTGAGGCCACCTAAGAAAAAAATATGAAGAAAATGATAGAGCTTAGGAAAAGACACAATAAACTAAAGTCCAAAAAATTCGAGATAATCCAAAAGGTGGAAACCACAGGAGCTAAAAATAGACCAAGTGTAAGGCCCAAATTTAATACAACTATTCTCCATCATAAATATCTAAGGTTTTAGAGCAACCAAGTGTCAATTTTTGAATAAAACAACTCAAGACAACTGTAATTTAGCTATAACACACTCGGTAGATTAAAGGTGGAGATAATGCCAGATGGAAATATTTGCTAAATACAATTATTACAAAATAAAGTACTTTGAAGTCATATAAGGAGATATAGTGATCAAGATCATCATAAAGTTTTGTATAGCAATTTTTGCCAAAGGTATTCTAAGTGTACTTGCCTCATCATTCGTATAATTATGTGTGTATTATTTCCTATTTCCATCCCTTATTCTTTTCCATCATTGTGCAGGTCTTGTTGAGGAAGCACCTAGTTAGCTGAGATCATTTCCAGTGACTGGATCAAAAGCTTGAAGGTTATTTGTCACTAATCTTAGGATGAAGAGTTGAGTCTCTCTGTTACATCATTTAAACAGAGAAGATTCTTTGTATTTTTTTGATGAGATATGAGCACTCTACCAGACTCTAAATTATAAAATCTTTTGAATATTAATACAAATTTGGCTTTCTGCTTTATGCATTTTAATGTTCAATTGTATGCTTGTTGCTCATTTACATATTACATGATTTGAATGTGTGAATGATGCTTTCTTTCATTGGTTAATTTTAATTATGCTTGTTACATCAATTGAATGAATATAATTGAACTAGTTTTCCTTTATTTTTCTTACTATCTCATTTAATTGTTGAAATCTTGCTATGATTGATAATGGACAAGGCACATGTCTACTAATAGGATTTACTCATTGAGTTCTGTAAATCTTGGTTAATTCTTTAAATAATTTTCATCTCATTTGTAATCTAGATGAGCATGAGCGTATGTATCATATTATAAACTCACCTCTAGGGTTTCCTTACCATACTCAGTCTATCTAGAGTCCTCTGATAATATTTTCCTGAGTTAAAGAGGTGGATCCACTAGAGTCTACAATACTGATTAGATTCAAAAATTCTTGTGGTGTGACAATCCATAAGGGACACAAAACATTTCACCAATAGTTTTTGGCACCATTGTCGGGGATGATTACATGCTTTTATTTTTTTGAATTTTTTGCAATCTTCCTTGTGTTCTCAAATTTTCAAAAATTCAAAGACAATGATCATGTATTTTGTTAGCATATTTTATTTTTAAATTTTCTTGCCAATTTCCATTTTTCCTTGAGCTAAATTTTATGAAATTTATAGTACTTAGGCTGAGCAATCTTGGCTAGAGAGTAAGTCTATTCTTTCAATTGCATGATTGGTGTTGGCAACTCTAACCTAAATATTTCCAAAATTCAAGAATTGAAAAAATACGTAAGAGCTTGATCTGGCATCCACTAGAAGAAGTAAAAATTTGCACCAATAAATACCAAACCCATAGGTACTCCAATATTGTAGGAATTTATATTACCATTTAATTCAAAAGTTAGTCCAAGTTTTAGTGTATCTTATTTCGGTAATAATCCTATTATTAGCATTAATACTTCTCCTTACCCTATCTCTAGCACTCTTGTAGCTAATATGGCCAATCTACCACCAAATCAAAATAACCATAATATCAATTAGTGGATAAAAAATAGATATAGGTCTTTTTATTTACCTCAAAATTTGAACCCCTACCTAGTAAAGCCCATAAGTACCTACCTAAATTCTAAGGAAATAATTTTATCACCAACAAAGACCATATTAGATATTTTTTGTATGCAATGGATAATCAAGAAGTAGACGACGAAGATGTAGTTCTTAGGTTATTCTTGCAAATATTAGAAAAATATGCTAGAAGAGTTTAATAGTCTTGGGGTTGACATTATCAACATTTTTATAGTCATGGAATAAGTCTTTCTTATAAAATATGGTGAGTGAAAGAATGAGCAATCCCTACTAACGACATTGGTAACCATAAATAGAAAGAAAATGAATTGATAGAAGATTTCAATAGGATATTCCTTAAGACCAAAAATAATTTTTTTTTTGGATTAAGGTCTAATGATAATTAGTCTATCTACTTCTATAAAAATGCTTTTCCTGGGAAATTCAATTATGAGTTGAGGCAAGAGCAGGTCAAGACTATTGATGAATGTATAGATAAAGCTATTCAAATTGAAAGAAATATAATTAACAACGAGAAGATGAAAACCTATTCTCTAGAGCCTAATAAACTTTATAGAAAGACTAAAAAGGTAGTGTTTAGCATGCTAAAAAAGACAGAACATGATCTTATGGAAATACTAGCAAATCAAATGGTATAAATGTTTAACACTATGAATAACAAACTGGCTAGGATAGAAAGAGAAAAATGAGACATTGCTGAGACTTCAAAACCATAAAATAATAACATACCTCCTTTTAAGAGAAATTTTAATAGGAATTGGAATAAGAACAATTCTGATGAGGGAGGCAAAAATGGTGGTAACAATTGGAAGAAGAAATAAGATCAAAAATATTTGGATGCCATCGCTAACCCTATTGCATATTCCAATGTGCTATGAATTGTTCATTTTACTGTTCTACTTGTGATGCTCCTCATAATTCTGTTGATTGTCGAATATATTTGAGCATGCATAATAATGTAGATCTCAAGGATGAATCTAAAGATATTAGGATCAATGTATGTTGGACTCAAGATGATGAGTCTAGAGAAAAACTATTTGAGGAAGATATGGATTTATATGCTTTTTATTACCATCCTAAATATCTAGTCCTTGATAATGTAGAGATTATATAGCATTTTCAAGCTAGTAGGCATGAGAGAATGAAATAAGGAAAATTAGTGCTTACATCAGAAGAAGTAGGAGCACTAGAAAGAAGAAATACAATAAATTTAAGGAACATAACCATGTTAGATAAGGTTGATAAAAAAATTTAAATGAAATTGGAGGACATACAATTACGAAAATATAAGATACTCAAAAGAAACATGAACCTAGTAAAGCAGTAGAGGTCAAGAAATATGAATTTGATGTTGGTTCGAAATTGGCTAAGCAAAAAATAAATATCACTTTCATAGAATTAATGACTATGCCTAAATATAGACATTGAGTCTATAGAGCCTTCAGATTAAATGATTGGTTAGAAGGGTAGGTATATAATGCTTTAACACTTGGAAATTGTGAGATTAGAACTCCCTCTTTAGTGAGACCCTTTTACATCTCCATAAGGTACATATCAGACTTAGGAGATTAGTATGTTATTCATAATTGTTTTCTTGATAATGGGACCTCACATAATATAATGCCAAAGCAAGTAGTCGAATAGTTAGGGTTAACTTGTACAAAAGAGAGTCTTCTTATTTTAGTGATGGATATCATACAAGTACCATGTGTAGGGGTGATAACTAGGCTACTTGTGTATCTAGATCAATAGCCCAAGAAAGGCATAGTCATGGACATTGTAGTAGTAGATGTAGACTCTTTCTTCTCTTTATTGTTATGTAGACACTAGGATGAGTAGTTAGGATGCTCTATTCAACTAGATTGGTCTTATGCTACCATACCCTTATCTAGAAAAGAGAATGTTATACTTAGGAGAGAACCTTTCAATAAATACACTATTGAATGGAAAAGGTTTGATGATACCATGATTAATCTTGTTAATTATATTGAGGATAAAGAGATGGGAGAATATTTTTTTTGTAATACACCCTTTCTAGTAGAGATCCCTAAAGCAAAAGATATGGATCCAAAAATTAGGGCAAATATTGATGCTAAATCAAACATAATTTTAACAACTAAAATATGGACCATGACTTTTGATGGAGCAAAGTCACAAACCAGGGTAGGTGCAGGGATGAATATGATTGATATTAAGGGTAATTACTTAGGTATACCTTACATACTTTAGTTCTCTTGCACTAATAATGTTGCAAAATATGATTCTTTACTACTAGAAATCAAAATTGCTAAGGATTTGGGTATCAATTACTTGACTATCAGTGAAGATGTTGAACTTATAATTCAATAAGTTAAATAAAAGTATTAGGCTAAGCATCCCAGGTTCAAACATTATAAACAAGATATCCTTGATGAAATTGATAAATTCTTAGCACTCAATCTACTATATATCCTAGGGAACAAAATCATATTGCAAATTTGTTAGCTATAAATGTATATGGTGTAGATTATGCAGAAATAAACACATAATATTTGGGCAGGTTCCCTACTATTTCCATCTACAAACCTTCTATACCAGATAATGTTGTTTATCTTCAAGTATTTCAGAATGATATTCACATAAAATATTTCATGACTCTCCAAAATGAATTTGGTGATGTTTTATGTGATAAGGAAGATGAAGAGAAATTAAAAGATGTTATTGGAGAGACAATAGAAGTCATTTAACTAAAAATAAATAGAATCCCTAGAGAACTGTATATTTAGAGATTCTATTTGATGATTTTGATAGAGCATATAAACCCTTTTTCCAAGATTCAAAAGCAGATAATGTTAACATAGGGATAGAGGAAGATCCCAAATTTGTTAAAATCAATAAAGCTCTATCAAAAAAAGAGAAAAAGTAGTATATCAGTTTCTTGAAAAAGAACAAAGATGTTTTTTCTTAGAGTTATGAGGATTTAAAAACGTTCAATACAAAAGTCATATCTCACATAATACCTCTTCAAGAAGATGGTAAACCATTCAGGCAAAAGAAAAGAAAATTTAATCCCACTTTACATCCGATAATACAAAAGGAAGTGCAAAAATTATTGGATGCAAAAATTATTAGGAAAATCAGGTTCTCCTCTTTGATTGCAAACTTGGTACCAGTCAAAAAGAAAAATGGAGATATTAGACTATGTGTTGACTTTAGAAATCTAAATAAAAAATTGTTGAAAGATAATTACCACTCCCCAAAATGGAGCAACTATTACAAATAGTAGTTGGGTTAGCTAGAATGTCTTTGTTGGATGGTTTCTCAAGCTATAATTAGCTATTAATAAATCTAGAATATAGGTACAAAATAACATTTACCACACCATGGGTAATGTTTGAGTACCTTAGAATACCTTTTGGGTTGATGAACACTGGTGTAACTTTCTAGAGGGTAATGAATTTTACATTCAAGGGTTTAATATTTGAAATTGTTGTAGTATACCTTGATGATATTACAGTATTTTCAAAGAATATTAAAGAGCATTTGTACATTTAACCAAGGTATTCAAAAGGTGCAAGGAATTTGATATATCTTTAAATCATAAGAAGTGTATTTTTGAAGCAACACAAGGGAAATTACTAGTGTGTGTTGTTTCAAAAGAGGGTATTAGTATTGATCCATAAAGAATAGAGGCTATTACAAAAATCCCTCCCCAAAATAATCTAAAAGAGGTTAGATATTTCTTTGGTAAGATAAATTTTTTTAGAAGGTTTTGTCATGATTTTACTACCAACCCTATCAATGATATGATCAAGAAAGATAGGGATATAAGGTAGATAGAGGAGAACATTAGATCTTTTCAAAGGATTAAGGATGTAATCACTCAAGCCCCTATCTTAAATTACCCTAATTATTCCAAATATTTTAACATATATTTATTTACTTTAGAGCATATACTTGCTATAGTCCTATCCCAAAAGGATGGAGAAAAAAATGAACGACCTATAGCCTTTATGAGTGTAGGAATGAAAGGAGATCAATTGAAATATTACATGATAGAAAAATAGGCTTATGATTTAATAAGAGCTTTAGAACATTTTAAAAGTATATTTGGATCAAAGAAAGTAATAACTTGTATTCCTTACATAGTCATAAATGATGTCTTTACTCAATCTAAGTCTATAGGCAGTTCTACAAGATGGATGGTGATATTATTGTAGTATTATGTAGAGTTTAAAGCAGATCAAATTATCAAAGGACCATGTTTGGAAAAATATATGGCTAATAGAGAAGGAGATGTTACGAATAACACTATCATGGTAGATGAGAATCATGAAATTAGAATGTTAGAGAATTTTAATTGTAAATTGTATGATGATATTATGTTTTGTCTACAGAACTTATCATTCCCTAGAGGTATGTTTCAAAATAAAATGAGACATCAAAAAGTCAACCTAGAGATATTATATTTAAGAATTCAATTATATTGGAAATATTTAGATGTGTCCTATTACTTTTTTTATTTGAGAAAGAGGTTCCCTGAGTCTTAAAAGAGTATCATTCTGGATATTATGGAGGTCATTTTGCACAAAAGGATACAACAAATAAAATCATGAGAGTTGGTTACAATTGGCCTTCTCTATTCAAATATGTTTATTAATTTTGTAGAAGCTGCTATAATTATCAAATTTTTGTAGGGAAGAAAAGCTTGTGGAACCATACCTCTGAAACTAGTAATTATGGATGCTCCTTTTATATAGTGGGGAATAGACTTGATTGGTGAGATTAATCCTAACTCTTTCAGGGGTCATATATGGATTATAACTACTACTAATTATTTTACCAAATGGGTAGAAGTAGCACCCCTTAAGAAGTCAACAACTGAAATGATAATTAGATTTCTTAAAGAAAACATATTAACCAGATTTGGGATTCCTAAAACAATAGTCACCGACAATGGTAACTATTTTACCTCCCTTGAGATGATTGAATTATGTGCTTAGTATAGAGCTTTCCCATTCTACTAATTATTACCCCTAGGGAAATATTTTGGCTAAATCTTCTAATAAAAATATGATCACCAAAATTAAGAGATCATTAGGCAAAAACAAAAAAAAAATGAGATAATGAATTAAAGTATGCTCTATGGGAAGATAGATTATCTATTAAAATGAGTATAGGGACATCTCCTTATGAATTTTTCTATGCAAAAAATGCTTTATTACTTCCTCAGGTAGAAAGCCATGCCTTATCTTTGCTTCTCTAGGAAAATGACAATCCAAATGCTTTACGAAGAAGACTAGTTTATATTGTATAGTTGTAGGAAAACAAAAGAAGAGCCTTAACAAAAATGACAGAGCAAAATCATAAAACAACACATACCTTCAACAAGAAAGCAAAAGGTAAACTTTTTCTTGAAGGAGATATAGTGTTATATTGGGACCCCAAAAATGACAACCATGGATAAAAAGGGGAAATTAGAGCCCAAGTGGCTTGGACCATATCATATTGTTTAGATTGTTGGGAAATATACTTATAAACTTAAAAATCTATAAGGAGGGAAGATGCAAATTCCTATCAATGACCAACATCTAAAACTCTATCACCTCGTATTTGGGGTCATGAGAATCTTATGGTTATACTTAAAAATAAAATCCTATCCTTTGTGTTATTTTTAGATTAGAGTGTGAAGTGTGTGTGTCTTTCAGTAATTTATGTTCATAGGTCTAAGTGATTAGGTAGGATATTATAGGTCATAGATCAACTAGAGATTCTAGAGGTTCTTAGTTGCATCAAATCATTTGTCTACACAACTCCCATTCGGAGCCAATGTTGAATCCTCAAAAATCCAACACCCATATTTTCAAAAATTTCAAATAGTTCATTTACATTTCATGGGTCATAAGTTTAGAGTGTATCACTCAAGCTTAAAATTAGTGTAGTTTTGATTAAAATAATATTCGCCTTTAAGTATTTTTGTGCCGTCCATCAAAGTACCTTTTTCAACATTCATTTTTGTTGTTAGTCCATTAGTGTAATTTGATTAAAATAATATTTGCCTTTAAGGATTTTTTGTGCCCTCCATCAAAGTAATCCTAGCCATACACATTGGTCAATATATTCCCACCTAAAGTCTTCACTTTTTTCTTATTCCCATCTAAATCAATAGTTCACATCGACCTCCAAAAGATCCACTATCCATATTCCCTCAGATCCCCTTTTTGTCTTATACAAGCTTCAAATTCCCAACATGGCATCATCGGATTCACTTGGAAGAAACACAATGCAAAAATCTGATTGGTCGAAGCATGAATGGATCAAATTATTCTTGAAAATGAATGGACCACATTTTTCCATTCCAATGCTAATAAATTTATATTGTATATTAAATTACTCTAAAAATAAAGTCAATAACCATTTGAAATAATTTATGGTCCGCATTTTCTCGAATAAGCCAAAGCACTGAAATCCAATTGGCTAGCAAATCAATGGTGCAAATTCATTTGGAGTAATCCAGTGGATAGGACAAGTCAAAAAGTCAAAAAACTTTATCAAAATGAGTGGCTTGGATCGCTTTGCTATCATAGAACCATGTGGCTCAGATTCACTCCCAAATAAAGACAAACAACTTGTACAATGGTGAATTTCCATAAGTATATCATTTAAATTTATTTTATTTGATTAACCCACTGCTTAATCCCATTTGTGCAAAAATTCTATGGCCTGCATTCATCTAAGGAAAGCATGACCCCTAGTCTAATTGGATGATATATGAAAGGCTTGATATCATTCCAGAATAATCCAATGACCTAGGTTAATTAACATGAAAGGAAAATCCCAAATTTATTAGGATAAATATAGCACTGCAATCTTATTGGATGACATATCAATAGTTTGGGATCCTTTGCATAAATATGACAACCTTGAATCATAAGAGGAATTAAAGTGCTACCATCCAATTGGCCAACAACTCAACTGTATAGATGTATTTGGAATATAATCCATTGGACAATATAAGTCAAAAAATCAAAAATTTTCTATAATCGTATTGGATGAAATATGACCAGTAAATATTGTATCATTGCCACTAAATCATGTGATTTGAATTTGCTCAAAAAAAGCAAAGCGCTAAAATTCTATTGGCCCACTGTTAGAGTAATATGTGAAATAAAGACAAACATTGTACCCCAATGACTGAATAAATATTAAACAAGATTAAAGTTTCAAAAATTCTATGGTTCATAATTAATTGCCTAGTAAGATGAACGACTTGCATTGATTCAAGAAAAAAATAAAATCAATGGCCCACGACGAATAATTGGTGAACAACTCAAATTATCTCTGTTAGATCCAGTAGTCCACATTGCTCACCGCTAAAAGATAATGAACCACCATGGATAAATTCAAACTGCATGATCATGCCATCAAGATATCAATGGTTTGTAAGTCTTGTCAATAAAAAATATTTTTATTTTGACTAACTATCACATGATTTCGTTTGCAAAAACCAATTAATTTTATGCCAACAACAAAAATTCCCTTTTTAAAAATAAAAAGGCTTAGCAAATGTGACACATATGTCAAATTCCTCTTGATGATTTAGATCTTCTTTCTAGAGATCAACGGTTGTAATCCAAATAGAGTGTGGCACATCAACCAAAGTTCTCCCTACCAATAGAACATTTAAAAATCACCATGTTGTGACAACTAATGCCATTATGGGTAACAATCTAAAGCATGCAGGGTGGCGAACAAATAAAAAGTAGTTGATTGTAATAAAGCATGTCAAGACATGCCCATGGGCCTTATAAATCCCTACTCAAACTATCATTTATACTTATAGTAAGCATATACAGAGTTGATACGCTGATATTGGTTGTGCCAAAAAAGAGTTTCAGTGCTTACAATGCAAGAAAGTTGTAGTAAGTTACTATGGAGTCATCAAGCATTTCATTTAACGTTCCCATAAGTATTATGATTAAAATAGTAGTTCTAATTGAAGCCCTACCATACCAGAAGATGAAAGGGAAAATTATCACCAGGGACGTAAAAATGTTTGTAAAGCTATTAGGTCCAAATAAGGAAATTAATCCTGCTCAATAGTGGTAAGTGAAAGATGTAATCATTTATAGCTATGTATCGACAAAATAAGACTACCAGCATCGTCCAACACTATAAAAAGGAATTTTTAATAGGAGATGGAGAGCTCAAGATAGGGCCAACCCCATTGTAATAAATGGACATGTAACTTGGGAAAGCTTATATGCCCCAAAGTTTACTTTTATTTAGACCTTCTGTCTTGGCTAGCAATAGCCTATGATCCTAAAAGTAGAATAATCAAAGACCATGCAAATCAAACAACATTCAAGATCACACTATAAAGAATCAAAAAAGTTTTCTAGCTAAGTGAAGTGATGCTAATTTTGTATAGAAAGGTAATATTTGCACAATATCAGTACATGCTTGGTACATATTTCTATACTAAGATTTTTAATTATGACCAACTGATATCTTAAAATTTTCCCATTTATATATCTGCATTCCACCCCTGGGCTAGGGATTATGCTAATATGATAAATATTGTATTGGAGGTTAATGAGTTGAATTGGGTTGATAGGGAAGTTATATTTTTTATTGTTCAATTCAATATAAAAGTGCAACCATCCATGTATATATGGGAGAATATGATGAGTGATACTATAAATAAAGAGTTGAGATAAATGTAAATAGCTATTAAATAATAGAGGGAGCTAATTCCCACCTTCCCAAGTTATTCATTTCTTATTCACTTAATAGTAGGGTACATGAATAATCAATTTATTAAGGAATGAGTAGAGACTAATTTATTTTAAGATAAAATCCATTGGATTCAAGAAGGTTGATCTAGCTATACCTAATTATTTAGTAGATTTCTTCCAACTATTTATTTGAAGCTTTGTGACCATTACTTTGACAGGATTGGTTATGGAGTAGCCAGATTCTTACATGAAAATAAGATAGGGAATTATTTCTTCACTAAAGAATTCACTTATATAATGTTGTATGGGTCTTAAATCCCTCCACAAGCACTACCTATACTTTGTCCCATGTCTATAGCAACATTGGAATTTTTTAGGAAAATAGCAAAAGAAACTAAAATAAGAGTAGGAAAGAAACAAGCAAAAGTTTTATGCCTAAGTCACCCCTGTAGAATGAGACACTATGTGTATAAAGGATAATTTAGTCTATTGGGAGCTCTATGGAAAATGGAATCGTATGGGATTTCTAAAATTACTTGGCATCCATATGATCCTTTTGATTATTATAAAGAGTCTATTGAAAAACGATGCATGTGCAAGTGATTTATTGAGGATATTTATTTGAATATACAATGTAAAAAGCTATAAGAAGAGGAGAAGCCCTTGAACCCATATAGATAGAAAACCTAGAAATAAGACCACACACTTAAATAGAAATCATGGATAATTATCTAGTTAAGTTAAGGGTATTGCTAAGTGCTTCAATGGGGCAAATTGCCCCTTTAGTCCCTACTGTATACCCTGAAGAGCTCCAAGACCCCATTATGGAAGCTATAAATCGAGAGCCTAAATATGTGGAGATATTGGTAGAATTTGTTAACACAATTGAAGCACAAACAAGAGATCCTTTAGCTATCCAACCTACTCCTAACACTGTTGTAGAAATATGAAAGGTGAAAAAGGTTGTTGTTTCCTCCTTTGCATAGGACTAGCCAACTGACCTAGATCTTTCCCAAATATTGATGTCTCCTAAATATAAGTTGGAACTAGTAGTGAATCTATCCATGGTTATACCCACAACCTTGGTGATTATTAAATAAGAGATCAAAATATCTTCAATAGCACTCAAGAGAACTCACAAGGTTAGGGTATTCTCTAATTTTCTCAGGGAACATCAAATTAGAATCCAAAGCCCTTCAAATTCCCTAGAGCATAAAAGGTCTAGACTTGAAACTATCTCCTCTATAGTAACTCCCAAGAGCCTCACTCTAATGAGAGTATAAGAAGCTATACAATTTGAACCTATTAAGTAATAAAAACTTTAGGCTATAAATGAGGGAAGAGATCCTAAGGAGATATAGTATACAGTTGAAGAACCGAGTATTCATACTACATCAACATCCAATGTAACAATTCCCTTACCTAAAAATATTAAAGTAGTTCAAATAAATTAGGAGGCAGGGGAACCTCAAGTACAAGTTATGGGAGATCCAAAGGCTATGCTACAATTAGGGGAACAACTTCACACTATAGCAACAAAAATTATACTTAAAAAAAATAAAGAGCTGAAAGCTGAAATAGAAAGGCTCAAGAAACAAATGTTAGACTTTCAGATTGTAGCTCGAAAGGCTCAGATCTTGATCAAAAGCAATAATTTTTTTGACTACATTACCAAATATAAGAGAGAAATGTGTAATAAAATACAAATTAAGATAAAGTATCTAGCAAGGATATTTTAGAATATCAATGTAATCAAGATCTTTGTAGAGAGCTTGAAAAATCTCCTAGAATAGATAAATACCAGGATAGACACTATACTTTTGATCTTTCAGTAGTTTGAAAGGCATTGTGAAGAGATAGATGGAGAACAAGTAACACTAGGATATGGCACCCTCCTAGATTGCACTCAATAATTTATAAAAGTGTCCATATTCTTAAGAGATAAACCTGAATAAGACAAGTGGATCAAGGATATGATAATATAGGAGGATGACTTAAGCAATGAATTGGTTGAAATAGGATTATCCCTTGAGGAATGTTTAGAGGTGTATGATTTTGATGATCTCATTCTTAACAAAATTCAAGACTTTGATTGTGATCCAAATAATGAATTTTAATTGGCTAGGAAAACTAGTATTTTGGTAGAAAAAATCAACTACCTATGCAATTTTTATCAGGAGAATAAAACATGGGGAGAAAGTCAAAAGACCAAATCCCTACAAGATTTCAATATTATAAGATTTACTACATCCTTTTGTGATGAATAATGGGAACTTATTGATATATTAACAAAGGAAATCCAAGAAAAGCAAAATAAAGATAAGAATATTAATAAAGGCAACACCAAAATGTTCTAGGGAGAATTGAGGCAACATAAGAAAAATATATGGAGTAAAGGACAAAGCTTAGGAAAAGTCACAATAAACTAAAGTCCAAAAAGTCTGAGACAATCCAAAAGGTGGACCACATAGGAGCTAAAAATAGGCCAAGTGTAAGGCCTAAATTTAATACAACTATACTCCATCATAAAGATATAAGGTTTTAGAGAAGTCAAATGTCAGTTTTTAAATAAAACAACTTAGGACAACTGTAATTTAACTATAACACACTCAATAGATCAAATGTGGAGATAATTCTATATGAAAATATTTTTTGAATTCAGTTATAATAGAACAAAGTACTCTGAAGCTATATAAGGAGCTATAGCAGCCAATATCATCATCAAGTTTTGCATATCCATTGTTTCTAAAGGTATTGTAAGTGCCATTTCCTTGTTATTTGTATTCCCTTATGTGTTTTGTTTCATGTTTCCATCCCTTATTCTTTTCCATAATTGTGCAAGTCTTCTTGAGGAAGCACCTAGTTAGCTAAGAACATTTACAACGACTAGATTCAAAGCTTGTAGGTTCTTTGTCACTAATTTTAGTATGAAGATATGATTCTCTTTGTTACATCATTTGAATAGAGAATATTCTATGTATTTTTTTGATGAGATATGAGCACTCTGCTAGACTCTAAATTATAAAATCTTTGAATACTAATACAAATATGGCTTCCTCCTTTATACATTTCAGTGTTCAATTGCATGTTTATTTCTCATTTATATGTTACATGATTTAAATGTGTGAATGACACTTTCCTTCACTGGTTAATTTCAATTATGCTTGTTACATCATTTGAATGAACATAATTGAACCATTTTTTCCTTTCCTTTTCTTACTATCTCATTTTCTTGTTGAAATATTACTATGATTGATAATAAACAAGGCACCAGTCTACTAATAGGGTTTACTCATTGAGTTATGTAAATATTGGTCAAATATTTAAATAATTTCATTTCATTTGTAAATTGGATGAGCATGAGTGCATATATCATATTATAAACTCACCTCTAGGGTTTCCTTACCATACTCTATTTGTATAGATTCTTTTGATAATATTTTATTGAGTTAAAGAGGTGGATCCACTAGAGTCCATAGTACTGATTGGATTCAAAAATTCTTGTGGTATGGCAATCCATAAGGGACATAAGAAATTTTTCCAACACCCCCCTTAATTTTAGAATTTCTAGAGCTACAACCCCTTCAAAAAAGTCTTGAGGCTAGATGTTGGATCAATACAACATGCTATATACATACAAGGTAGATTGGAACCTTCTCTATTATGCAACTAACGTTATGAGAAGAGTGGTAAGTACCAATATCTTTGAATTTGGTGTAACTATTAGAGAGGATATGAAAGCAATGCCACCTTATAGACAAGGAGGAAGAGGAAACTATAACTTATGATCATGGGAGTTTAGGCATCTATATAAATTGGGAAGGTTAGAATGAATTGCTCCCTCCCCATATGTGTTATTAGATGTTCCATGGGATAGAATATGGTTGGAAAAGGGCTTGTAAAAACTTAATTTCTTTTTCTAGAAAGTTATGCATCGAAGCTTCCTCACCTATGATAACTTACATAAGAGAGGTTTCCATGACCGCTCTAAATGTATCATCTCTAATACATAAGAGGAGATAATATATCATTTGCTCTTCTAGTATGAATTTGCCCTAGAGTTGTGGATCCAATGGGTTGATATATTCAATGCCCATCTCAACCAATAGTTAACACTTACTAATATGAGAGGTATGAAAATAAATAAGGTTAAAAAATAAATTAGTTTGGTTGGGTTTGTATCTGGGTCCAAGCTTTATCTGGTGCCACCTATGGCTGGAAAGAAATGCTAGAATTTTTAGACAAGAATACACTTTGATAAAGCTATTTTGGTAAAAAAATATTAAACAAGGTTACACAAATAGTAAAATATCATGCGAGGGAGGAAAAAAACTAGGAGGGAGTGAATGCTTACAAGAGGCGGACTCATAGAACTTGGAAACCCCTACCCCTAGGATGGGAAAAAATCAACATAAATGGAGTAGCCAAAAATAACCCAGGGGCAACAGGTATTGGTTTCATCATAAGAGACTTCAAGAGAAGGTTCTTAGTTGGGAATGGGAAGGCCTAAAAGTAACAAAAAATATGAAGCAGAGGCTTTGGAAATTATACTAGGAATTTTGAGACTCCATTCTCTCCTAAGAGTAAATGAGACTAGGAATTTTAGACTGAGTGTGTGGCGGATTAAGAACATAGTGAGTTGGATCAAAGCCATCTGGTATAATTTTAGGATGTCATTTCTATTCATATAGGCTAAGAGAAGAATGTTGTAGCTCACTTTTTGGCTAAAAGGATAAGTGAACATCTTTTTGGTTGCTTTTTGAGATCTGATTAGAATAGGGATATTATAAATTGATGGGAGATGAACCAATAATTTTTATTACTAGCCTACAAGGATTTAGGCAATAAAGTGTGTTGAACCTGGGTAGATGATTATCCTTTGGTCTAACATCACATTGTTTCTTGTAATGTTATTAGTCCTAATTCATGGGCAAGAGGGAGAATCTAATCAGGGCTCTCATGAATAGTATTAACCAAATTTATAATCAAGATAGAAGTTTTTGCTCTTTGGATTGCACTAAGAAATTTGTGGTCTAAGATATTCTATGAAGTATTTGGCCTTTGTATTTTTTTTGTTAGTAACACCTTTATAAAATCTATAATACTTCTTGGAGATCTTTCGTAGACAATATTGAATATGAAAAAACTAGTTGACCTATTAAATAAATTATTGTATGCAAATTTTTCCTGGGCAAGGATGATATCCCACTAAGTAGGTCTATCTCCAACTAAACTTCTAAGTAGATTGTCAAGACTCCTATTGACTACCTCTATTTGTCCTTAAATTTGGGGATGATGGAAAAATCTAAAATCTAATATGGTTTCCAAAATTTTCCAATAACATCCTTCAAAAATGACTCATAAACCTAGTATCATTGTTAGATATAATACTTATAGAAAAAACATGCAACCTTACCACATCCTAGAAAAATAATTTGGTGATATTTGATGCATCATTGGTTTTCTTACATGGTATGATGTGAGCCATTTGGAGAACTTGTCCATTACTATAATGATATTATCATTTCTCTTTTGTGTTCTTGATAATCCTAATACAAGATTTATACTAATATCTTCCCATGGTCCATCTGTAATAGGTAATGTCTTATACAATCCTATGTTCCTACTAGTGCCTTTTGTTATTTTATAGGTTCTACATTTAACAACAAATTTCTCTACATTCTATTTCAAAATAGACCAATAATATTTCTCTTTTCACTATAAAATGATTTTATCCCTTCCAAAATGACCACTATTACCCCCTCCATGCATTTCCATTATGAGGTTATCTCTCATAGAGCCTTGGAGTATACATAATCATTGATTTTTAAACAAAAATCCTTCTTGAAAAAATAAATCCTTACATACTTTAATATCTTGACACACCCTCTAGATATTAATAAAATTAGGATCATCCTTGTATAAATATCTCAAGTAATCAAGTCCAATTAACTCAACCACCATAGTCTTCAATAATAATATCCTTCAAATTAGTGCATCAACTACTCTATTTGACTATTTGGATCTATGCTTCAAAATAAAAGAGCAACTTTGTAGGTATTCAATCCACCACATTTATCCTTGTTTTTTTTTTTTTTTTTTTTTTTTTTTTTTTTTTTTTTTTTTTTTTTTTTTTGTTTTTTTTTTTTTTTTTTTTTTTTTTTTTTTTTTTTTTTTTTTTTTTTTTTTTTTTTTTTTTTTTTTTTTTTTTTTTTTTTTTTTTTTTTTTTTTTTTTTTTTTTTTTTTTTTTTTTTTTTTTTTTTTTTTTTTTTTTTTTTTTTTTTTTTTTTTTTTTTTTTTTTTTTTTTTTTTTTTTTTTTTTTTTTTTTTTTTTTTTTTTTTTTTTTTTTTTTTTTTTTTTTTTTTTTTTTTTTTTTTTTTTTTTTTTTTTTTTTTTTTTTTTTTTTTTTTTTTTTTTTTTTTTTTTTTTTTTTTTTTTTTTTTTTTTTTTTTTTTTTTTTTTTTTTTTTTTTTTTTTTTTTTTTTTTTTTTTTTTTTTTTTTTTTTTTTTTTTTTTTTTTTTTTTTTTTTTTTTTTTTTTTTTTTTTTTTTTTTTTTTTTTTTTTTTTTTTTTTTTTTTTTTTTTTTTTTTTTTTTTTTTTTTTTTTTTTTTTTTTTTTTTTTTTTTTTTTTTTTTTTTTTTTTTTTTTTTTTTTTTTTTTTAAGTTCAACTTTACTTGGTTGTTCACTTACTTTAATGCCTGATGATCTATATAGAGAATAAACTTAGGCAATAACTAACACCTCCATTTCTTCAATGCCTAAATGATGGCATAAAACTCTTGGTCATAAATAGAATACTTTTGTTTACCTCATTTAATTTCTCACTAAAGAACGTTATAAGTCTAACCTCTTAACTCAACACAAATCCAATGGACATTCCACTAACATCACAATCCACTTGAAACACCTTCTCAAAATTAGGTAGTGTCAATACAAGTTGTTCAATCACCTTCTTCTTCAAAATATTAAGGCATATCTCTACTTATTCTATCCATGCAAATATACCCTTCTCTATAGCACCTTTTGGTGCAGGCCACTCCCAAATTATAATTACCTTTGTAGGATCCATCTTTAACCATTTTGGAATAGTAATATTATTGATAGCCCCTGAATCGGTGCACATTCTTCATTCACCATCCTTATTTGGTGTTAAAATTATTGGAACTACACATAGACTCAAATTTTTTCTAATAAATATCTTATCTAATAAATCTTGCACTTATTTATTTAATTCAACATTCATATTTGGATTAATTTAGTGGGCTAATTTATTGGGAAGACTAGTTCCTAGGATCAGATCTATCTGATGTAAGATTTTCCTCATAGGAGGTAACCTTGTAGAAAATCCCTTAGAGACAAAGTTTACATAATATTTCAATATATCACCAACTTCTATTGAAATCTCATCCTCCTTATATATCAACAACTTCTATTGGAATATTTTTTATTTCCTTCAAAAATTGCTTACCAAATAATAACACTACTCCATTTTTGCCCTCTTCTACTTATTCTTTCATAGGCATCGACTCATATTTTTTTCCATATTTAGACACTGTAATTCTATTCTTTCTTCCCTCATATATCACACTCCTATCATATTTCCAAGGTCTTCCTAAAAAACATGAGAAGCATCCATTGGGATAACATCACACCATACCTCATCATAGTATTTACTAATATTAAAATTTATCTTGCATTGATTAGACACCATGACTTGATGGCCCTTTTACAACCATGAAATTTATACAAGTTGGTATGTGCCATAGTTTTCAATGCTAATTTATCTACCATATCTATAGGCACTAGGTTGTCATTGCTATCATTGTCTATAATCAGCTTGCAACACTTACCTCTAGACTTACATTTATTTTTTTAATATGATCCTCCACTACCATCTCTATAGACACTAGGTTGTTGGTGCTACCACTGTCTATAATCAGCTTGTAGAACTTACCTCTAGACTTATATTTAGTTTTGAATATGATCCTCCTCTACTATGGTTCATCTTCTTGATTTTTTGGTTTTAAAAATACTATCTTCAACATCAAATTATTTTTATTTTTTGGTTCTATGGATGCAACCGTATCATTTTTATTTATTTCATTTAAGAAACATTAGCTTTATTGTCACCCCTACTATTTTCCTTAGTAGTTTCTAGATATTCATATGCCTAATATCCATGTGATCCATAGTTGTAGCAGGTGTCATTAAACCCTTGACCACATCTTGATGGTACAATTCCTCTTTCTCTCAAATATTGAAATCCTCCTCTCTGTATACTTCTCATACATTGATCCTCCTTTTTGTTGGGGATTTATTTACGTCCAACTGATTACTTTTCTAGAAACAAACAAAGGCAAAATATCCATTCAAATCCTATATAAAAAGAAAAAGAACCAAACTAGAGAGATCTAGTGGGAACCCTTAGGCACCATAAATAATCACTATATTTGTAGATAATATTATGCAACACTCTAATAATAAAATGAGGATTAGGAGGGGGTTATTTATAGCAATATAAAAACTCTAATTACATCATAAAGTTTAACCTAAGACAACATAACAAGAATGATATAGGATAATTACAAGTTAGAAAGAGGGTTTAACCATAACAAGGTTAATCGTGACCCATAGGGATTATATAATAAAATATTAAAAATTAATTAACACATGTATAATGAAATTCCCTTAGGTCTATTCAATACATTGCACAATATCGTCCTTGGTCATGAATCATATTACAATTTCAACACCCCCTATAATTTGAACTAAGGGGTCAAGGAGAGAATATATTAGTGATAATAATATCTTCCCCCATAGTAGATGTTGTAATGGTCCCCTATAGTTGAGGAAGATATGTTATAATCTCCCTCATAATTTGGAAGACATCCACCTAACTTCAAGAACTCAGCTTCAATCCTTTGTAGCTTCAATAAGTATTTTCATTTAATGCCCCTTCCTCTTGTAATATTCATAGGTGGTCTTCATTTTATTTAAAGACAACCTAGACCTTGAGTCCCTAGGTAATAGCCTCATATTTTAATTAATTTACATAAGCCTATATTTATGGACTCACACCATAATTTTGCATTTCCACCTAAAAGTAAACTAGGAGAGAAAAACTAATCAAGAGTAAGAATATTTTGAGATTCCAAAAATATAGGAACCATATGAACCATTAGTTTTAACATCTAAAAAGAGGGGGAGATATTATCAAGGATATTGTTTAACACATTCTAAATCATATTTATTTTTTCCTCCAAAAGATGTAATATCTACCCTCAAAACCTTCAATCTTAAATTATAGTCCTTAACATTATCAAACTCAACTAGTTTAGGAGAAGAAAACTCTAATTCCAAGCAATTGACTTTAGTAGCATTGAATTTTGCAAAATGCTTATGTAGTTTTGACCATACCTTAATAATTTCACTCTCCTCTTTGATGTGGAAAAACAACTCTGGTTCAATATTTAGCAAGGAAAATAAATCAACAACCTCTTCTTCCCTTTGATAACAAGTTCCATTTTCAAGAATAATCGCTTTATTCTCTTGAAATATGCACTATAGGTTCTTACTTTGTAGTAGGACAATCATCTAGGTTGACCAAACACTATAGTTTCATCTATTAAGACAAGTAACTAGGGCTTTGCAGTCCATCTTACATAATATGACCGCTAACACTATAATAGGCCCATGAACTAATGTCACAAGTGCGTAAAACTCAAAAAATCATGACTTGAAAAAATAGGCTTAAAAAAATCCCATATGTGAAAGTTATGGCCTCTAAATTTTTTTCCCTAATGGATGCCAAAATATTAAAACTTAAATTCTCAAACCTTAGGGTTCTAAGAGCCAATATTGACCTACCACTTTGTGAATTTGTTGCACTCCAATAATGTTTTGCCACTTTAGCTCCTCTAGTTCACCTAGTCGTCGATACTTGCATAATATTGATTGGATGAGTGGGTTTATATAATAATTTTTTTTGTTTGACATGGTGCTAGAGAGGTCTATGTAAACCACCATATTGGCCAAGGGGACAATCTCATGAATAATCCAAAATCATTTTCCATAGGGTTTAAACTTGACCCCTCCTGCTAAGAACCTTGGTGTAACCAAGGTTGTAAGGCTTCCATTGGAGAGAGGAAGCCAATGCACCACTAAGTCCAACCTAAAAACGTTGACACAAAGACTCGACCCTATATTATTGGGGTCCTAAACATACTATGAAGGGTAACTTTGCTAGTAGACCACAAATTTTTATTGTAATATCTCCACTAGTGATGTTATAGCTATTACTATATGCATTATCCCTTGAGATAAAAATAGTTATCATGAAGGCTCAAACCTAGAGCCTTCGCCTTTCTACTCCTTTATAGTCATGTTATTGGTCGTTATGTCATGATATTGATTAGAGATCAAATGCTTTATAGAAATATTTGATCCTTGCATTACATCTAAGCACAAAAAGTTGGATCATGTGGAAAATCAAACCCTTGATATTCCAATACCAAAGCCTTTGAATACCATTACATAACCAAGGCACCACCTCTCTAGTGCTAATGAAATTGGTTCTACCCCTCATAGAGATCCTGACAGAAGCTATCAAATAAAATGATGCCAACTTTCAGGTGTGCAAGTGCACACAAATTACAGTAGATGCAAAAAAAATAATTCAAATTTAGAATTTCTCTTTCCTTGCATTTTGCCACTAGTATGAAAGGAGGAAAACATGCAACAATTTAGAACCTTATCTAGAAACTGGAAGGAGAGCCAAAAGGACTCTGATAACAATGAACTATGAAGAATATCTAGTAAAAGAAATTTAGACTTATCAAAAAAAGTGGAAGAGAATAAATTAGTCATAAATTTCAAAAGAATGACTGGAGGCTCCAAAGATACTTCTTGCATGGACAAGCAATGATGCTCCACACGTGTTCTGATACCCTATTAGAATTCACAATATTTTGTAAAAATGAATGGAAGTAAAACACACTCAGATATTATGTAGAAAGCAAAATAAAATTGAAAAATGCAAAGATATAATGGATACCCATAAACACCATAAATAATCACTATATCCATAGATAATATTACACAACAATCTGCTAATAAAATAAGGAGTGAGAGGGGTATTTATAGCAATACCAAAACCCTAATTACATCATAAAGTTTAACCTAATCTAACATAACAAGAAGAATTTAGTTTAATTACAAGTTATAAAAAAGGTTTAATCATAACAAGGTTAACCACAATCTATAGAGCTTAAGTAATAAAATATTACAAGTAATTAATACATTGTACAATAAAATATCCTTAGGCCTGTCCAATACAATGCATAATGCCATCTTTGAACATGAACAAAATTACAATTTCAACATTCCTTTGACTTGAACTCTATCTTTGGATGCTTCTAGTTGTTAGATCATCCAATTATTATTTAAAGCCCTTCTTCAAGTTTGAGGCTTCCTTAGTATCAAACTTAGTTTAAATTTTAGTTTGTTAAAAACTCAACGTAACCAACATCTAAGATAGGATTTATTGTCGTTCTTCACTTGCAAAACATAAAGACTGAAAAGAATAAAGAACAATATAAACTAATGAAATAAATGAATTTAACCATGATTTTAAATGATTTTTTATTTTTCACAGGTGTTTTTTTTTTCAACTTTTTAAGCACAATATTTACAAGAAGAAGAATAACAAACAATAATTTAAATTAATAATTTTTTTGAAATTAACTATTATTTAAATTGAATTTCTAATTTTACAATTATTTTTAATTATTATTATTATTTTATAATATAAAAATATTATATTAAAAAATAAAATACATTTAAAAAAAATAAACACGCTACTTGGCTATATTTATTTTTACTTTTACTCCTCTTAGGTACATTGTCAAGGGAGGTCTTGATGAAACATCAAGAGTTTAACCATCATAGTTTAAGGTCCTTGTAAATGTAACATCTCTTCGCTTTTATATTAAAAGAACTTTTAAATTACTCTTTAACGTTTTATTTAAATAATAATTTTAATTTATTAAGTTTTAGGGTACAGTGCAATAGATCGGGATTTGGCTTTTTTTTTGAGAGGTTCAAGGTTCAAATCGCAACGTGGGCGAGTGTGTGAGAGGGTGGGTGTGTTTTAATTTCCCTATTCATAAACATAGCTCTCGACTTTAAGAGGGGTCATGGTTGAAAGAAGCCTGCTCAACCTTGTGCGTTCGTCATAGAGGTTTCTCACACTAAGTTCCTCATAAAATTTTCTCACACTAACCAAATAAAAAAATTACTATTTAATTTTTAATTAAATAATAATTTTAAATAACTCTTTAACTTTCTATATTTAAATAATAGTTTGAATAGTTGTATTTATTTTTAAGAATGGTACACAATTTTATATGAATGTTGAAAGACTATATTCAATCATGCTTCAAAAGATATCCTATCTAACTAGAAACTAGTTGTCTTTAAGCTACCAATTCCTTATTTTATTCAATATAAAATCCCTCTTCTTCAAATTTATTTACTAATTTATTTAAAGTAAAAGGTAGAATATATAATTAGGTATTATGAATACCTATGGTGAATGTTGATAGAATAAAAATACAAGAGTATGGTTTAATAGCAAATGAAATTTAAAAATAATAATTATAATATTTTTTTTGATATTGGGTAAAAAATAGGATTTTGAAAGGGACCTTAATTTTTTATAGAGAAGCTTGATTATATTGGAAAATAAAAATCATAGGCTAAAAAAAGAGATTTTATGAAAAATCACATACTTTTCTTCTTAGAAATGAATGATGTTAAAGAAACACTAACAAAAAAAATGAATTACAAAGATACTACCTAGATAGACTAGACTCAGATTAAGTATTATCTTTTAGCTCAATGACTTTGATAGAAACTCACAACCCACTTCAATAAATTTTTTATATTATTCAATCCAACAAGCTGACCTTCAGCCTCCAATGCAACTATTCTTTGTAATGGCGATGGAAAGTTGTCATCCCTGGTAAGACCCCAAGTATTACTATAAAATTATTAACAAATTAATGTAAATGTAATCGCAGGCTACTCAAAGGGGGATCCCTTGTAATTGCTTTGCCACTATAGGGGGCTCCCTCCTTAGAATCTATGCTTATTATTATTCTTCTTGGATGATTTGATATGGATGGCCAACCTAATATATATATATCTACCCTAAAGCTACGTTGGTGAAGAGACATGATGGTTCACGTATGAAGAGACGTGATGGTTCACATTATGAAGGGTTGTGATGGTTCACTTTATAAGTTAATAATATAATAATTAAATGATTAATAATACTAACTAATACTAACTAATAATGTTAGAATTGAGGATCCTGACATGCCACCCTCCTTAAAAAGAGCTTTGTCCTCAAAGCTCAAAGTGATAAGCTTTGTCTTTTGTTTTCCAAGAAGGATTTGTGTAAGTTCTTGGATTCTTTTAATAGCATCCTTTCGTAGGCAGGGATATCGAGAAGGATGAAGAATTAGCATGGGATTTCCAAGAACAATAGTAGAATCTCCCTTAGGAAAATCATGATGACGATGGGAGGGCAACCCTTGGGGTTCCTCAAATACTTCAGAATGATGCATCAAAAGTGATGGTAATGATTTCATATCCTTTTTTGGTTCCTTGGTAGAGCCAATGGAGGAGTGTGTAGTCACTCTGCGTTGGTTTCGAATAGGTTTGGTCATATGGCAAGAACTCACTATTGGTGAGGAAGGTATGTGTAGGTCTTGTAGAGTGCATGTTTGGCTAGCATTGATCACTTTGGGTATGTCTACTTCATCCTTGCTTGGTACATCAATCACTTCTTGCACATCGACCTCATTGTCTTCATTGCAGTGAGTAGGTGCACTGGTCACTTCGAACACAACTACCTCATATGCTTGCTCTATGGAGATACAGGGATCAACTTCCTTCAATAAATATAATGTTAGTGTAGCACATTTATGGTGGGGTCCAAATTGTTCATCACAATTATCACAAAGTCCTTTTGCTCATCGTTCCTTCATCTCCTCAAAGCTAAGATGTTTAATTTGTAAAGTTCGATTAGATTTGGGGGTTGTGTAAGTTCTTTTTTCCCTTCCATTATGCATAGGTTTGGGAGCGATGTAAGTGGTCGACGATTTTTCCATAAGTGGTTTCCCTAATCGTTGTTGTGCATTGATTTTATCTTCAACTAATTTTGCCAATCCATAGGTCTGCATCATGGTATAGGGATTGAACCTTGTCACCTCCATTCTAATTTTCTCTTTTAATCCCCTAATGAAGCCATTGATGATAATTGATTCATCCAATATTATGTTGTTTTTGGTGATATCCTCAAAATGAGTTTGATACTCAAGCACAGAAGTGATTTGATGAAGATATTTGAGAAATTCCCACATGATTGGGTCCCACATGGCTCTAATACCAAATGGTAAGACCCCAAGGTCTTACTATAAAATTATTAACAAATTAATGTAAATGTAATCGTAGGCCACTCAAATGGGGCTCCCTTGTAATTGCTTTGCCATTATAGGGGGCTCCCTCCTTACAATCTATGCTTATTATTATTCTTCTTGGATGATTTGATATGGATGGCCAACCTAATATATATATCTACCCTAAAGCTATGTTGGTGAAGAGACATGATGATTCACGTATGAAGAGATGTGATGGTTCACGTTATGAAGGGTTGTGATGGTTCACTTTATAAGTTAATAATATAATAATTAAATGATTAATAATACTAACTAATACTAACTAATAATGTTAGGATTGAGGATCCTAACAATCCCAAATTCTGTTTTTACCACTATCCAACCTCATATTGGCCATAACATTAGTAGCATGATTACCTTCTCTATAGATATGATCAATTACAACATCACTCATCTCTTTTAGGATCCTTGAAGTGTCCTTTATAATTTTAAGTATAAACTTGTTCTCTGTTTCTCCTAATTTCAAATCTCTAATTATGTTTAGAGAGTCCCCTTGGACCATAAATTTTCTATAACCTCTATCATATAACTGTTGAACTCCTAAAAAAAGATCTTTGGCTTCTGCCATATGGTTGGTCTGAACTTCATAATCCTTTGCATAAGCCCATAAAATTTGACCTTTATCATTTCTAATCACTCTGCCCCCTCCTGCTCTTCCTGGTTTTCCTTTGGCTGCCCATCAAAATTAAGTATTATCCAACCTTGTCTTGGTTTCATCCATCTTATGTTCATTCTTTTTTGGGCTGAGTCCATTATGCATGGTTTGGATTGTTTTACCTTCCACCCTTCAACAATCATTATCTCTTATTTTTTGTCATACCCTTTAACCTCTGGGAGAATGGACAATTTTTCTTCAATAGCAGCTTTGATTCTTTTAAATATATAAACTTCATCCTTCCTCTCATTCCTAAATATGCATCTTGTAGACACCAAATTATAGACACTAATCCTCCATCCTAACCATTCCACCATCCACTTGTCCACCATACACCTTTCCCGCCAATTATTTGGCCCAATTCCACCTTTCCCGCCATTTCCTAACCCAATTGAGATTATTTTAATATTATTTTATATTATTTTGTATTTAATATAATATTTTATATTATATTATAATATATTTATTATAAAATATATATTTATAAACTCAATTAACCACAGTCGTCCGATCCAATCTAATCCCCACCGTCCATCTTCATTAATCCATGCCACATCTAAAAATTAATCTCAACCTTAGGATCTAATTTAATCTTAGCCACACGATCAAAAGTGTAAGGTTAAAACCCTAAGAAAACCCTAGGTTGGATTATAAATAGGGGCATTTGCAAATGCCCAAACCCTGGAACCCTATAACCTTGAGATTAGAAGTTACACCCTGGAGGAGTCATTATTGAAGCCCTAGCGAAGCTGAGAGAGATAAAGTTTGAAGATCTAAAGCCCTAGCTAAGCCAACAAGACTTATGTTGTTCCAGCCATCCCCCATTCATCCTCCCTCACCATTGCAACCCCCATCCATCTGTCGCATTCATTGCCACCCCCTAGATATGCTTCTAAAGATTCTGCCCTAACTCGTAGGCACCCTCCAAAGCTTGTGAGGCTCACTATAGAGTCTATGAAGCGCTCACCAGAGCCTACTGTATTCCACAAGTGCTCTCCAAAGCTTGTTGTATCCTACAGGTGCACACCAGAGCCTGCGAAGCTCGCATTAAAACCTACCAAGTGCGCGTCCAAGCCTGCTACAACCACAAAAATACAAATCTGAGCCTGCTACACCATGCCAACTGCAACAACAAAATGAAAGCAAGGTATATCTTTATTGGTTTTATTCTGTTACATGATTTGTAGATTTTGCATGCCATTTGATCCATTTTAGTTAGGGTTTACTGATGTCTGAGGGCCTCACACTGTGGAGCTCTCACAGGTGTTATTAACCCCTTTATCTATTTTTGTGTATGCAAATCTGCAGATTTCACATATTGTTGAACGACTTTTGAAGCTGGAGTGGCCCGCCATAGGATATCCAAAGCCCACTCACCCTGTTGGAAGCAAGAACACATCAATCTAAAGAAACTTCATTGTTATAGCTAGGGTTTCGAAGAACCCTAGCATTTTTGTAAATCATTGTATCAAATACCCTCATTGAGGACAGATTGTATCAAAAAGAGTTTATTGGCTCCCCCGTATTATTGAATATATCCATTTGTGCAATCTTGTATCTCATTGTGTTATTTTATTTATTTTATTTTATTTAAGTGTCGTGTTCCTATATTCACACATCTATTCCTTTCCCACCATATACCCCATATATAGTGAGGGAGAATTAGGCTCCATAATCTCATTAGGCTCTCACTTACAAAGGGAGATCTCCATTGGTTAAACAAATATCTAATGGTTTGTGGCATGCTCCACTTGGATGAAAGAGAGTTCATTATAGCATAGAAAACTTTGTTTGAGCCCTCACAATGGTTGAAAAAGTGATTTAATGACTCAACATCCTTCTGGCATAAAGAACACATATTTGTCATTTGGAATCCTCTTTTGCATAAATTATCTATAGTTAAAATCTTATTATGAAGGCATAACCAAAGAAAGTAAGCAGTTTTCGATACAAAATCAGGGGACCAAACCTTCTTCACTGGATAAGCTCCTCCTCTAGGAGGAATATGAGCTTTATAGGCTGATTTGATAGAGAAGATTCCTTTCGGAGAATGGTTCCATAGCAAAGAATCCTCCTTGTTGATTATAATATTAGTAAAAATAATAATATTAATATTTTTGAATTGTATAATAATATGGTTAAGGTATTATATGATAATAGTTTAATTAGTTATATATTTCAACATTAAAAAAAAATCTAAGTTTCAAATTTGTCAAGTCATACATGAATAATATTTTTGTTGTTGTAATATCACTGTATGGTGATGATGATGTAATACAAATTAAATTCATTTTAATATCATATAATTTGAAAAATATAATATGATTAAAGTTCTCCTTTCCAACTAAAATAATCTATTTTTTGTTAAAAAAATAACATATTAAGAGAAACATAAGAGTACAATACATAAATCTTATGATTTAGCCTTTTGGTTACTAGCCAGGTAGCAGTCCAAATAAAACTATAAATTCAAACTAATATGCCTACCCAACAAACCAACTATGCTACTATTGGAGCTTATGACTATTGGAACAAGACCCTCTAACATCCTCTATCATGGCTAGAATTGAGGAACTGCACAAGAACAGAGAAGATCAAATACCTCTATCATGGCTAGAAATGAGGAACTGCACAAGAACAAAAAAGATCAGAGAAGAACAAACTACACTAAGGCTTGCACAAGAACTGGTTGAAGAACTGTAAAAGAACTACCTAAAATAATTGCACAAGCACCACTTGAAGAACTATACAAGAACTACCTAGAGAATTGCACAAGAATTGGCTAAAAAATTGTACAAGAATTGAAGAACTACACAAAAATTGTCAAAAGAACTGCACAAGAACATCATGAAGAATTAGGCTTGCACATGAACTGCCTGAAAAATTGTATAAGAACCGAAGAACTACTCAAGAAATATTAGAAGAAATGCACAAGAACATCTTGAAGAACTCCACAAGAACTGCCCAAGAAATTACTGAACAAGTTAGCCATAGCTTCCAACATTACCATCAAGAGACTGAATAAGGAGAAGATCGGTCCTAGTTTAGTTTGGCCACCACCTAGGAGGTAAATCATAGCACCTAATATCTCCTTTATCAAGAGCCTAATTTTCCATAGCATCTGCCACTCTATTCTATTCTCTAGGCACATGATTGAAAATAATCTTTTGAAAACTCGAAGCTATTAATCTAATATTATCGTGATCCTTTGAATTCGTCAATCTACCTTCTCAAGCCTTGAAGTTGAATTTAGGTAATTGATCATAATTTGAGAGTGTGACTCTACTATCTCACCCTTAAAGAATTACTTAAGAATTTTACCCTTCAAGAATTATTTAAGAATTTTGATGCTTTAAATAACAATAGACACCACTAAAAAGATATTCAATATCATGGTAAGGTAATATTTAAATAATATGACAAATATTGTTGCCTATTTCCTTGTGTAGAAGAAAAAAAAACTTATTGGATAAAGATATAATAATAACTCAAATTAATGTCTATAAAACTCATTGTGTGGTTCTCTTGTAACATATGGAAATCAATTTTATAGACTTTAAAGATTTTATTTTTATTTTTTTCTAGATTTGGTCAGTGTGAGGAACTTCTACGACCCATCCTTAAGGTTGGGCATCCTCATCCCACCATGACCTCTCATAAGGAGGATGGTTGATCTTGTAAATAGGGAATTTAACAAAGCTTCCTCCCACACATGTCACAATTTGAACCTTGGACCTCTCAAAGAAGAACCAAAGCCCAAACCATTATCCTATTCATAGGGATTTTAAAACATTTGTTCCTAACAAATGTTGTTTTTAATACTGAAGTTTTAAAAAGTTCAAATTAATATATATATATATATATATATATATATATATATAAAAATTATTATTATTATTTTAATAAGTTATGTGTGGCTACTATTGGGGACCACTTCCATTACAAAAACAAAATATTACATTGCTAACAAGTTAATTAAAGTATATCCAACTTTACCTTTCGATAAAAGAAATTTTTCATTTGCCTTTCTATCAAAGATATTCTCCATATTCCTAAATCTGGTAAGTTTCCACAATCAACTCCTTTTATATCAGATGCCTTATGAAATTTAAATTATTCTAGGATAAAATTCAACACCACTAATGGTTAAAATATTTGTTGCCCAACTTCATCTATAGATATTTTGTCTATAACAACCTGACAATTTCTTAATACTTTTTTTAGTGTTCTTATTTGTTGCCCAAATATTTTTAGGGTTTTAAAATATTTGTTGCCCAACTTCATCTATAAATATTTTATCTATAACAACCTCACAATTTCTTAATACTTTTTTATATCAGATGCCTTCTAAAATTTAAATTATTCTAGGATGAAATTCAACACCACTAATGGTTAAAATATTTGTTGTTCAACTTCATCTATAAATATTTTGTCTATAACAACCTCACAATTTCTTAATACTTTTTTTAGTGTTTTTATTTGTTGCCCAAATATTTTTAGGGTTTTAAAATATTTGTTGCCCAACTTCATCTATAAATATTTTGTCTATAACAACCTCACAATTTCTTAATACTTTTTTATATGAGATGCTTCTGAAATTTAAATTATTCTAGGATGAAATTCAACACCACTAATGGTTAAAATATTTGTTGCCCAACTCAGGGTTATGCATAGAGGCTATTTATCGCCAAATTGGCTAAAATTAGGATTTTCAAAATTTGGAATTGGCTAATATTTGGGACCCTTGACTAGGGTCCATTAGCCAAAACCTTTTGGGTGTAAATTTATTTTTGGGTCGATTCGCCCCAATTTTATAATAATTTGACCATTTTAAGTTTAAATTTCCAACATTGCTCCTAATAATAGTGAACCTTCTACATGCGTTTGGACACTATTCGCTTGGATTTCGAAACTCATTCGCCAAAATTTTATAAATACATTTTGGGGCCGACCCCTTATGCATAACCCTAGCCCAAATTCATCTATAAATATTTTTTCTATAACAACCTCACAATTTCTTAATACTTTTTTTAGGGTTCTTATCCATTTCCCTAATATTCCAAGATATTATTTTCATTGTTTTTTTTTATTTGTGGGTTTAGCCCCACTTCTTGTTAGCACTTATGATATTTGCTTTTGTTTTCTCATATCAATATCCCTCTAAGTTTATTTTTCTCTTTGTTTTTGCTTTTTGGGTCTTTTTTTTTCATTCCTAGCAATACTTTCATCTTCATCAATCTCTTAAATCTTCTCACAGTGTTGATAGTAAGACTTATCATCTTTAGGTTTACCTTGTTCTGAAGGATCTGAAGTGCAAGGAATAACCTCAAAAGTGTAATCTTCTTATGTTGCCCTAGAAACCCTAAAGTGCAAGGATGCTCTTCTGTAGTAATTACCTTATTATTCTACTCTAAAAAACCTAAATTGTTATAGTTTTCCTCCATACTCATTTCTTTATTATGTTGCTCTTGAAACATTGAAGTGCAAGGGATAATATCTTCATCCCTTTCACTCTTATTACTTGAAGAGGATTCTATATTACTTGAGGAAAATGAATATGATTTATCTAGAGTAAACTTGACCTCTTTTATTATCTTTTTTTTAGGATTTCTCTCATCTTATTTGGCACCTTTAGTTCCTTCTAAACTTGCCAAATGATACTGTAGATAGGCTTTCTTTACCTCTTCTTTTGGAGTGGAATATCCTTGATCTGATCTAGCTTCTCAACCTGTATGATTTCCTTGCTTTGTATTGAAGTTTATCTCATGGCTAGAATTTTTTATCTCTTTCTTCATAGTTTTCACTTTGCAAACTCTTGCCATGTGTCCAATCTCATGATAATTATGGCAACAAAATATGATATTTTCATAATCTACTTGTTGATCTCATTCTCTTGATTCATATTTTATCTTAATGGATTGTGGCAAAGGTTTTGAAATATCCATAGCAACACATATTCGAGTATAAATAGCATGCTTTTGCTTCTTAGTAGTTAGTCTTTCCTTCATGAATTCCCCTAGGGTATTTCCAATATTCTTCAAAACATCCTTATTAATAAGATGATATTGAAGTCCAAAAATCCTAACCCATACTGGAAGCTTCTTAATAGCTTATGTCTCAACAAATAAAAATTCATTCCATGGTCTCAAATAAAGTGCATCTCTTTCCCTAAATCATGGGCCACCAACCATATTTTTATCCCTAATTTCTGAGCTGGAAAATATGATGAGAAAAAAACTCATAAAGTAATTTAAATTTAATCCCCACTTTCACATGATCCAATTTTGAATCTCCAAACACCTTGGTCATGATCTATGGAACTCACATATTAACCCCCTAATTTTAAGAACCATTATATCATGCTTAATCATCTCATACTTGATACTCACTTTTGGTGTAACATATGCTACCTGGATCAAACTTGCCATGTATTTGCTCTTCTAGTTATCTCCAACTTATTCTTGGACCTCCATACTTCTAATTAGGGCATCCTAACTTCCCATTAGGGCTTTCAAATATGAATTTCCTTCCATACTAGCTAATGGGGCTTGCTCTTAGCTTACACTCCCTCTTAGTTCTCCTTTCCTCTCGGCTCACCTTCCCTCTTGGCTTGCACTCTCTCCTACCACACACTTGCTCTTGGCTTGCACTCCCTCTTTGAGAGAATAATCTCATTGAATTATTTATTTGTTTGCATAGTTTTACAATATAGAGTTCTTAGAAGAACTTGATTAAGGCACAATATTGTTGGAGCACAATTATTCTCATGAAACTCTTCCTTACTTAGCTATATGACTCACCCTACTAACATAGCAAACACTAACTTAACTCCTTGATGCTCTCAAACAATATTCTAGAATAACAACTAATAATAAAAACCTAGATACTTTCAAAGTCCAACATTCTCCCACTTAAATTTGAGAGGGTTGACCAAACAGTCTCTCAGCTTTAGATATTGAGCTTTAGCAACTCCTTTGGTGAAGATATCTGCTATGTTGTCCAAGGTAGTGCAATATTTTAGCTCAACTACATTTTTCTCCACCATGTCTCTAATGAAGTGATACTTCATGTCGAAGTGCTTTGACCTATTGTGGTGGATAGGATTATGTGTCAATTGTATGGCACTCATATTTTCACAATACAATAAGGTAGGACCACTTTGTTTTTCACCTATTTCTTCTAGTACTTTTCTCAACTATAAGGCTTGGGAACTAGCATTTGTAATTGCTATGTACTCAGCCTCAGTAGATGATAGTGCTACAGTAGTTTGTTTTTTAGAACTCCAAGTAATTAGTCTTGACCCAAGACTAAAAAAAATTCTTGAAGTGGATTTCCTATCATCTATGTTGCTTCCCCAATCACTATCACTAAAGGCAACTAATTTTACATCATCATTTTTGTGGTAATAGATCCCATAATCCATTGTACCCCTTACATACCTCAAAATTATTTTAGTTGCTTGTAGATGAAGTTCATATGGATCAGCCATATATCTTGATACTAGAGAGACAACATATTGAATATCTGGTCGTGTGTTGGTGAGAAACATTAGACTCCCAACCATGCTCTTGTAAGTGGTCTTGTCAACTTTTGATGCTCCATATTCTTTGCTTAATTGTATCCCATGACCTATTAGAGTTGCAACTGACTTGCACTTCTCCATATCAAATTTCTTGATCATGTCCTATGCATATTTATATTGACATATGAAGATCTCATTTTCTTTTTGATGTACCTCCATTCCTAGGAAGTAATGCATCAAACCTAGATCCTTCATTTCAAACTCTTTCATCATGGATTTTTTGAACTCCTCATTCATTTTAGCACTACTACCTATGAATATTAGATCATCCACATATAAGCACACAATAAGGATGTCTTTACCTTGTTTCATGTAGTAGAGAGTAGGTTAACTTTTGCTCCTTGTGAATCCATAGTCTTGAAAGTAGCCATCAATCCATGAGTACCATACCCTTGGTGCTTGCTTTAGTCCATACAATGCTTTCTTCAAATTTTAGACAAGATTCTCCTTACCTTGTTTTTCAAAACCTTGAGGTTGTTGCACAAAAACCTCTTCATTAAAGTACCCATTAAGAAAGGCACTCTTAACATCCATGCGTTGAATGTTCCACCCTTTGTGGGCAACCAAAAAAATTACTAGTATAATGGTCTCTTGTCTAGCCACCGGAGCAAAGGTTTCCTCATAGTCAATCCTATACTTTTGAGTAAACCCTTTTGCTACTAGTCTTGCCTTGTGTCTTTCAATACTCCCATCAGCATTGAACTTGGTCTTATAGACCCATTTACATCCAATACATTTCTTTCTTTTAAGAAGCTCCACTAGCTCCCATGTGTCATTATTTTTTATAGATTTCATTTCCTCTTTCATGGCTTGTTGCCATACATCATGATTACATGTTTTTTCATAACTAGATGGCTCTAGCTCTATACTAGTCATTAAAGCTTATTTTACAACATCTCCCTTAGGATCTTGGGAGTCTTCATCACCATACATGTGCAAATTTTCAAGTCTTTTCAAGACTTCATTCATCTCACTAGCTTGGCTTCTAGTGTACCTTCTTTGAAAATTATTTTCCATCATTTGAAAAGAAGGATGCTACTGAAGTGTTCTCTTACCTCTTGATGGTGGATCTTATTCCATTGGCATTAGAGAAGAACTTGATGCTCTTGGTGGTATGTGTGGAGGACTTGGAGTAGCACTTGTTGTACTTGAAGTAGAACTCTTTCTTGGACTTGGAGGAGGACTTTCATTGTTTTTTTTGTCAATGGGCTACATTTGGGAGGAGCTTTCACCTTGATATCCATAATCAACAAAAAGTTTTTTATGACCCCATACTCCCCTTTCATCAAAAATTACATCTCTTGAGATTACAACTTTGTGTGTTTTTAGATTGTATAGTCTATATGCCTTTGAAAACTCACTATACCCAATGAAAATACATGCTTGACTTTTGGGGTCAAGTTTCTTTCTTGTCTCATCAGAAATGTGTGCATATGCAAGACAACCAAAAACTTTGAAGTGCTTTACATTTGGATTTTTGCCATACCATCCCTCATATGGAGTTATCCCATCTAAAATAGAAGTATGACTCTTATTCAAAATGTAAACACTTGTCCTAACAACATCAACCCAATACATGTTACTTAGTTTCTTTGTTTGAAGCATGGATCTAGCCATTTATACAATAGTGTAGTTTTTTCTCTCAGCCACACCATTTTGTTGTGGGGTGTAGGCAGTAGTGAATTGCCTTTTGATCCCATAATCTTTACAATATTTGAGATTTGCATTTGAGAAAAACTCCCCTCCTCTATTAGTCCTTAAAATTTTTACAACATACTCACTTTGATTCTCTACATTATTTTTGAAATCCTTGAAGCATTCAAAAGCTTCATCCTTAGTTTTCAAAAAATAAATCCAACACATTCTAGAGAAATCATCAATGAAAGTAAGAAAGTAAGAATTGTTACCCAAGCTTTTGGTATGCATTGGATGATAAATGTACGAATGTACCAATTGTAGTGTATGGCTTTCTCTCCGTGCTTGACCTCTTGGAAACTTTATTCTTGAGTGCTCTTCAAATTTTGGTAATCCACACACCATAGCTTGAGAAGTCAACAACTTCAATCTTGTAAAATTAAGACAACCATATATCAAGTGCCAAATCACACTTGGATTCTCTATGACCACACTAGCAAGTTGAACACCTCCTTATTCCCCAAATTTAAGAGGAAATAACCTATTCTTTGTCATAGGTACATTTGTGACAACTCTATTACAATTATTTTTGTCAAAAATTACACATTTTCCATCTTCAAAAACAAGTTTATAGTTCTTTTCCATGATTTTCCCAACACTAAGCAAATTATGCTTGAGGTTAAGAGTGTAATAGATATTGTTTACATTATTTGTGCCTTCATTTGTTGGAACCTCCATGGCTCTCATACCTTCAAATTGTAGCGCCTTGTCATCTCCCAATTTGATCTTGGACTTGTATGTAGAATCCATTGTAGAAAATAACTCTTTTTTTTCACTCATATGATTTGAGCAACTAGTATCCAAAATCCAAGTTTCATTAAGATTTTGATCTAATTTTCCATATGTGAGGAACAAATTTTAAGAAGTTCCTTCCTCTTCTCCATAGTTTCCATAATTATTACTTCTCCCTTCTTGAGAAGCCTTGAGTCTACAATCTCTAGCAAAGTGATCAAGCTTGCCACAATGATAACAAGATTTTTTTGATTTATCACCTCCTATTTCTCTTCCTTGGTAGCCACCTCTTGATCTACCTCTTCCTCTTGCTCTTCCTCTTGAATATTGTCCTCTCTTTTGTCCTCTTCCTTGTGTATTGCCATGAGTCTCACCTTCCTTGGATGAGAATGCTTTTTCATCACCTCCAAAGCTTGATGATGTAGAACCTTGGAGTCTCTCTTTATGGGACATCAAAAAACCAATTAGTGCATCAAATGAGAGAATAGAAAGATCTTTTGATTCTTCAATAATGATTGCAATATGATTCCACTTATGAAGAAGTTTTCTCAACACTTTCTTCACAACAACTTCATTTTTTACATCCTCTCCAAGTGGGGGGGGGGGGGGGGGGGGGGGGGGGGGGGGGGGGGGGGGGGGGGGGGGGGGGGCGGGGGGGGGGGGCCGGGGGGGGGGGGGGGGGGGCGGGGGGGGGGGGGCGGGGGGGGGGGGGGGGGGGGGGGGGGGGGGGGGGGGGGGGGGGGGGGGGGGGGGGGGGGGGGGGGGGGGGGGGGGGGGGGGGGGGGGGGGGGGGGGGGGGGGGGGGGGGGGGGGGGGGGGGGGGGGGGGGGGGGGGGGGGGGGGGGGGGGGGGGGGGGGGGGGGGCGGGGGGGGGGGGGGGGGGGGGGGGGGGGGGGGGGGGGGGGGGGGGGGGGGGGGGGGGGGGGGGGGGGGGGGGGGGGGGGGGGGGGGGGGGGGGGGGGGGGGGGGGGGGGGGGGGGGGGGGGGGGGGGGGGGGGGGGGGGGGGGGGGGGGGGGGGGGGGGGGGGGGGGGGGGGGGGGGGGGGGGGGGGGGGGGGGGGGGGGGGGGGGGGGGGGGGGGGGGGGGGGGGGGGGGGGGGGGGGGGGGGGGGGGGGGGGGGGGGGGGGGGGGGGGGGGGGGGGGGGGGGCGGGGGGGGGGGGGGGGGGGGGGGGGGGGGGGGGGGGGGGGGGGGGGGGGGGGGGGGGGGGGGGGGGGGGGGGGGGGGGGGGGCGGGGGGGGGGGGGGGGGGGGGGGGGGGGGGGGGGGGGGGGGGGGGGGGGGGGGGGGGGGGGGGGGGGGGGGGGGGGGGGGGGGGGGGGGGGGGGGGGGGGGGGGGGGGGGGGGGGCGGGGGGGGGGGGGGGGGGGGGGGGGGGGGGGGGGGGGGGGGGGGGGGGGGGCGGGGGGGGGGGGGGGGGGGGGGGGGGGGCGGGGGGGGGGGGGGGGGGGGGGGGGGGGGGGGGGGGGGGGGGGGGGGGGGGGGGGGGGGGGGGGGGGGGGGGGGGGGGGGGGGGGGGGGGGGGGGGGGGGGGGGGGGGGGGGGGGGGGGGGCGGGGGGGGGGGGGGGGGGGGGGGGGGGGGGGGGGGGGGGCGGGGGGGGGGGGGGGGGCGGGGGGGGGGGGGGGGGGGGGGGGGGGGGGGGGGGGGGGGGGGGGGGGGGGGGGGGGGGGGGGGGGGGGGGGGGGGGGGGGGGGGGGGGGGGGGGGGGGGGGGGGGGGGGGGGGGGGGGGGGGGGGGGGGGGGGGGGGGGGGGGGGGGGGGGGGGGGGGGGGGGGGGGGGGGGGGGGGGGGGGGGGGGGGGGGGGGGGGGGGGGGGGGGGGGGGGGGGCGGGGGGGGGGGGGGGGGGGGGGGCGGGGGGGGGGGGGGCGGGGGGGGGGGGGGGGGGGGGGGGGGGGGGGGGGGGGGGGGGGGGGGGGGGGGGGGGGGGGGGGGGGGGGCGGGGGGGGGGGGGGGCGGGGGGGGGGGGGGGGGGGGGGGGGGGGGGGGGGGGGGGGGGGGGGGGGGGGGGGGGGGGGGGGGGGGGGGGGGGAGGGGGGGGGGGGGGGGGGGGGGGGGGGGGGGGGGGGAGGGGGGGGGGGGGGGGGGGGGGGGGGGGGGGGGGGGGGGGGGGGGGGGGGGGGGGGGGGGGGGGGGGGGGGGGGGGGGGGGGGGGGGGGGGGGGGGGGGGGGGGGGGGGGGGGGGGGGGGGGGGGGGGGGGGGGGGGGGGGGGGGGGGGGGGGGGGGGGGGGGGGGGGGGGGGGGGGGGGGGGGGGGGGGGGGGGGGGGGGGGGGGGGGGGGGGGGGGGGGGGGGGGGGGGGGGCTGAACCCCGGTGTGAGATAGTGTCTCCATTTTTTTTATAATTGCTTTGACTCACACAATAATATCCTACTATTTCATATTTTTGCATTTTGAGATTCTCAAAATATATCTTCACAGTTCTGAGGCCCCCCTTGCTTCCCTTTTTCTCCCCTTTTTTCTTTTTTCCTTCCTTTCCATGCTTCTAGGAACAATAAAAAATAAGAAAAATCCTAGAAATCCACTTCTCTCCAGACTTGAGAGATAGTTAAAAAAAAAAGTTTTTCTTTTGGTCATCCTTCTTATTATTTCTATCAGTTACATTTTAAATGTTCCAATCAGCTGGTTTATTGTAGCCATATACTACAATGTCCCATAAACCTTTGCCTATGAGTAATATCTTCATATTAATAGACCAATACACATAGTACAATCCATTAAATTTAGAAATAGGTCGGTTGTTATTAGCAGCCATTGATGCTAATGAATAAAAACTTGTAAAATAAATAAATAAATACCTCTTTGTACTCTGCCTGCTATTCTTTTATTGCAATCAAACTTTAATGGACCTACAAATCACCAAGCAGTATTCTCTCCTCCAGGTAGCAATGTGACTCACCAAATGATGGCTCTCCTTTCCACAATAGTGTCACTAATCGCATTGCACTAATCGTTGTCCTTAAATGCACTAAATGTATGGATATCACTACACGCATGTTGTTGTATGCCTGCGCTACTCTGATGAGCTAAGTCAATGTCAACAAACCCTCCATGTTGTATCCTTTGTGCAATGAATTACTGGCCTCCTTAAATGATCACTGTAGCCAAGGGAGTCAAAAATGGATTCCCCTCCAAGAATATTGCCTATCGTTCATTGTATGTGGGCCGCCAAAGGTCAATTTTTTCACTGTAAGGAGCATAATAATTTCACTATGTTACTTCATGAAAGCTCCTTAATACGTAAAATGAATGAGGAATCAACACGTAAATCAAGCACCTGCTATCGGTGTGATTCATAAATCGAGCGTCTATCACCCTCACAATCCTTCATGATCCTACTCTTACATAGATCCTTCGCTCTTGCTTTGATTTTGCAGCTACAATATTTTGTCTTTGAATCTGATATTCACTTTTGTGTGATTTCGGTCTATAGCCTACAATTTGGATTGCATCGATGAACATCACCACCTGTGTGGAATCGATAATAAGGATACTTTATAATGCCTGCAGATTGTAACTATTTGAAATTTGATGATGCTTCAGAGATTTTCGTCGTGTGATATCGTCGATACCTCCTAGAAGTTTACAACCTACAAGTTATTTTTACAACCTCCAATGACACACATAGGAAACCAGTGTGTTGGGCGATCATTCTGGTTTGGCAGATCATCTACGGTACATTCAAAAATTCGATGACAACGACCAACAATTTGCTAAAAATAATAATTACAACCTGCAATCAAGGATCCTTTTTCTGCGAGAAGGTGAGAAACCTCCTAAATTTGATCAGTGAACCTTTTGCACCAAATAGTCAATGAATCAAAGTGTTATGACCACCATTGTTTCGATCTGATATTATTTGTGCTGCCTCTCAGATGTAGTGATCATGCACGATAGATTTGGGCTATCTGCAAGCTCCTCACAACATCGTCTATTTGATTAAAAAACCAAGTGTTTTTTAATGTTGGAATTCTCTCTGCAAGTCGTCTATTCCATCATACATGCGTTCTTCACTATAATTTTTTACAACGCGCAACACTCCTTTCCACCGTGCGTAAACTCTAAAACACTGTGAATGGCATCGCCTATGCATACGTCTGCAAACTTCAACACTTCAAGGCTCACCTTGATATCTAGATGATTGTTACATAAAATCTAGATTTACCTCGCTCTGATACCACAATGAAAGAATAAGCTCATTGAATTATTTATTTTCTTGCATAGGTTTACAATATATAGTTCTTAGAAGAACTTGATTAAGGCACAATATGGTTGGAGCACAATTATTCTCGTGAAACTCTTTCTTACTTAGCTATATGACTCACCCTACTAACATAGCAAATGCTAACTTAACTCCTTGATGCTCTCAAACAATATTCTAGAATAACAACTAATAATAAAAACCTAGGTACTTTCAAAGTCCAACACTCTTGGCTAGCAATAGCCTTTGTTTCTTTTTTTTTTTTTTGGTATTCCTTTGCTTCAATTTTTTTTTGAAAATAATGTTCACGCATTCGTGGTAAGGGTTTGAAGCATTGATGCACTCTAGATGAACTCATTGTTGTTCTACCATGATTGAATCTTAGCTTGCACTCCCTCTTAGATCACACTTCCTCTTGACTTGCACTAGATTTTTTTCAACTGGATCACACTTTTATTTTTACTTCTTCCTCACTTCTGATTCACACTCGCACTCACTTTTGGCTACACTCACTCCTGGCTCATGTTCACACTCACTTTTGGTTGCACTCACTCTTATCTTGTGCTCACACTCGCTACTACACTCACTCTTAGATTGCACTCACACTCGTTGCTGTAGTCACTCTTATCTCGTACTTGCGCTCACACGCTACTGTATTCACTCTTGGCTCACACTTGCATTGGCACTTACTGCTGCACTCACTTCGGCTCTCATGATCGCGGTCACACTCATTGTTGCACTCACTCCTGGTTTACATCGGCTGGGCTCTCATGATCATACTCGCACTCGCTGCTACACTCACTCCTGGCTCATTCTCCTGGCTCATGCTCCTAGCTCATGCTCGCACTTATCGATGCTTTATAATTATTTTTTACTTCTAAATATTATTAGACTGTAAATATTTTATTCTAACAAATGTTTTTAATATTGAAGTTTTAAAAATTCAAATATATATTTTTTATTAGGTAATAATACTACATTATTATTATTATTTTTAATGGGTTATATGGGAATGAAATGAACCCCATCTATATTACATCATCACCACATAGTGGTATTACAACAAAACTTGGATATTATTCATGTATAGTTTGGCAAGATTCAAACTTGAGTTTCGTCGAATCTTTGAGCTAATACCACTTGATTAAAAACACTACATTATTAAACATTACTTTTTATAAAAAAATTAACTTTTAGATTATGTTATATCTTTAAAGAATATTATCATATTTTATTTGATACATTAAATAAGACTCATAGTGAGATGCAATTTTTATGGTCCATATGATTGTTTAATTTAAATTAATTAGTTGAAAGTAACATGAAGAGATTCTACAAAATTACTTTATTGCACAGACTAATATCTTACAATATCTTGTAACTTTGAGGATGAATAACAACTATTATTTATTTTAATTTAATATTTATAAAATTTTAATTAATTATATGGAAATTAAAAGAGGTTTTTACTTGTATTACATCATCACTATATAGTTATATTACAACAACTTGGATATTATCCATGTATTGCTTGGTAAGATTTGAACTTGGATTTCCTCATCAATCTTAAAAAATCTAACCAATTGAACTATCACCATGTAATTAACAATTGGTTATATGGGATGGAAACGATCCCACCTTACATCATCACCATTGGGTTTCCTCATTGAATCTTAAGGGATCTAATAGGTTGAGCCATCATCATTTGATAATTTTTTATAATTTAAATAATATTATATAATTTAATTTAATTTTTTAAATTGGTAAGAAACCCCTATGACCAACGCTTAGAATTAAGTATTCTCATCCCAACCATGACCCCTTGTAAATCCAAGAGCTATGTTTATCAATAGAGGATGATAACACAAATGTCACCAGTTTGAACCTTGGACCTCCCAAAGAGAGGCCAAAGCCTAAACTGTTGTGTTGTCTCCCAAACAATTTAATTTAATTTTAATTTTAAAAACAACAATGAACACAAATAGTTTATAGAAATTATATATATTTTTTTGGTAATTAAAAGAAGGTTTTGAAAGGCATCCCACAACCTTGTACAACAACTCTAGCACAGTGAAATGAGGGCTTTAAAAGACATCCCTCAACCTTATACAACCACTCCAACAAGAGTAAAGAAGCAACCCGACCACCGTACTTAAATATTTAACATTCCCTCGTGTCGATGAAACTAACAACCAAACAAATAAGAGTGGCAAATATTTTCAAAGAAATTCAAATAAACAATCCGCTCAGACCAAACAACAAATTGGAATCAACTCTCATAGCGAAAACTGAAAGCAAGGACCCCACAACGAAACCACTTAAGAGCATAGAAAGTCATTGTAACTCTTTTGAGAACCACCCAAAATTTCAAACTGTAAGCCCACATGCTGGCAGCTCCACCCAAGCAAGATCTGGAGAAATATTCTCAACATCTATAAACACCACCAAACCGCCCGAGCACCTGAAATCTTGACTCGGTACCAACCAAGGAAAGCAGCCAACAACTACTGCAACAACAACACCCTGAAATCACCCCCAATGGGTTTGGGTTGGTATTTGACCATATCCCCCTCAAGGACCCCGACCAGATAATGACCAGATATACAGTGGTAAATTAAAACCAAAAGAGATGCAAAATCGACTAACCAAGGCCCCAATTGACAGTCAACCCAAGCAGATTTGACACTCACCAAACCAAAACGTATGTCCAAATCCAAACAAGGGACCACCAACCAGAACACTCCACACCACAACAAAAGCTCCAAATCACCCTATAGGTTGGGTTGGCATATGGCTCTATCCCCCTCAGGGACCTCAGCCAAATCTATAATAGCTTACCGAGCACTCAATAAATCTAAAATGAACTAGAAATACCCCTTGGCCAGCACAAGACACCGCCCACCACCGAAAGAGAGCATATAGACCAAAATGAATAGCCACATCTAAATAGGGGAAGACAGGGGGCCTCCCGCTCAAAAGGATCAGAGCGACAAAGCCAAAGTGAGAGCCACCAAAACCCTAATCCCCGAATGACTTGAAATTATATTTGCTTGTATTATATTATGTAAATTTTAATTTAATATTTTAACTTTTAATTATTTCATATTATCTAATTAAATTTTAAAATTATGTTAAACACAAATAGTTCATATATATATATATATGAATTTATTTATTTTTGATAAGATTATCCATACATTTTGTACCTGGGGGTGCAGCGCAATGGTTTGGGCTTTGGCTCTTCTTCGGGAGGTCCAAGGGGTTCAATGGCGTGGGTGTGTGTGAGGGGGTCGATGTGTCTCTCTGGTGGAGTTGTTGTAACAGGTTGGGGGATTCCTGGTCAAAACCCCCATCTCTTAATATTACCAAAAGATATATAGATAGATAGGTATTAACATGAACGCGGAATTCCAAAAAAAAAAAGATTATCCATACATTTTTATTATAAGTTAAATGTGGTTTCTATTTGGAACCACTCCATTCTAAATAAAAATATTACATTTGTTGTTCTTTTTCGAGAGGTCCAAGGTTCAAACCGCAGCGCATGTTTGTGGGGTTGTGTTAATAATTTATTGATAAGTTTAGCTCTTAGCCTTATGAGGGATCATGGTTGGGATGAGAATGTTCAGCCATAAGCATCGGTCACAAGGGTTTCTTACACTAACAAAATAAAAATATATATATTACATTTGTTGTTAGGTCAATTAAACCATTATCTAGCTTGTTAGTTTATCAAATATATTATTTATTTTCTTTTCTATCAAATATATTCTTCATATTCTTCAAGTTATGTTTCCACAATCATCTCCTTGATATGATTTTCATTGAAGATAAAGTCCAAATCTTAGTTTTTAATTAAAATTTAAATTTTACCAAGTTAAAGATGAATACTAAGATTGGATAAATCATTTGCTACCTAATTACCTTCTCTATAAACAAGCTCACAAGTGAGAGATTACCTCCAACAATATTTAATGAAAATGAACAATAATATTATTTTTTATTTAATATCCACATCCATTTTTATTGATAACATTAATGAAAATTTATGAATCTCCTCCCATTATATTTTTATCCTTTTTCAACTACAATTTTAATACTTGTATCCTAACCTCTACACAATTGTTAGTTGAAGTTCCATATGATTGTAAGTGAGGAGGGCTTTACTTTCCTTATTTTGAAAAACAACAACACTACTAGATTTTCTCCTGGATTTCTTTTGGAAGCATTTCTAAAATCAATTTTAATAAACCTAATTTTTTAATATTTTAATTTTACCATATATTGAAGAAAATCCTTTTGAGTTAATTCTATTGTCACATATGACTCTTCTATGTCTATTCAAATCATATAACCTAGAGGCTAACACATTTTTTTGCACTTAAGACTTCCTATTATGAACACCATGCCTATAAACATTTTGCATGAGAGGCAATATAATGATTTTAAACTTGGGCATCATTTTGAAATTTTTTTTTTAATTTTTTATTATTCCTCTTGAGGTATAAATCTCGAAAAATAATGACATGACCAATCCTATATAGAATACATAATGATTTAGCTTTGAAATAATTATTCAAACATTTTATCAACTCTTTTAATGTTGATGGAGCTACTCAATAAATTCTTATATTTAAAAAAAAGCAACCCTAAATGGTGTAAACAAAGGGACAATGATGAAGTAAATGGTTTGATGTTTATAGATCCTTATCACACAAGACACACCTAAAAGGTGATGATATCCTCTTCTTTATAAACTCTCTTGTAATAATCTTGCTTTGGACTACTAACCAAAGTAATGTTGAGGCTTTAAGGAGGGCCTCCAATGACCAAACATTCTTCCAAGGGAAATAATTTACTGTAGTAAATTTTGATTGCTTTGAATCCTCATATCCAAACTTAACCAAGTATCCATTGTAATTTGATATATTTCAAACCAACTCATCCTTCAATGTAAAAATAGACAAATAGAATGCTTGAATAATCTTTTGGAGCTCATCTACTTTTGTTTAAGTTCCTTTCCTTCAACTAGATTACTAATAGAAATTGATGATCTAGAGTTGTTTCTCATATTAATATAAATTTGATATTTGGAATTTTAAAAAATAGACATGCCCAAGCCAATGGTATCCATTTTAAACTAGAAAAAAAAGGATAAGACTTCAACCAACATTAGACCAAAAATTTAAGGAACCCTCCTCATTGAGTAACCATTGAATATATTTCTTGATCAATTATAAACTATTAATATGAAGTTCCATGTTGTAATTCTTTAGGTACAAATCATCTCCTGAATAATTTCATTCCATCAAGAGAATATATATATATATATATATATATATTTATTTATTTATTTATATATTTATTTATTTATTTATTTTAAGTAATATTTTTTCCCAATTCTTTCCTTAATATTTGAATAATCTTCAACCAAGTTTTTCCCCTAGGACCAAACTCATAGGAATGTAATTCCACAATTATGTTCCTCCAATATTCTTTTCTTTGCAAACCCTATCCCACTTACAAAGAGGAAACCAAAATTTCTCCTAACATCGTTTTGAAAGAAAAGCTCTTTGAATTTTATCAAATTCAAATGTTATACTTGCTGGCAATCTTAAAAGTGACAACATATATATAGGGATGGATTGTAATGTAATATTTATGAGTTGTAGCCTTTTATGCATGGTTAAGAACTTACTTTTTCAACTTGCCAAACAAGATTTCATTATATCCAAAATTGAGTCCCAAAGCTCCTTTTTGTCTTTCCTTTATGAGATTAAAGAATATCCAAAATATGTTGATGAATTTGTTTTTATTTTTAAACCATAAATGTCCACAATAATTTATTGTTAAATCTAGGATAATGTGAATGAAAACAATGTTAAATTTTGTAGTATTAATCAACTATGCAACAACCTTATTATAGCATAATAATAATAATGATTTAAATTACATGGCTTAAAATGATTGAGGGATGACCCAAAAGAAAAGTATCATCAACATATTGGAGATGAGACCATTTGTTGCAACTTGAATACTTTTGACTTTTGCTTTTATTTTTGCCTTTGAGAAAGCTCTTCCAAATGCCTTTATAAGAATAATAAACAGATAAGACAATAGTGAATCACCTTGGGAGAGTCCATGTGATAACTCAAAGTATCTATATCTACTTATCAAAATATATTTTTTTTAGTGTTAAAACAACATCTAATCTATTCACACCATCCTTGATCATAACTAAAAATTTTAGAATATTGTGTAGAAAACTCTAGCAAACCTTATCATATGCTTTGTTCATAACTAATTTCATAAGCATACATGGTTTTTCATGGAATGAAGAGAATGTATGTCTTCTTGTGCGATTATTAAACCATCAAGATTTTTTTTATTATGAACAAAACCACCTTCTTCCTATAATATAACAAAATCTAAAATGCTTTCCAACTTATTTTCCATCATAATTTTTCAAATGATATAGAAGTCCAAAATATCTAGTCCACACTAAGAAAATTTTATTAGTCTTTATCTCCACAAAAAAATTCTTACCCATGATCTTAAATATAATGCATCTCTCCTCCTAAACCATGGGCCACCATCTATTTTTTTTTTTTGGTAATATTAAGAGATGGGGTTTTGACCAGGAATCCCCCAACCTGTTACAACAACTCCACCAGGAAGACACACACCCACCCCCTCACACACTCACCCACACCACGGTTTGAACCTTGGACCTCCCGAAGAAGAGCCAAAGCCCAAACCGTTGTGTTGCACCCCAAGGTGCCATGGACCACCATCTATTATTTTATCCCTAATTTTTGAATTAGAGAATATGGTGAAATTTTTTCTTTTAAAAAAAAAAAAAAAGTCATGGAGTAATTTGAATTCAATGCGGTTTCACTTGATCAAATTTTAGATCTCTAAACACATTGGCTAGTATTTATGAAACTTAAATATTAACCCTTTATTTTAAGAACCATTATATCATGCACAATCATCTAATCCTTGATGATCACTTTTGGTATAATATCTGCTACCTAAATAAGGTTTCCTATAGATTTATTTTTTTTATCTCTAAAGCATCATTACTTTCAATTAAAACTTTCAAAAATAACTTTTCCACAATGTCATTTATATTTTCTTTATAAAAATATTTCAGCTTTTAAAATTTTCAAAAATCTAAGACAATAAAAAATAATACTCATAACTTTGCTCTACTTATTTTGTGCTCGCTTTTATAACTTATTCTCTATTCTGTGTATGTCCAATAAGAGATTTTAATAATATCCTTATTTTTTAATATAATTTTTATTTTATTAAATAATATTAAATTAAAAAATTAAATCAGTTTTTAATAGGAGAAATAAAATATCTAAAATTTAAATAGTATAATTTTTTTTAATTAAAAAAATAAAAAATAAACAGTGGTAGAATTTTTCATACAATTGTCAATTTAATTTAAGTCTGGTGAGATAGTGCAGTAGTTATGAAAAAGTATATGGGTTTATAATACATGTAAAAGTATATGGGTTTATAATACATGTAAAATGTTATTTTTGAAATTTTTAAGATGTATATATAAATTATTTTTATTATAATTTTATAAAAATAATTAAATTAATAAATTTTTAATAATTTTATTTTTTATTATATTAAATAATGGTAAATATTTAAATCATTTTATAATTATATATTTATAATGATAGTTATGATAACTATTAGTTAAGAGAAGAAGATTGTTGTAACCATTGGTTAAGGGAAGAAGATAACCAAACATACTTTTGATTAAATACATTTAGTAATAAAATATATATTTTTATTTTTTATTATGATTTTAAATTTAATTTATGAATATTTGAATTATATTAATATAAAATATAACTTGAAATTTTATATATATGTATTACAATTTAGGATAGTTGAGTTGGTAGCAGTCATCACACTATTGATTTTAGAGTTTATAAAAGTTTTTCCAAGAAAAAAATAATAATTTCAATATAACATTTTAAATAAATTTTATTATTAATTTAAATAATGTTTTTAAAATACATTAAAGATTAAAAAAAAATATTAATCCATCAAAATATTTGAAAGTTAAAAGCATCAAATATTTTATTTATTTATATTTAATTTTTTTAATGAGTTACATTATCAACACATAGTTTATCATAAGTATATTATTTGGTAAGATTGGACCTTGGTCTTTTTTTTAAATTTTTGAGAAATTTAACTTGTTAAACTAAAGCCACTAGAGGGTCTTCCCTTAAAATGTTGAGGAATCTAATTGAGCTAATGCTACTTGATTAAGTGTCATATAGTTAAACAACATTTAAAGATCTAAAAACAATTTAAACATATTACAAATGCAATAATTTTACAATGTTTTTAATTATATTTATATATGGATGTTCTTAGTTTTTTTAATAAACTCATTTACTGGTATATGTTATGGTTTGTACTTGGATCTTCTAAAAGAAAAACCAAAACCCTAACCACTATGATGTCCTAAATATACCACATTCTCGTAATTTTTTTATATGTTATGGTTTGTACCTGGATCTTCTTTAAAAAAAACCCAAAACCCTAACCACTATAATATCCTAAATATACCATTGTTTTGTTTAATGCTTTTGAGGATATTATATGCTCGTTTGGAAAAGGCTTGACATACAGGAGGTCGGTTTTCATCATGCTCACTGGCTGGTTGGCCATTGCAAAGAATAACTCATCGTTGAAGACAACACACAAGCTATGTTTTTCAAAAAATGACTCTGAGATTGAACATAACGAACATTTTTACAGTAATTTACTATGATATATTAAAATAAACTAAAATTTATATATTTCAATCATATAGACATAAAATTAATGAATGTTGCTAAATTCACCGTAGGATCATATTCATATTTTATTAAAGTAAAATATTCATTATTAATTTCACTTTATGTCTCTTTATTTGCTTCCTGGTAAATTTTTTGGTATGGTTCTTTTCTTGTGCCCTTTCTTGTGAGTTACAAGTTTTCTTTTCTGTGCTTGCAATCCTCTGGTTTATTTGATTCTCCTTTTATTGCCACTTCTTATTAAATTTGGGTTGTCTTTGCGGATGACATTTACCCTCTACATGTCCAAACACTTTGCATTGCTTATACCTGATAATTTTCATATTCGACTTTTTGTTCCCATTCCCCAAGCATCGATTTGATACCCACTTTTTCCACTTTATCTTGTTCTAACTCCATGTTAACACAGACTCTTTCACACATAATTCTTGTTTTGTTGTAGGTGGGTGAATCTATTGTTATAAATTGTCCTATTTGTGTTGCTAGGCCCTTAATAATTTGATCATCCTAATATTCTATAGGCTAGGAACCTAATCTAGATGAGAACTGAAAAATTCTTCCTTTTGAGGGTTGAAGCCTTGATGCCAACGTTTCAGGAAAACCAGTATTTTTTCAAAGAAAAATGAACCTCATGATAAGGCTACCACCAGATCCTCCTCAATATTGAACCGAATTAAGAAGTATCCCTTTGATAGACCAATAACATTCATTGAACCCTTTGTTTGAAGTTTAGAATGAAGCCATCTCCTAAGCACATCTAAATTTGGTTTGGGCCCTAGAAATTTGTCTACCATGCTAAATTCATTATCCCTTTGTATTTTTTTGATTAGGAAGTCAACAATACATACCTTTCCATTTTTATGAGACATCTCTGTGTCAACTTCTTCTTTAATTGCTTCCTTTCTTCCTTTGAGAATCAATGTCCAATAATCCTTTCTTGATCCTTCTTGTAGAACATTTTTTGCATCTATCATTCCCTTTTCTACACATCGACTAGCATTCCTTAGATCCCTAGTTCTCCCATCCAGATCCCTAATTTCACTATTTTTCCCTAATGGGGGAAATTTTCTATCGTTCAGAGCACCCATCCAAAACCCTCGGTGTTCATAGATCAAGCATCCATCCAAAATCCAAAATGGTTGCATTTTCAGTCAGAACAAAAAAGAAACAAAATTCTATTATGGTCACAATAAACTTACTTGACCCTTTAGGTGGGACTAAGGTAGAACAATATGATGATAATGAAAATGTTTAGGATAAACACAAGATTTTTAGAGGGGTTTGGACCCCTATCAACAGGGTGGGCGTAGGAGGAATGGAGCCCTGTCGACCTCTATCAGCACATAGGATATTCCTAGAAATGCTACATATTTGCAATATGGAGGCAAGGGGAATAGAACCTGGGTCGACCTCTACCAGCACCTAGGATATTTACCACTGCACCACTGCAATAAACACAGAGAATGTAAACAACAATTTTAAAGTCGAAGAAGAAATATTAGTAGATGATGCTAAAATGTTAGAGAATATCTCATCCACTCAAATGGACTCAAAATAAGAGAATGATCAGATTGAAGGAGTTTGAGGGTTTAAAGTCAAAGAAATAGAGGGATGGCAGGGATTAGATGAAGTTTTAAATTCGTAGAATGAAACTAAACAATTTGAGGAAAAAAATTTCTAAGCATAATAGAAAACTCAAAGTAGATTAAGGAGGGTATGCAAACAAGATTCAACAAAAGACTAGAGTTGGATAAAATAACTCAATCAACAGTGGAATAATCTTTGACAAGATGTACTCAAATGGGAGAGAATGATCCTCTTGGAAGACATACAAAAAATGCAAAGAATACAGGCAATTATAGGAAAAGAAAGCAAGGAAGACCCCCAAACAAGAAGAACAAAAATTACCAAAGATCAGGGGACAAGCATTAGATCCAAATGAAGAATGGATGGTTAAGGATAAAATCCCATCAAACAAAACTAAAAAATGAAAATTCTTTCTTGGAATATGCAGGAGCTAAATTCCCCTGGGAAAAGAAGAATTGTTAGAAATCTACTCATGGAATTAAAACCTGATATTGTTTGTCTTCAATAATCTAAAATTGACACAAAAAAACTTGACATTATTTAGAAAGAGGTTTGGTTGAATGCTAAATGGATCATAAGACCAACACAAGGTTCTGTTGGAGGTATTTGCATCTTTTGAGATAGAATGAATTTTGAAGGCACTTTAATTGATCAAGAAGAAAGATTTTGCACAATCATATTGAAGAATAAAAAAACTAACTTATGTTGGGTAATGACAGGGGTTTATGATCAAAATTATGATCGTGAGAGATTCCAATTGTGGAATAAGTTGTCTTTTTAGAGGAGTCTTTTCATTAATTTGCATTGGATGGTTTTGGGTGACTTCAATATAGTCTTAAGAACAGAGGACAAAAGTGGAGGGAGGATTAATATCACTCAAGGTATGTAATATTTCAATAATTTTATTTAGAATAATAAGTTGATTGACCTGGATATGTGTAAAGGTAAGTTTATGTCGATAAACATAAGGATGGGGGATAATCACATTCAAAGACACCTGGATAGAGTTCTTATTTATGATAGTTGGTTAAGTATAATCAGTGTTCATAGACTTATGTGTATACCCTAAATAGGATTAGATCACAATCCTCTTTTTTTGGATATGGAAAAGGAGTAGAATCAGGGAGGAGTACCCTTTAGGTATGAGCTTATGTGGAATATGCACCCAAACATTACAAACAACATTAAAGCTTGGTGACAGGAGGATGTTCAAGGATCAACTATGTACAAAGTTACCCAAAAATTAAAAAACATCAAGTATCGAATAAAAATTTGGAATAAAGAGGTTTTTGGTAACATCAATTTAAGAAAACAACAACTTAAAAAGGATATCCAAGATATAGAGGAAAAATAGAGAGGAAAGGTAGAAAACCAGAGTGGCACGAAAGAGAAAAACAACTCCTCACAGAGTATCATAATACCATTGCCCAAGAGGAAATTCATTGGAAACAAAAATCTAGAATATTGTGGCTCAAGGAATGTGACAAGAACACTAAATTCTTTCATGTTTCAACTATGAAACATAGGAAAACCAATAAAATCCTCTACCTTATGGGGGAATATGGAAAAATTATGAGGATTTAAATGATATTAAAAATATAGCCATCACTTTCTTTCAAAATCTTCTTAGCAAAGAAAAATAGAGTACAACATGGAAATAGAAAGCATAATTAATAATGTTTCCAAAGGAGTTAATGATAGCATGAATGAACATCTATGCAAGGTAATATATAAGGAGAAAATTAAAAAATTTGTATTCTCTATGGGAGAATCCAAGGCTCGGGGGTTGGATGGTTTTCTGTCGGGTTGTTTTCAACATCATTGGGATATTGTTGGAGATGATGTAGTCAATGCAATCCAAGAAGCCCAGGAATATAGTAAGTTGTTTAAAGAATGGAATAGAACCTTCCTTGATCTGATTTCCAAGAAATATGGAGCAGATAAATTGCAGGACTTTAGACCAATTAGCCTATGTAATACAATTTACTAAATTTTTATTAATGTGTTGGCCAATCGGTTGAAAAAAATCATCCCCTCAATCATTAATGAAGATTAAGGAGGTTATGTGGTAGCCAAGAAAATTATTGAAAGCATCATTAGCATTTATGAAATAGCACACTCTCTTAAAAAGAGGATAGGGTCAAGCATGTTCCTTAAGCTAGACATGAACAAAGCCTATGACAAGGTTTCTTGGTATTTCTTAGATAAAATAATGGAGCGAATGGGTTTCAGTGAAAAAAGGAGGGCATGGGTTGGTATGTGTATTTCTAACCCTTGCTTTTCAATCATGATCAAGGGATAATCTGTTGGTTTATTTCCTTATACCAGAGGAATTATGCAGGGAGATCCCTTATCTCCATATCTCTTTATCATTATGTAATATGCCTTGGGAAAAACTTTGGAAATAAAGTGAAAGGATGGTAATATCAAAGGTCTGAAACATTCATTCATTGGTGAAGCTTTGTCCCATCAATAATTTGTGGATGATACTTTCTTGCTTGGGGAAGATATAGAGGAAGAAGCTTTGGAGTTAAAAAAAAATTCTTGATTCTTATGAAAAATATATGGGTCAAACAATAAATTATGAGAAAAGCAGGATTATATTTTTAAACATGGAGGAAATTATAAGAGATCAAATAATTAAAGTGTTGGGTTGTAAGGAGGAAAAGTTCCTTATCACCTATCTTGGTTTGCCTTTATTTATAAAAAAAATAAAATATGAACTTTGGAATCCGGTTATTAATAAATTTAATAGGAAAATTCAAGGTTGGAAAGGATTTTTGTTATCCTATGCAGTAAAAGTACAACTTATTAAACACACATTTCAAAGCCTCCCTATTTAATTCATGTATTTCCTAAGGATGTCAAAGAAAGTGGAAAAGACTTTATAAATACTACAAAAAAATTCTTATGGAATGGCACTGAATGCAAAAAATGTATACATCTAGTAGCCCGGGACACTTGATGCCAACCTTTATAGAATGGGGGTCTTGGATTGAGGAAGTTGAGAGATTTAAATAGAGCTCTTCTAGCTAAACATGGTTGGAGGATTTTCACTGCAGCATTAGGGAAATGGGCTAGCATTATCCAAAACAAATACTTTGAGGGTAGAAACCACTTTATTAGTTGCTCTAACACTCCATGTGGGTCTATTTTTTGGAAAAATATTATCAACAATAGGAAATTTATATGGCAAGGTCTAAAATGGAGAGTAGGTAGGGGGGACAAAATAGAATTTTGGAAAGACCCTTGGATTCAAGAGAAGACTTTAGCGAACTACAAAAATTTCAAATATAAAAAGAACATTTAACCATAACCTATGGTAAGAAAATTAATGGTTACATTCATAGGGTGGGTGATTTTTAGGAGTGGAAAATCCTACAAGAAGATATGCAAGGCCCGAGGGGTAAAGATCTGCAAAACCTTTTAAGGAGTTATTATTTAGGTAAAGGTTCAAAGGAGGATAAGATAATTTGGGGAAGAAACCAGCAAGACCAATACTCGATGAAGGATGGATATAGAGTCTTGGGAAAAGAAACCTCAAAGAAACCCAAGCTTAAAAGAATTTGGAAGCTAAACATCATCCCTAAAGTTGCTATATTTTTTGGGCTGCCATTCTCAATAAGATCCTCACGAAAGACAATATGTTCAAAAGAGGAATTGTGGTTCCAACTGTGTGTGTGGTGTGTAATAAAGAGGATGAGTACGTGGACCACCTGTTTAAAACTTGTGATTTTTTTGTGATATCTTAAATATGTTATTGAGAGAAGTTAATTTTTCTTAGGTCATTCTAGATTCTCTAATCAAGATTTGGGAACACTGGAACTTAGGAAGTAGTATGTTTTAGAAAAAATGCATTCCACATATTTGTTGGGGGATTTGGTTGGAAAGAAACATACGAGTGTTCAAATATAAAACCAAAGGAATAATTGGGGTTTATACTAGGATAAATATAGCCCTCTTGGAGGATTGTATTGAAAACATTATCAACTAGAAAAATCTTGCAATGATCCTCTCTAGAGAAAAAGATATCTTAAATATGGAAAAAATCAATAAGGTGAGACTAGATACTAGATGGGAATGTCCTCACAAATATTGGATAAAAATTAACTTTGATGGGGCTGCGAAAGGCAACCTGGGTCATGTTGGTGGTGGGGGCCTCATTAGGAATGACAAAGTTCAAGCAATGGTTGCATATGTTGAGGATCTAGGAATTACCATAAATCACCAAGCTAAAGCAAGGGAAATGCTTACGAGCCTTTGAATTACAGTAAATTTGGGTTTAAGAGAATTGTTCTCCAGTGGGATTCCAAGAATATTATAAATTCTCTTCAAAAAAGGGAGCTAAATAATTCTAGCATTTTCCAAATAATTACAGATACAAGGTCTATTTTTGGAAACCTAGAAGAAAGTCAAATTAAACATATTTATAGAGAGGGAAACAAAGTTGTCGATAGAATGGTGAATATGGTAGTTAGATCTAAGAATTTCAAGGTCTAGTCATACACCACCATGGAATTGAAAGAAATTATAAGAATTGATAATGAAGTTAGCAGATAAAGAGGGCAAAATAAAGTAGAATAATTATTGGGATCATGCGATGAAGGATTTGAGCACACTAAATTACATTGTTGTCATCGATTTATTTATCAGTTATGTAAAGCATTGAGCACTACATAAGCCTTATAAAATAGAAGGATAACGGAAGGGATATTATTTTAACTTCTCCATCAGCAGGTTTAGCCCAGGTATTTTTGTTTTACTAAGATAAATCTATCTTGCATTTGTCTGATCTTCTCTTATTTTTTTCTTGTACATCATTTGAGCTCTTTGTAAAGGGTCGGGGCCCTTCAACCATTTTTTATCAATACTAAAAAATAATATTTCATTAAAGTAATACAAGTGAATGTCACTATAAAATTTTATACTTGACCCCAAAAGCAAGAAGAGAGAGCAACCATTTTCACTTGGTTCCAACTTTCAAATTTTACAAGGAAAACTTTGGAGCTACTTCTTGTTTTTTTGGTTTTTTATTTTAAATATTAAAGCAACACATTTGATAAATTTCCAAAACAAAATCCAAGATAATATGTGATGTATTGTAAATAATACTACCACTAGAACTTTGTGGTTTGCCTTTGATTTCATCCATGATATGATGGGCTAACTTTGAATTGAGTAAAAATATTACCATTAAAGGAATAAGTTAAATATGAAGACTCAAAAATAAAATTTAAAATAATATATTTATATTTGTCTCCCTTTTGATAGTTATTATGGATGTTATGAAATATTGAAAAATATTTCATGTGCATATTTTCTTAATCCATTCCTTTATGGGTATTCAAAGTAATAAGTCTCTACGGGCTGTGTTGGTATGGAGTCTCAGCCAAAAAATCTATGATTTGACAACACAGTTTATCGACCCCATCCCGATGGAGAAAAGTCAACATTGTACTAGGTTGCAATGAGGTATTCTATCATCCCAATGAAGAATGAATTTTAAGTCCTTCCCTTCACAAGTTTTGGACTCTAGCCAAGTGCTTGTAGGCTATGAAAAGCATAAACCACGTATCAAAAATCTAAATTTGGTTTTCTTCATCACCACGTTGTAATGAGGATGCAGATCGGAGGAACCAATATACCTGTAATCCATGTGATTATCTATGCTAACATTATCACATCTATTCTAATGTTGATCTAAACTTCTAGAGTCTATAAATATGGAAAAACATTGAGGGGCTTACAATTTGAAGTGGTCTCACTATCATAGCGATCAAGCTGACTCTTAGAAAAGTAGTTCATCTTCGAGCAATGAAGAATATTGGCGGAGCACTAACACCCCCTGAACTAGTCAAGTTTCACATAATTAAAATTGGAGATGTTCATCTCCATATTTTTTGTTGTCCTCTAAAGATACAAGTCAATGAAATGTATTTTCATTGGGTATGGTGAAGGAATCAAAGGATATAAGCTATGGATCCCAAAAAAACACCACCATGCATATAGCCAAGATATCATCATCATAGAAGAGTTTGCTAGTGAAAAGCAAGAAAATTTAGATACTTAAGGAAATGAAGAACAACAAGGAATAAATTTTGAAATAAAAAATCAACAAGCTGGAAATTACCAGCAGGTGTTGCCAAATACAAGTGTCACTCATGTTTCAACTTCATTATGTGATATGCAACCGCTTGTAAGTGGATCTAATGATGAAAGGCAAGTATAGTAGCAATAAGAGACTACTATGGAGAGTAATAAGCCTATTCATAATGAAGCACATCGAAGAAATGAGATAGAACTCAAAGTATAAAAAATTGAACAAAGTGATCAAATGATAAGGAGGAGTCTTCGACAAAGAAGAGCACCTGATAGGTTTGGCTATGAACCAAGTGATTTTAGTTATTTTGCATTGTCTTCCATGTGTGACGATCCAAGAAGTGTGAAAGAGGATCTTAATAGTGATGAAGCTATTCATTGGAAAAAGGCTATGGAAGAAGAAATGAGGTCACTTGAACAAAACTAAACTTGGGATTTTCAACCATTGCCTAAGAATATAAAAATAGTTGGTTGTAAATGGATTTTTAAGAGGGAGTACAAAGTTGATGGTTCAATAGAAAGATATAAGGCAAGGTTGGTGGCAAAATAATATACTCAAGTAAAGGGTATAGACTTTAACAAAACCTTCTCTCCTATGGAAAAAATTGCTTCAATTAGATTAATATTGTCAATGACAGCAACTTAAGATTGGAAATTGAGCAAATGGATTTGAAGACAATTTTTCTTCATGAGAGGTCAATGAGGACATTTATATGCAACAACCGAAAGGGATTGTAGCAAGTGGGAGTAGTAATTTGGTGTGCAAGTTGAAGAAAGCACTATATGGCTTGAAGCAATCCCTAAGACAATGGTACCATAAGTTTGAAAAGCATGTGATTGAGCATGGTTTTACAAGAAGTTATGGAGATCATTGCATCTACTTTATGAAAAAGGTAAATCACTTTATTATTTTGGTCTTGTATGTTGATGATATTATTTTTCTTAGTGACTCAAAGAAGTTGGTAAAAAGGATAAAGTATGAATTTTCAAAGAAATTTGACATGAAAGACTTGGGTCCATTGCATTATTTTTTGGGAATTGAAGTTAAAAGAGATTGCATGATAAGAAGGCTTTGGATAAGCCAAAGAAAATACATAGCATATCTCCTTGAACTCTTTAGAATGGATAAGAGCACTCCTATGAACACTCCATATCAAGTGGGAGTGGTATTGTCAAATGAAATGAGTCCAAAGAACAAGCAAGAAGAGGAGGAAATGACACATGTGGAATTATTGTTTTGTTTAGAAAACTCTAGAAGTGTGAGGAACCTTATCTAGATATTTTGTGGTAACATGTTGGAGCAGAGAATGGATCATAGCAAGCCTACCATTGAAAGTTTTAGTGGGCAAAAATTATACTTATGGAAGCTAAAAATAGAATATCTCCTTGTAGAAATAGATTTGAAGGAGACTATCATCAAGGATACAAAGCCAACAACAATTAGTCAATAAGACTATGACAAGATGAATGACAAAATTATTGCCTTGATTGGTTTGAACCTTGTAGATTCAGTCTTAATAAATGTTATTGGAGCCAACTTAGAAAAAGAGCTTTGATATAATCTTGGTAAGCTCTATGAATCAAATTCACTCATGAATTTAATGTTTCTTAGAAATAAATTGTATGCATTAAAAATGGTTGATGGAGGAAATATAGCTAAATATTTAAACACCTTTAACACTCATAAATTAGTTGAAATTAGTTGGTTATGAGATCAAAGAAGAGGAACAATGTATTTGTTTGCTTTGTAGCTTACCAGACTCATGGGACAATCTGATTGTAGGAATCAGTGGAGCACAAAAGTGGAAAATCTCAAGAAGGATGAGATCATTGGTCAACTTCTCCAAGAAGAAACCAGAAGAAGGACCTCTAAACCTACTAAGAACATAAAAGTCTTAGTTTTTAGGGATAGAGGATGAAGTAGAGAAATAAAGGGTGATAGATTCTATGACAATGGCTATAGGTCCAAATCAATAAGAATATTTCCAAGCAAAGGAAATAAGCAAGAGATTATTTGTTAGAAATGCAAGCAAGAGGGGCACACAAAAAGTGAGTGCAAGGCTGATCTTGTTAGATTTTGATGCTAAATATTTAATGAAAAACAACCACAAGATCTAGAATAAGCATACTATATCAAATATAAGATAATGATAATATTTAAAGCATATAAAACTCATGAAAGGATTTTGAAATAACTCATAAAACTACCATTAACAAAAGCTCATGAAAATAGTATTTTGATATAGAATGGAGATCTCAAACTCTCCATATTTCATACATGCTTCTACATTATATCTCTACCTTATTCTCTACTCGATATTGTGTCTCCTCATATGCTCACACAAAGGCCAATATATAATGGGATGTGACTCTTCACCTTCATATTCTATGGACTCATGTGCACATGGACTATTATGCACATTTACATTATTGAATACTTTGCACATTCTAATAATACTTGTGCATTTATTACATTGCATAAAGTAAATACTCACACCCTAATCTAAGACACACTCCTAATATAAATATGTACCCAAGGTGGTACATTAGCATGTACCAAATAATATAATATATTCCAATAGATCTTTCCAAGGAAAAACAAGAATATTTAGCAGCTCTATCAACTAGTGAAGGGGGATTGTATATTGGTATATTCTTGATAATGAATGTCCAAGATGAAGCATGGTTAATTAAATCCGGAGCATCCTTTCACATGACACCACATAGAGATTAGTTCAAGGAATATGCAACAAGTCACTATGGAAAAGTATTATTTGATGATAATTATTACTATGAAGTTGTTGGTAAAGGTAGTGTAAGAGTTAAGCTTAGTGATGGAAGGATCAAAACCATACCAAATGTAAAACATATTCCAGGATTGACATAAAACTTACTCTCAATAAGTCAACTTGTAGAGGTAGGCATTGAGACTCTCTTTGGCAAAGATGAGTGTAAGTTAGTTCATGGAGCCATGGTCTTGGTTAGAGGTATAAGATATAGAACCTTGTACAAGTTATATGTAGTCCTTGCTGAAGTTGGTAGTGCAAATACAAGCTTTACAGAGATGCAAATCCATAAAAACAATAAATATGTCAAAAATGATGTTGTGTCATAGAAGGATGACACCTCTTGGAGAGAAGAGCCTATGAGAGATGTGCAACAAGCAAATTGTTTGAGGTTTGTAAGGTATGAAGTTTGGTTCATTTGATTTTTGTGAAGCATGTGTGATGGGAAAACAAAAAAAAAAATCATTTAATTCAAGTGAATATAGGAGCAAAAAAAATCTTGAATTAATACATTCTGATGTATGTGAACCAATGGAAGTGGCTTCCATGGGAGGGTCCAAATGTTTTATCACATTCATTGATGAATTTTCAAGTAAGTCATGGGTATACTTCATGAAATAGAAGAGTAGTGCTTTAGATATGTTCAAAATATTTGTGGCTGAAGTTGAAAGACAAACAAGGAAGAAGGTAAAAGCACTAAGGATTGATAATGGAGGTGATTATTACTCTAAGGAGTTTGATTCATTTTGTAGGTTGCATGGCATTGCAAGGTATAAAACTACACTATACTCCCCACAACAAAATAGTATTACGGAAAGGTTAAATAGAACCTTAGTGGAGAAGGCAAGGAACATGAGAAAGGATGCACACTTAAGCAAAATGTTTTGGTCTGAAGCTTTACATATAATAAATTTTGTGAAAAAATTATCTTCTAGCTCTTTTTTGGGTGGAAAGACACCAAAGGAGGCTTGGAGTGGAAAAAATCCCAAAATAGCACATCTAAGAGTCTTTGGATGTGAAGCCTACATGCATGTTCCTAAGGAGAATAGAAGAAAACTTGATAACAATCCAGTGAAATGCATTTTTATTGGGTATGAAGGAATCAAAGGATACAAGCTATGGATCCCACAAGAACACCGCCATGCATATAGCTGAGATGTCATCCTCAAGGAAGAGTTTGCTGGTGAAAATTAAGCAAATTTGGATACTCAAGGAAATGAGAAACAACAAGGAATAACTTCTGAAATAAAAATCAATAGGCTTGGAATTATTAGCAGGTGTTACCAAATACAAGTGTCACTCCTATTTCAACTCCATTATATAAGATACAACCACTTTTAAGTGGGTATAATGATGAAAGGCAAGTACAAAAAAAAGAAGAGACTATTATGGAGAGTAATTATGAGAGTAATCAGCCTATTCATGATGAGTTACAATCGATAAATGAGATAGAACTCAAAGGATTAGAAATTGAACAAAGTGATCAAGTGACAAGGAGTCTTCAGAAAAGAAGAGCACCATATAGGTTTGGTTATACACCAAGTGATTTTAGTTATTTTGCATTGTCTTCCATGTGTGATGAGCCAAGAAGTGTGAAAGAGGCTCTGAATAGTGATGAAGCTATTCATTGGAAAAATGCTATGGAAAAATAAATGAGGTCACTTAAAAAAAATTTAACTTGGGATTTGCAACCATTGCCTAATAATAGGAAAGCAGTTGGTTGTAAATGAATTTTTAAGAGGAAATACAAAGTTTATGGTTCAATAGAAAGATATAAGGTAAGGATGGTGGCAAAATTATATACTCAAGTAGATTCTATAGACTTTAACAAAACATTCTCTCTTATGGCAAAACTTGCTTTAATTAGATTACTATTGTCAATGGCAGCAACTAATGATTAGGAAATTGAGAAAATGGATCTGAAGATATATTTTCTTCATGGAGAGCTCAATGAGTACATTTATATGTACCAACTGGAAGGGCTTGTAGCAAATGAGAGTAGTAATTAGGTGTGTAAGTTGAAGAAAACACTATATGGTTTGAAGCAATCTCCAAGACAATGGTACTACAAGTTTGACAAGCATGTGATTGAGCATGGTTTCACAAGAAGTGATGGAGATCATTGCAACTACTTCATGAAAAAGGTAAATCACTTCATTATTTTTGTCTTGTATGTTGATGATATTATTTTGCTTAATGACTCAAAGGAGTTGGTAAAAAGGACAAAGTTTGAATTGTCAAGAAAATTTGACATGAAAGACTTGGGTCCATTGCATTATTTTTTGGGAATTGAAGTTAAAAGAGATCACATGACAAGAAGGTTTTGGATAAGCCAAAGAAAATACATAGCAGATCTCCTTGAAATATTTAGAATGGATAAGAGCACTCCTATGAACACTCCATATCAAGTGGAAGTGGTATTATGAAATGAAATGATACCAAAGAACAAGTAAAAAGAGGAGGAAATGACACGTGTACCATATGCAAGTGTAGTTGGAAAGCTCATGTATGAAATGGTGTATACAAGATCTGATTTAGCCCATACAATGGGTGTTGTAAGTAGATTCATGTCCAATCCAAGTAATAAATATAGGGTTATTGTTAAGAGGATAGTGAGGTATCTACAAGGGATAAAATATTGTGCAATATGTTATGGTACAGTCTAAAACAAACAATTACAAGGTTTTGTTGATTCAAATTTTGAAGGAGATGTGGATAAGGGCAAGTCCACAAGTGCATATATCTTCATACTGTTTGATGGTCTAATTAGTTGGAGAAGTAAGAAGCAAGAAGTGGTTGCTTAATCTACAACATAAGCTTAGTATATTGTTGTTGCAGAGGCATCCAAAGAAGTTATATGGCTACATTTATTATGTGAGGATGTGGAATTTGAGCAAGGACCAATACCTCTTTGGTGTGATAACCAAAGTGTAATTGTTCTTGTAGTGAATCCCAAGTTTCACTCTAGAACTAAACACATTAGAGTGAGGTTTCACTTCAATAGAGAAGTGGTAGAATTTGGAGAGGTGGAGCTACTCAAGGTGAAAATAGAAAGGAATGTAGGAGATGCATTGACCAAGCCATTGACTGCACAAAAATTTACTTGGTGTCAAGGCAAGGTAGGCTTACAACCTTGGTCGGAGTAGTCATCAAGTGGGATATTGTTCGATCAGTGGTCACTTCACTATCCAATTGGTGTCCTATGTAGGTTTGTAGTGGTAGAGGTCAAAGACCACCTTTTTTATCCATAGTGGTGAAGGTCAGAGCCCATATTTTTTGTCTATAGTGGTAGAGGTCAGAGCCCACTAAGCCTAGTTCTAGGTAGTGTTGGAGATAATATAATATTTTCTTATTTATAAAATAGGAGGTAGACTGAGAGGTATGCAAAAATTTTCCATGCTTGTTTTGTAGTGCTCTATTGCTGGTCTAAAACAAAAGGTAAAAATATTTAGCTATTATTGTTTGTTATTATATCATTTTGGTAATGTAGAGAGGGGTGGCTACTCTATTGTATGATAGGTTAAAATCCTAGGTTTAGGTATTGTGTTATAACAACCATTGTATTGTTACAACCATTTGCTGAATGGTGTGTTGTAAATAACCTTGCTGTAAAATAGAGAATATAACCAATATAGAGCTAAGTCCCTATTTTCTATGTACTTAATTATTTTTTGTTGTATGTCTGTCTATTATTTTGTTCATTTTCTTTGTTCCAAGTGTTAAAGTTACTCCACAAGGAGGATGTAGATCAGAGGAACCAATATACTTGTAGACCATGTGATTATCCATGCTAACATTATCACATCTGGTCTAATATTGATCTAAACTTCTAGATTTTATAAATATAAAAAAATGTTAAGGGGCTTATAGTTCAAAGTGGTCTCACAATCACAGTGATCAAGCTGACTCTTGGTGAAGCAGTTCATCTTCTAATAATGAAGGATATTGGTAGAGCACTAACACCCCTTGATCTAGTCAAGCTTCACATAGTTCAAATTGGAGATGTTCATATCCATATTTGTCATCATCCTCTGAAGATACATCTTGGAGGTTGAGGAAGCCTAGAGAGGGTGATGCGTACAATCGTACTTGATAATAATATGAAGCTAAATACATGTCAAGGGTATCTAGCATGTAGAGGGGTGATATTGTTACTCTGCATCTCATCCAAGGTTATGGATTTCTCACTCCAATTCTTAGGTATGGTAGCTAAAAAAGGATATCAACAACTTGTATTTTTGGGTTGGAGAGAATTCTAAGTCAAAGATGGATCTCTTTGAAGTTTGAACTACAGGTTCGTGATGTGTTGGAATAATTTTCAAATGATTCAATAGACAATTCAAGGGCATTGCATGCATTCATTGTGCACTACAACCAAAGGATCCTAGAAAATCTGCTTTCTTACTTGGATACTCTCTTACACCATTGCAAAAAAAACCCACAAAGTTTTGTGAGGGATAAAAAAATGCCCAATTGGATTTCTCCAACTATTGAACCATAAAAACCTACCCTTTTCTCTTGTACATTAAGTAATAAAGCTAGTCAAAATGATTTAAGAGGATAACCATACACCGTTACATTCCTCAAGGTTGAAGCAGTTCTATAGAATTTTCTTTGGTACCTATCTATTGGTACCAATGCCATTTATACCTCTAATCTAGAGTGGAATACCATGTGGTTGGACCTAACATATTCTAAAATTACAAATCATCCAATTTACGGGGCATCTATGATTTTTTTATTTGTGGGGACTTCCTAACAATATGCGCTTAGGTGTAGGCCATGCATGCATTTACCAAGGGCTAAAAAATCCCAAGGGGGGCCAAGTAAGCCTTATTTTGTAATGAGAGCCCAACCATATCTAAGAAAATTGCACCTCTATAATAGCAAACCACACATATAACAATGAATTGCACATCATGTGGAAAAGGCTAAGTGGTTTTTAGCCTCTTTGGGGCTCCCTAATGGTATCTAAATGAACTACTTGGAAATCAAAACTTCTAAAGTTTCCAAGTCCTAGACAACAAGTGAATCACTTGCTAACTCAAGCAAACTACCCTATTTTTTGAGCAAATCACACAAATTTTTGAGCAAATCAGTATCCTACCTAAACTACAACTAAACACCTCTAATGAGTGGATTATTTATATTTTTCAAAAAATTATTTGGAACCAAAAAAATCTAAATTACCCTTTTTTTTTTGCTTTTTCACCTACGTTTTTGCATTTTTCATATCATGGACACCTCATCTACCTCTATTATCCCTCCAATATTAGAATCTCTAATAGCTTCACCACCTTTCACATCTACCAATTTATCCATTATTTTTCCACTATCACCTATAGTAGTTACCACAATGGAAGCAAGACCATTAGAAGAGGTAGGGCCATTAGAGGGACAAGGTTAAAAAATAAAAGGGTAAAGAGGAAGAGGAAAGATCCTACATGGTATAGGACAATGCGACCACAACATGGGAATTATCCTTTAAGGCCCATAAACTTGGAGGAGAATGTGTATTCCCTAACCAAAACCTAAGTCCATCTAGGTAGGTTATTCCAGTTCTTGGTGCTTAGTTACCACACCTTTGTGGGCTAACTAAGATCAATACCACTCACTTGGTATTGGAAATGACTACTCAAACCTACACGTTTGAGGAATCACCACTACTATCTTGTGAAGGGTTCCACAACACTTAGTTGGGATACACTCGATCCTACTCGTTCAAGGTGCAATGATTCACAAGAAAACCTGTCTATTGTATTTAGATAACTTCTTCCAAGTTCATGAGTTCTTAGCTATTGCATTCTTGCAACTCCTTCTAAGACTCATATCTACCTAGTTATTGCATTCTCACAACTCCTCCCAGGATTGGGCTTTATCTGACTTGGGTCCCACAAGAGATTCTAACCATCCCAAGTTAACCTTATCTCTAATAACATTGTTGCACTTTAAAGCATACTTCTAAAGTAAAGCAACATACATTACATAATATCAAAAGCACTTTAAGTCAAGTCATCATGTATTTTATCCGAGATGCTAAAATAGATAAACATGGTTGCCTCTTACATAAAAGTTAAATTTATCTTATCTCAAATGCTAGACATAAAGCTTCAAAAGACACATTCCTTTAACTTAAATGCTATAACATAAATGATCCAAGTATTTATCATAAAGCCATATAAAGCTCAATACCATCTTTCCTACTAAAATATTGCAATATCATCATAATGTACAAGATCCATGGTAACATTACAACAACATAAACCTTTAATTTGTACACTATTAAAATTTTAAAACACTCATTTAACAATACATTCTTTTGCATAGCCTTTGTTTCCATAACATTTATACATTCAAAAAGTACTATGAAGCCATCCACAAGAATATCCAAGCCATCTATACTTTGCAATCCTTTTTATAAAAGAGAAATCTACCCATGATCTTGAGGAATACTTAGGGATTAGGACAACTCCAAATGTAATGCAATTTAATCATACCATTAATACTATGCAAGCAACCATGCATAAGAAAAAAACCTTCAAGAAGAGAATCCATACTTCTCTCTCTATAAGGGTCCTTTTACCCATATGAGTATCAGAAACCAAAATAGTTTCTCTTTCAAACCAATATCAACAAACCAATTTATAAAAGAGAATCCCATAATTCTCTTTATAATGATCCCTTAACCCACATAGGTCTTGAGAACCATTATAATAGTTTCTATTTCAAAACCAAGATAAAAAAAAAAAATTATAAAAGAGAATCCCATACTTCTCTTTATAATGGTATCTTAACCCACATAGGTCTTAGAAACCATTATAATAGTTTCTATTTCAAAACCAATATTGAACTATTTTTCCTTAAAATCAAACCATCACTTACCAGAAATATTTCCATACAACAAACTAAAGTACAAACCAAAAGAGTTCACTTCTAAATTTATCAACTTTATATTGCAAAGGTAACATCCATCAATATTTCCTCTAATAAAAATGATTCTTTTAAAATAAACTCAACCTTCATAAAGTTGAAGAGTTACCTAAACTTTACTATAAAAATAATTTAATCTTTTCCTTCATCGAAAGTGAAACAAAGACTACTCTGACTAATGCACATCAAACAACCTATAAAAAAATGTGATTGACCTCAATATAAAGTAAGAAGATCGATTTACCATTACCAGATATGATACATTCGCTTAAAACAACAAGGAACATATCCCAAAAGAAAATATCAAGCATCAAGCACTCCAGAACACTCTCAAAGAATACATAAGGCAACAATGGGTTATACAAGCCCCTACGGACACATAAATTTGACTAGAAGGGCATCGGCCAAAGGAGAAAATACACATTACCAACCATTGATTGCTACATTCAAGCATGCACAGAACAATGAGCCAAAGCCAACATAGAGAAAAACCATAATACATAGTTCAAGAATGGTCATCTAGCTGACTACTGAGGTGATTTTTAGAGGTTTCAATTTAATAAACAACATTTTCCATAATACTTGCAAGCTACTCATGCATAACAACACAACCAACAAAAGCCAAACAGAAGCATGAGGTAATATGTTTCCAAAACCAAAGGAATAGAACCAATCAAGACAAACATTAAAGTACATGGTAAACTACCTTTGCTAGGATCATCCAATATCCTCCTCTCCAAAGACGTGTTACCTCCTTCCAAGCTCCTAGTGTCTTCCCTCTAGAGCAAATACAATCCCTCCAAAACTTTCTACTCTATTCAAATAGGCTTGGGTGCTCTTTGCATGGTGAAGGTAACATTCAAAAGCTCAAGAAAATATTACACATCATTTCCAACATGATGCTAATTAAAGCATCACCCAAGTATGGAAAAATTAAAAGGTTTAATATAAACCATTTAGATTTTATTCTAAACATTAGGAACATAATGCAATAATTAAAGTATTCCTATGAATTTATTTAATAATTCACTTTATTAATTTTAATTTCCAATATTAGCTTTTAGTATTGACATTAAATGCCACCAATCTAATTAATACTTTACTAGTCTAAAGTACTAAAGCTACCATTTAATTAACACTTTAATAATTCCAAAGTATTAATGTTACTAATTAATTAACACTTAATAATTATTATCCAAAAAAACTATGCATACCACAAACAAACATAGATTCACACCAACAAGATCACACACCATTGTTTTATCCCTAAGTAGATAATCTTGTTTAAGATAGTCTAATGGTATTGCAAACCTATAAGGAGACTCATTGCACAAGCAACATCTTGACCCAATGGTGTGAACATGAAAATAAGCAAAATGCAAATGCATCTACATGAAGGGTATTTTGTTACCCTGAGTTGTCGATGACCAAGTCATCACCATCATTTCCCAAAATATCTCTCAATTTAGGTGGTTCACTCTTATAATCCCACCAATGAAAACCCTTGGTTATGCAACCACAAATACATTAGTAGTACCATATTCCAAGCATAAAATTCAATTACTCAATCATATTGACATCATAAAAATGAAGTTACGTAATTAAGCATTCACACAAATACATAATTAATTGCTAATAATAATTTTTTCCAATAAGGGTTATTACATACTCTCCCCTTGGACTAAACATAATCCTCTATATTTTTTAGCAAGAGAGTAACAATTGTTTCATTCAAATAAGTATGAAAATTGTTGCTTCATTTCTTCAACATTTTCCCATGTGGCACAATTCTCAAAATACTAGTTCCACTAGACCTTATATTGATCTAAGGTTTGTTTCCTTAATACCTTGGAATAAAACCCTAGAATATTAACTTATCTCACCTCAATTCCTGAGGGATTTGCCATCTACAATTTAGAAATACTCCACATGTGAGTAGGATCAACAACATATTTCTTGAGCAAGGATATCTGGAAAGTATTATGTATCTTTGATAGTTTGGACAACAAAGTGAGCCTATAGGTATTGGAAAAATCTTATCAATGATTTCAAAGGGCCCAAAAAAGTGAGTATCCAACTTGGTTGAATTGATGGCAATTTTCATGGGTCTTACCCTCAAGAAAAATTTGTCCCCTACAAAGAATTCTCTTGGTGATATTTTCAGATCAACATAGATATTTTGGTGATTGGTCTCTTCCTTGAGCCTAAGTCAGATTACCCTGAGCTATTCTTCCATCTCTTAGACAGTGTCTAATCTAATCATCACCCAATAATTTGAATTATCCTATGATGAATATGTTTTGCATCTTTTGCCATACAAGAATTCAAATCGGGCCATCCCCAATGATGCATGGTACCCATTATTATATACAAATTAACAAGATGCAAAAAGTATTTCTACTTTGACTTTTGGTCCATACAATACATGTGTAGCATATCTTCTAAAATCTTGTTTACCCTCTCATTCTAACCATCTATTTTAGGATGATATGCAAAACTAATATTCAGCTTAGTGCCAATTGCACAATGAAGAGTCTGCCCAAATTTTGATGTGAACTTAGAATCTCTATCTGATATGATCACCTCAGGAAACCCATGTAGCCTAAAAATTTCTTTAGAAAACTTTTTTTCCACCACTAGTGCATCATCCTTGATGTTCCCTGGTATGAAATGTGCAACCTTGGTCAACTTATCAACCACTACCAAGATTGCATCATGTTGGTACCTAGTCTTAGGTAAACCCACAATAAAATCCATAGAGATTACCTACCATTTTTGCATAGGTATATCATGTGGGTACAATTTTCCTATTGGGTGTTGATGTTCTACCTTCACCTTGTGGTATTCTAAACATCTTGCAATGAAATTAGTGATATCTTGCTTCATTCCAATCCAATACATCCTTTTCATGTTTTTCATTATTTTTGACCCTCTTAGATGAGTAGAATAGGGAGAATTATGTACCTCTTGCATAATTAATCTCCTCAGGTCACCTATTTTGGGTATAACTACTCTATATTTAAAGCATAAATATATATATTTTATGTTGAAATATTTATTCTCTTTAGGATTTCTCTCAGTTTTATCTTGGATTTCTATGCAATACGGGTCTTATAGGTACATTTTATTGACCCTATCCATCAAGTCTATATGGCTCTGGGTCAATGCGACTATGCGCCTTCTCCTACTTGAGGCATCTACAATATTATTCTCTTTTTCTTTGATATACTCAATACCAAATTTGCATTCAGCTAATAACTCTACCCATCTTCTTTGTCTTGTGTTCAACATAGGTTGGGTAAAAATATACCTCAGACTTTGATGGTATGTTCTTAGCTCAAATGGTATGCCCAAAAAATAATATCTCTAAACCTTTAGGGCATGCACAATTGTTGTCAATTCTAGATCATGTGTAGCATATTTTATCTCGTGCTTCTTTAGTTTTCTAGACTTGTAGGATACTATAGCCTCTTTCTAAGACAATAACCCACCCAAAACTTCTAGGGAAGCATTTGTACACATGGTAAAAATCCCAAGAGGATTTGGTATTTTGAGAATTAATGTTGTTTCTAACTTATTTTAAAGCCTCAAATGTAGCCTCACACTTATCTGTCCATTTGAACTCTTTCCCCTTGTAGACACAAAAACCTAGGCATCCACAAAACCTCATTTGCATCCTACATCACAACCCTGCATAATAAAAATTATATACCTAAGTCAAAACTTAGGTGTATAAAATCCTGCACATTATCCTATTTTCCATATTTTTAATAAATTTGGAAAATCAACCTAGGATAAGCTGCCTAATCAATAGACATGTGTCCTAGCAACCTCACTACCCCACCTTACCACATATCACCCACTTATGTCCCCATTGTCCCTTCACATGGGACATCCCTTACACCTCACTCCACTTGCAGCCACATCACCCCAGTTAAGTGAGACACCATGGGTGAATCACTCTAATTACCCCTTCCATTTGGTAGCCTTGGATTGCCACTTGGACATCTTGGCTTGCCACCTCCCTTTTTTTTCCAAAACCCTAAAGGGCCTATAAAGGCACCTTCACCCCACCAACCAAAAAAGGCTAAGAATATATACCATCAAGATGCTTAAATAGCACTAGGAGCTCGCATGCATCCCGAGGAGACCAGAGATATAAATCCTCAAAGTCCATTTTTGGAGCCTTCTACCATTCAGTCGAAACCACCTGTCTATGGTTACATAGTTGAAAATGCCCTTGTGTGGTTTTCTCATCGCCCGTACATGTTTGACCAGCCCAAACCATACATTTGTGGTTGCTCAGAACCAAAAAAACATGATGCGCATAGATCAGTAAGTTTAATTTTAGCAAGAAGTGCTTGAGGGGGTTGAACAACATCTCCAAACAAAAAGTTGTTTGTGATTTGGTTCGTGTGCATTCTCCGGATGTGGTGTTTATTTAGGAGACTAAATTGGCTATTGATAGTATGTTCAGTATTGCTCCCAAGTTGTGGAGAAGGGGGCAATGCCAGTTTCTAGGTGCATGTGGATATGCTAGTGGTGTTGCTTGTTTATGGGATCCGGTTAAGATATCCCCTCTTACTTGGATTTCTAGCAGATGGTCTATTTTGATGGTCGAGCATGATAATGAATCTGGTGAAACCATCCTACTTACAAATGTGTATGCTCCTATTGATTACAATGGTAAAGTGAATTTGTGGGAGCACATTTGCTTTGTGAGAAGTTTGGTTCCCCTGTACCCATGGATTTTGGCTAGAGACTTCAACTCTATCACTTGTCTGGAGGAGAAACGTGGTGGGGTGGACCGTCTCGAGCCTTTTTATTCTATCTTCAATGCTCATATCTAGGCCCTAAAATTGGTTTAAATCAAGCTAGATAATGGGATATTTACTTGGCACAATAGAAGGTGTGGGGAAGCTTCCATATCAGAGAGACTGGATAGGTTTTTGATATCCAGTTATTGGATGGGTAATAACAAAAATGCTAGTTCTATGATTCTGGAGGGTAGGGGATCTGATCATTGGCCTATCAAACTCTCTGCTTTGGAGTTAGGGCTAAAAAATAATTCCTCCTTTAAGTTTCAACTTATGTGGCTTCGTGATCCTAAGATTCATGATTTCATGCGAGGCTGGTGGACCACTGGAAAACCTCCTCATGGCACCGCTATGTATTCCTTTATGAAGTGACTATAATTTGTAAAACATAAATTGAAGAGATGGAATAGACTGAATTTTGGGAACCTTTCCTTGGCTAAGCTAGCAGCTCTTAGGAGGATGGAAGAAGCTTCAAGGAAGATTAGAGATTAGGGATTCATGAAGGAGCTTCTTGTTGAGGAATCTGAGGCTGTGAAAGACCTTACTGAATGGGAACTGAGGGAAGAAATTTTTTGGAAATAAAAAGCTTGAGTAGATTGGCTTCAGGAAGGGGATATGAACACAACCTTCTTTTATAACTCAGTTAAGGCTCACCGTAATGGTAACCTGATTACCTCTCTTATGAATTCTTAGGGTGCCCTACTCTCTTCTTTTAGGGATATTTTAGAAGAGACTAAGAGGTATTTTTCCTCTCTCTTCAAGGAGGACTCCCTATCAGATGATGAGAATGAAAAGATTATTCTAAACTATATTCCAGCTATTATTTCTAGAGAGATGAATGAGCACTTGATGGGTCCAATTTCCCTTGAGGAGTTGGAAAATGTTGTATTAAATATGAAAAAAGGAAAATCCCTAGGCCCAGATGGATTCCCGATTGATTTTTATCAAGAGTTTTGGGATTTAATCAAATTTGATCTTTTGGAGGTGGTCCATGAGTCCCAAAAGAACAAACAGATGCTAAGGGCCCTAAATGCTACCTTTGTGGTGCTTATACCCAAAAAAGAGGGAGCAAATTCCTTGGATATGTTCAGGCCTATTGCTTTCTACAATGTTGTGTTTAAGATCATCACAAAAATTATTGCTGAGAGGCTAAAGATATGGTTGAGCAATGAGGAGCAAGGAGGGTTTGTTGATGGCCGAAAAATCTTGGATGGGGTTGTTATTGCTACAGAAGCTATTCACTCGATGGAAACTTCTAAGGAGAAAACTATGTTCATTAAGTTGGACATGGCCAAAGCTTATGATCGGGTCAGATGGTCCTTTCTTCAAAAAGTTCTTGCTGCTTTTGGATTTAAGGAGGAATGGATTAGATGGGTGATGAGTTGTGTTTCTTCTTCCTCATTCTCTATTCTTGTTAATAATGAGCCATCAGAGTTGTTTGAGGCCTCAAGGGGATTGAGGCAAGGAGATCCTTTATCTCCTTATTTGTTTATCATTATAGCGGAAGGGTTGGGAAGATTGCTCAAGTCTCAAGTCATGCAGGGTCTCATTCAAGGGTGGAAGTGGGATAGTAGTTTGCCACCTCTTTCCCACCTTCAATTTGTTTATGATACTACTTTGTTGGGAGTTGCCACTATCAGGGAAGTTGGCAATATTAGACAGTCTCTTGAAATATATCTTGGTGCTTCTAGAAAACTTGATTAATGAGGACAAGTCTTCTATTTTCTTCTTCAATACCCCTCCTCTTATTCAAGCCAAGATTGCTCTGCATTCTAAGATTTCAAGTTGGGACTCTGCCCTTCATTTATCTTGGTATTCCAATTTCATCTCATTCTCTGCCTAGATCTTCTTGGTAGTCTATGCTTGATAAGTTTATAAGGAAGGTGAATCACTAGAATTTCAGATGGCTATCCACTGTAGGTAGAGTGTTGCTTTTAAAATCTGTTGTTCAAGCTTTACCCATTTATAGATGTTTTGTACAAATAGCTCCCTCTCACTTCATAAAGGACATGGATGCTTTGTCAAGATAGTTTTTATGGTCTAGAAAACTTGATCAATCTAAATGGAGTTTGGTTAGGTGGGATTCTATATGTAGGCTGGTGCAAGAGGGAGGCCTTGGGTTGTAACAGACAACTCTTTTTGGGTAGGCCTACAAAACTTTATTGGAGATGGTGTACCTCTCAAGATCAGATTTGGGCTAAAATATTATCTTGTAAATACTTGAGAGGTATTTATGAGGCTAATATCCCTAGAGTCAGCTTGGTTGGAAAAGGTTCAGTTATCTGGGACACTATAAAAAGAGGAGCTAATTTAATCAAGTAGGGTTTGTTTTGGATTTGCAATCAAGGATCAAATGCTCTTTTTTGGGAGGATTCTTGGGATGGCCACCCTCCTATATTGAATCAATATCCTAGGTTATGTTCCCTAAGCATTTTTTTCTTGGAAGCAAGTTGGTCTCATGTGGAGGACTTTAAAAAAATCCAGTCTTTTGGAAATATGGAGATGTACAGGTGGAAAGATCCATAAGAATGGACCTAGGGGGACTGGCCAAGGACAAAGAGGTGCTTGCTCTTATTCTTATGAGGAGGCCTTGTTCTTCATTGAGGGGTAAAGATATTCTATATTGGAACCCTGATCCTAAGGGAACCTACTCGATAGCCTATGGTTATCAGGTTCTTGATAAGCAAAAGTATGGGAGTCTTCCTATCACTTGGTCAAAAAAGGTGTGGAACAAATTTTCCTGGCCAAAATGTAACTTCTTTCTCTGGTTGGTAGCTCATAATAAATGCCTCACTTGGGATAATGTGAGAAAGAGGGGATTTCAAGGTCCCTCTTTTTGTATCCTTTGCAGTAAGAATGAGGATGACTCTTCTTATTTATTTTTCCAATGCTCCTTTTCCAGAGACATTTGGCACCATTGGTGGAGTGCTTGGAACCATCCATGTTTTCATATGCTGTCCATGGTGGAGTTTTGGAGTAGTTTGGGCAGACCTCCGACCAAGGCCCCCTTCCTTTGGGTGGCTTGGAATTTGGGCCCTTCTTGCATCATCTGGTAAATTTGGCTTGAACAAAATTGACGCATATTTTAGGGTAGTTATTTGGTTGTTCAATAGATTTGGCAAAGGATCCTGTATATGGTTCAGGAAACCATCCATAGCAAATGTGATGTGGACCCTCTTTTGGATTCTAGGGAGGAGAAGGTACAACAAGCCCTTGGTCTCTTTAGGGATGGTGTGAACTCTTCTAGCCCTAGTAGGGTTCCTCAGCTCAGCAAGAAGGTTAGAAGAGATGGTAGGTGGAGGCCACCCCCTAGAGGAGTTTTAAAAATTAATACTGATGGATCATCCAGGGGTAATCCTGGACATGCTGGCATTGGCGGTGTTGGAAGAGATTCTATTGGTGGTGTCAATTTTTTTTTTCCATTTATAAAGGTGTTCACTCCAACAATTTTATGGAATCTCTTGCAATTCTTGAGGCCTTGCAGAGGGGGTTTTATCTTGGTTGGCATAGGATTATCTACGAGTCTGAATCTCAAATTGTGGTTAATATTTTAAACAATAAAAGGGTGGAGGAAGTTAATTGGCAGTTGGCCTCAGTAGCTATTTAGATTATCAAAATGAGTGAAGAGTTTGAATTTATATCCTTTGTGCACATTCCAAGGGAATGGAATGTGGTTGTTGATTACCTAGCCAAAAGGGCTTCTAAGCTGCTGGATCCTTGGAGTATTGATAATTGGGAGAGTCTCCTGTCTGGGGACTCTCAATGCTTGTGGGAGTTGATCCACAAGGATGTACAGACTTAATGTGGTTTGTTCTTGTTGTCTTTTCTAGGTGTCATTCTAGTCTAGTGGTTTTAGCTTGTTTGGCTATTTATTTGAGTCTTGGTTGGAAGCTCAGTTATACTCTGTAATCCAGACTTTTTATCAATAAATTTTTACCCCTTTATTTAAAAAAAAGTTTGATTTTAGCAAGACATCCAATTCAATTTTCTATGTTTTTTGCAACTTTTGTTTGAGGGTTTTATTGAATGGTTTTCATTCTTGTATACAGGTGCTACTAAACCCCCATTTGACTTTTCATGTGTGTAGAAAACAATTATCTTGGAAATCTATTGAAGCTGGAGTGGTCCTATTGGTGGATATCAGAAGCCCACTCACCCTTTAAAGATGTACCTAAGGAGCGAAGAACACACAAGCTTGTTGAAGATTTTGAAGAACCACATTATCAAAGTATTGTAATAAGAAAAGAGGATAAAGCATTGTAACATTATCCCCAACACACTTGGGGTAATTTAAAAATCATTGTAAAATTGGGAGGTTTTGTTTTTTTTTAAAGTATCATTATTTTTTTTTTTTTTTTTTTTTTTTTTTTTTTTTTTTTTTTTTTTTTTTTTTTTTTTTTTGTTTTTTTTTTTTATTTGGGTTTTTTTGTTTTTTTTTTTTTTTTTTTTTTTTGCTTTCCCCCCCCCCCCCCCCCCCCCCCCCCCCCCCCCCCCCCCCCCCCCCCCCCCCCCCCCCCCCCCCCCCCCCCCCCCCCCCCCCCCCCCCCCCCCCCCCCCCGCCCCCCCCCCCCCCCCCCCCCCCCCCCCCCCCCCCCCCCCCCCCCCCCCCCCCCCCCCCCCCCCCCCCCCCCCCCCCCCCCCCCCCCCCCCCCCCCCCCCCCCCCCCCCCCCCCCCCCCCCCCCCCCCCCCCCCCCCCCCCCCCCCCCCCCCCCCCCCGCCCCCCCCCCCCCCCCCCCCCCCCCCCCCCCCCCCCCCCCCCCCCCCCCCCCCCCCCCCCCCCCCCCCCCCCCCCCCCCCCCCCCCCCCCCCCCCCCCCCCCCCCCCCCCCCCCCCCCCCCCCCCCCCCCCCCCCCCCCCCCCCCCCCCCCCCCCCCCCCCCCCCCCCCCCCCCCCCCCCCCCCCCCCCCCCCCCCCCCCCCCCCCCCCCCCCCCCCCCCCCCCCCCCCCCCCCCCCCCCCCCCCCCCCCCCCCCCCCCCCCCCCCCCCCCCCCCCCCCCCCCCCCCCCCCCCCCCCCCCCCCCCCCCCCCCCCCCCCCCCCCCCCCCCCCCCCCCCCCCCCCCCCCCCCCCCCCCCCCCCCCCCCCCCCCCCCCCCCCCCCCCCCCCCCCCCCCCCCCCCCCCCCCCCCCCCCCCCCCCCCCCCCCCCCCCCCCCCCCCCCCCCCCCCCCCCCCCCCCCCCCCCCCCCCCCCCCCCCCCCCCCCCCCCCCCCCCCCCCCCCCCCCCCCCCCCCCCCCCCCCCCCCGCCCCCCCCCCCGCCCCCCCGCCCCCCCCCCGCGCCCCCCCCCCCCCCCCCCCCCCCCCCCCCCCCCCCCCCCCCCCCCCCCCCCCCCCCCCCCCCCCCCCCCCCCCCCCCCCCCCCCCCCCCCCCCCCCCCCCCCCCCCCCCCCCCCCCCCCCCCCCCCCCCCCCCCCCCCCCCCCCCCCCCCCCCCCCCCCCCCCCCCCCCCCCCCCCCCCCCCCCCCCCCCCCCCCCCCCCCCCCCCCCCCCCCCCCCCCCCCCCCCCCCCCCCCCCCCCCCCCCCCCCCCCCCCCCCCCCCCCCCCCCCCCCCCCCCCCCCCGCGCCCCCCCCCCCCCCCCCCCCCCCTGTGCCCCCCCGCGGGCGCCCCCCGCCGGCCGCGGCGGCGGGCCCCCCGCCGCCCCCCCCGCCGCGCCCCGCCCGCCCCCCCCCCCCCCCCCCCCCCCCCCCCCCCCCCCCCCCCCCCCCCCCCCCCCCCCCCCCGCCCCCCGCGCCGCGCGGGGCGGGGGGGCGCGGGGGGCGGCGGGCTCGGGGGGGGGGGGGGGCCGGGGGGGGGGGGCCCGTGCCCCCCGTGCGCCCCCCCCCCCCCGCGCCCCCCGCGCCCCCGCGCGCCCCCCCCCCCCCCCCCCCCCGCCCGCGCGCCCCCCCGCCCCCCGCGCGCGCGCGTGCGCGCGCGCCCCCGCGGGCGGCGCTGTGCGGCGGCGCGGTGCGCGCGCTGCGGGTTCGTTGTTTTAATTTATTATTATGTGTGTGTGTTTTTGGGTGTGTTTTTGGGGGGGGCTGGGGGGGGGGTGTGGGCGCGCGCCCGCCGCCGCCCGCGCCGCGCGCGCCCCCCCCCGCTGCCCCCGCCCGTCCCCGCGCGCGCCCCCCCCCCCCCCTTCGCCCCCCCCGTGTGGCGCCTCCCCATCGCGCGCGGGCCCCGGCGCGGGGGCGGGGGCGGGGGGGGGGGGGGAGGGGGGGGAGGGAGGGGGGGGGCGGGAAGGGGGAGGGGGGAGAGGGGAGGGAAGGGGGAGGGGGGGGGGCGGGGGGGGGGGGGGAGCGGGTGGTGGGGGCGGGGCTGGGGCGGGCGCGGCCGCGCCCCGCGCGCCCCCCCCCCCCCCCCCCCCCCCCCCCCCCCCCCCCCCCCCCCCCCCCCCCCCCCCACCCCCCCCCCCCCCCCCCCCCCCCGCCCCCCCCCCCCGCCGCGGCCGGGGCGGCGGCGCCGCCGGCGGCGGCGCGCCCGCGCCCCCCCCCCCCCCCCCCCCCCCCCCCCCCCCCCCCCCCCCTCTCTGTGGTGTGTGGTGTGAGGTTGGGAGGGAGGAAGAAAAAAAGAGAGAGGGGCGCCCGAGTGTGCGCCCCTGCGGGGTGTGGGGGTGGGGGGGGGGGGGGGGGGAGGGGTTGGGGGAAATGGTTGGGGTTTTTTTAGGGGGGGGGGGGGGGAAGGGGGGGGGGGGGGGGGGCGGGGCCCGGGGGGGGGGGGGGGCGGGGGGGGCGCGGGGCGGGGGGGGGGGGGGGCGCGCGGGGGGGGGGGGGGGGGGAGCGCGCGCGCGGCCCGCGCCCCCGCGTCTCCCGCGTGGCGCCCGCGCCGAGGGGGGGGGGGGGGGGGGGGGGGGGGGGGGGGGGGGGGGGGGGGGGGGGCGGGGGAGGGGGGGGGGGGGGGGGGGCGGCGCGGGGGGCGCGCGCGCGGGGGGGCGGCGCGCGGGCGCGGGCCGCCGGGGCCCGCCCCCCCCCGCGCCCCCCCCCCCCCCCCCCCCCCCCCCCCCCGCGCGGCCGCCGGGCGCGCGCCGGCGCGCGGCCGGGCGCGCCGCGCCGCGCCCCCGCGGGGCGCCACGCGACCCCCCCCCCCCCGCGCCGCGCCGCGAGACACCGACACACAGCCACCGAGGCGAGCATGACGAAACGCGCGCCCCCCCCCCCCCCGCCGCGGGGGGCGCGGCGGCGGGGGGGGCGGGGCGCCCGCGCGCGCGGGCGCGAGAGGGAGAGAGAGGGGGGGCGGGGGCGGGCCCGCCCGCGGCCCGGGGCGGGCGGGGGGGGGGGGGGGCGGCGGAAGCCGGGGGGGCGCGCGGCCGGGGGGCGGGCCCCCCCCCCCCCCCCCCCCCCACCCGGCGCGCCCCCCCCCGCCCCCCCCCCCCCCCCCCCCCCCCCCCCCCCCCGCGCGCCGGGGCCCCCCCGCCCGCCGGCGGGGGGCGGGGGGGGGCGCGCGGCGGCGGGGGGGGGGGGCGGGGGGGGCCGCCCCTCGCCCCCCCGCCGGGGGGGGGGGGAGAGAGGAGAGACACGACCCGCCCCCCCCAGCAGGGGGGGGGGGGGGGGGGGGGGGGGGGGGGCCGCGCGCCGCCAGAGAGAGAGAGGGGGGGGGGGGCCCCGCGCGCGCCGGGAGGGCGGCGGCGCGCCGGCGGAGGGGGGCAGGGAGGGCGCCGCGCGGGGGGGGGGGCGGGGGCGCCCCCCCCCCCCCCCCCCCCCCCCCCCCGCGGGCGCCCCCCCCCCCCCCCCCCCCCCCCCCCGCGGGGGGGGGGGGGGCGGGGGGGGGGGGCCGCCGCCGGGCGGCCCCGCGCGCCCCCGCGCGCCCCCCCCCCCCCCCCCTATTCCCCCCCCCCAAAAAACCCCCCCCCCCCCCCCCCCCCCCAAAGCGGCGCCCCCCCCCCCCCCAACCCCCCTCCCCTTTTCCACCAAAAACCACCAACCCCCAACAACCCCTCAAACCTAACCCCCCAACTCACCACCAATTTTATCGTAGATAGGGTCACCTATCCGAGAAGATCCATCACCAAGTGAACCATCACATCCATCTAAACTGCATACCACCATTGAAGCATCCACTTCATCATCTGAACCATCCACATCCTAGCCGACTCAAGTTGCAGTTCATCTCGCTAATCTAGGTATTGGTGAGTACATAGATGAGAGTATCATAGTAACACCACCTATCCAATTAGTTAGAGAGTATGGTTGCCTGCATGACCCACCTTTAGCTATAGGTGTAGTGTACACTATGGATTCCTAGCCAAATAGGATCAAATTTATATGGGGGAGTGGATTCTTCATCCAATCCACCTCCTCCTAATGAGGAACCCATACAAAAATTCGGTGTCAATCTAGAATATTTGTCCAACCTATATTTTCCCTTGTGATATTTTTGTAGGGTTAGCTGGTAGGGATTTGGTCTCAAATGACATGAATAGAGTCCACATCACATCATTGATTTACAATATCAAGAAGTTCATGATCGCTCTGGCTTAGGATATAGGTCATCAAACTCAAACTCTCCTTTCGAGCATACATTTCAATGACTCATCTTAGAGTATGAAGAAGAGGATAAGGAGAGTGAACCCAGTGATGATAGTAATGATGAGTACGTGGACCCTGACTTTGCACCTTATTTACATGAGGCCTTTCCAAAAATATGACCGCATATCGACATGATCAATTAAATATTCGATGTTGACTATGAGGAAGACTTTGGAGAGGAATTTGATGTCCTATCTATCACCTTCAATGATTTCAAATATGTGGCCCCCATAGTGTCCATTGATGACAAAAATGAGTACTACATCAGAAATTTTCTATCAATCAACCCATATTTTGGTTGCTCCTGCCGAGAGAACAACCTGAGCAAACTTTAAAAAACAAATTTATATGCATGTCTTAAAAAAATAATAAAACAACAAAAAGCAAAATAAAATTAACATACACATTGCATTTTAATACATCCATTCATGCATTCCAATTCCACTACAATTACACAGTTATACCATTTGTATTTCATACATCCATCCATGCATTCTACCAATATTTTATAGATGCATTCTAGGCATATGTTCATACCATTCATCATGTTAGGGATCATTTGGTTAATTTGGATGATTGCTAGTCCACTCACGTCTTGTTGCCTTAATCAGGGGCACCTTACATCAAACATCACTCATCCATCCATCAAAAGAAATAATTTGTAGCTTTCCTTATAATATTTGATGATTAAGGTGTTCACATAAATTAGGATAGATATCGTATAATTGTTAGAAATAATGATTATGTAGCCACTGACTATTTTGTATGCACCTTTTAATTTTCAAAATCTTGCAATGAAAGTATCGCAAAACCTTACTACCATATCAATCCATAAGCAAAGCCCAAATGTTTTCAATCACTCAGCCATTTCTAGTGTTTTGAGCAACCTCGATTCAAAAATCAAATAATCTTTAGAAACAATAAGATGTTCATTGTCAATCAAGTTTTCTCTTGGACCATGCACATCAAAAACACATTAAACATTGTGAATCTTGGAATAACAAAGTTAAAAGTTGCTATTGCCATAAAGTGAAAGTTTTCCCTTGTTCATCCAATTATGTGCATGGTCTAGAATGCTAAGAGCTGAAAAAAGGACAACTCCACCTTCATCCCCCCCCCAAAAAAAGTAAAATTTCTTGCTCTTCCTCAAAATGAGCAAGTATCCCAACAACATTCAAAAAGAAATAAAAATCCCTTGCTCTTCATCAAAGTGAGCAAGTATATGAAAATCATTCCAAAACCAATAAAAATTCCCTTGTTCTTCCATAAAAAGATCCAGTATACCAAAAAAAACATCTCAAAGCAATACAATTCCCTTGCTCCTCCTCAAAATGAGCAAGTATCCAAAAAGCAATAAAAATCCAATTTGCTCCAACACAAATATGGGCAAACTCAAAAATAATATCCCCAAATTCTAATGAAATAAAATAAGGGGAAGGAGCTTGAATCCCCTAGAACTCTTAGTGTCTCAAAAACTGTGGGGTGATCCTCATTACAACAATGGGTTGAATGAAACTTGCCTGGAAATGGGGTATCCTTACGTGTGGTGCCATGTCTGTCACATTAGTGACCTTCTTTTGTACAGACCTATGGCCTCTCATGGATGAGCTAGCTTATTGGCATAAGTTACAATTGATTAGTTTGACCTAACTCATAATGGGGAATGAATAATCATTGCACACATAGCTAGTCCTCCAAAAATTTGAAACCACTAGGACAACCTTGGCATCATAAAGATTTGCGAAATTATAGATAATTTTGTTCAAGGTCACTAGAATATTTAAGTCTTTGCAAAACAATCACAGATCATTTATCCAAACCATCTATACTCATTTGCATTAGTAAATCTCATTATACATTCCATATATAAATACCACATGTCAATGCCCCTGATTAAGTGATGAGAATATAGTTGATCAATAAAAAGTCTATAACATACCAAATGACCATTACAACATAGCATTCATCATTCATTTAGTTCAATTACTACATCATTTCATATGCATCCATACATATAATAAAACAAAAAAGCAACAAAAAAAACACAAATAATCACCCTCTCAAAATAACCAAATCCATCACATGCATCATCATCAAACATCATAATCATCATCATCATCATCATCATCATCATCATCATCACATGCATTACCACATCAACATCATCATCATCATTAAGTGAACCTTGTATCTAGTGCATTACCCTACATACCTGGCGATTGCAGTGATTGCTAATCCATGCAATCTAGTAGAATGGGTGGCTCACCATAAGGATACTAAAACATTCAACATAATCACATGCAACATTAAAATAGTTGAAACCTCAATATTTTAGTATGGCTCTATTAAGGCTAATTTGCACGAGGTTGTCCTTAAGATCTATTTCATTGGGTTACAAAAGCAGAAACAACCAATCACAATTTGGTAACAATCAACAATCACTCAAGTATCGAATTCCCAGTGCAATGGTTCCTAACACAGGAATTCCTAAAAGTAGCAGGACCCTCGAAACTCCCAATGTGGTTGGTGATTTTACCACAACATTTTGCACATCATCAAAACCAAAGGTAAATTTACAAAAACACAAACCATCCCAAACTTGGGGTATCAAGTTGATTTCAATGTCATACATTTGCATACATCACATCAACATCATTTAATCATCCACCTCCTTTCATCATCCACATTTGATCAATTGGCTCGTGGGTTTCATTATTTACCTATTCATTAATTGAGGGGGTAAGCAAACAAATCAAAATTTTCAAAAAAAAATTATTCATTCTTATGCATCGAGAAGATTTGAGTCCATCCATCCAATAAAGACAGGTTTCATTTATTTTTGCACCACATTGTGTTTTACAAAACATAGTCCAAAAAGGGGCATCTGTAGACACAAAAACCTAGGCATCCACAAAAACTCATTTGCATCCCACATCACAACATTGCATAATAAAAATTATATACCTAAGTCAAAACTTAGGTGTATAAATCATGCACATTATCTTATTTTCTAATTTATAATAAATCTAGAAAATCAGCCTAGGATACCCTACCTAATCACTAGACATGTGTCCTATCCACCTCACTATCCCACCTTACCACATCTCACCCACTCATGTTCCCCTTGTCCCTTCACATGGGACATCCCTTACACCTCACTCCACTTGTAGCCACATCATCCCAGTTAAGTGAGACACCTTGGTGATGGGTTGTGTTGTCTTTCTTGACCTTAGTGTTCTGCTTAGGTTTGCTTGTTTTTTCTAGCAATTATATTGAGTGGTTTTCTACTGCCTTGTGGGCACTGTTGTTCTGTTGTTTTAGGTGTTGTTGCGTGTGACTCAGTGGGTGTGGCTTCAGTTGCTTGGATTTTAGTTGTTTACTAGGTTGTGTTTTTTTGCCTTTGTGTTTGGGTTGGTGTGATAATCTGTTTCTGGGTTGGTTTGTTTTTGGGCTTGTGCTTTTGTTTGTTATGCTTTGTTGGTTTTCTTTTTGGTTGTGTTTGTTTGTGGTTGTGGGTGGGGTGGGTGGTTTTTGGTTTTTTGGGTGGTTTGCCCGGGTTGACTTGGAGGGGTTCTTCACTGTTTTTTGCTTGTGTTGGGTGGTTTTGTCTGGGGGTTGGTGGTGGTCTGGTTGGGGTTTGCCCTTTGGTTTGGGCTTGGAGGCTGCTGGTTGTGTGCTTGTGGTGTTGTGTTGGGTTTGGGGGTTGGGGTGTTGTTTGTTTTTTGGTTACCGTTTTTTTTTTTTTGTGTGGTTTGTTTTTTTTTTTGTTTTTTTTTTTCTTTTTTCCCTCTAAGGGGAATTTCGGTGAGAAGATGTTGGGCCTTAGGGGGAACACGTGAGCTAGGCGCAGGCGTGCAATAGGCTGGCACGCGCGCCCTTAGGGCTGACGTGCGGTAGTGACTTAGGTCGACTAGCTCCGGGGAATTGTCGTGGAAAGATGAGTCGGGACGTGGGGTTTATTTTGGGTAAAGGAGGGGGCGAGGTGCGGGATCGGGAATATTTTGATGTTAGGCAGAATTTTGTGTGGAGTGAGGACAATTGGGGTAATTTTTTTTGGTTGTTTGTGTATGGGTTTTTTGTTTTTTTTTTTTTTTGTGTGTTTTTTTTTTTTTTTTTTTTTGTTTTTTTTTTTTTGTTTTGTTTTTTTTGTTTTTTTTTTTTTTTTCTTTTTTGTTTTTTTTTTGTTGGGTTTTTTTTTTGGGTTGTTGGGTGTTTTTTTGGGGGGGGGGGGGGGTTGGGGGGGGGGGGGGTGTTGTTGTGGGGGGGGGGGGGGTGTGGGGGGTGGTGGGGGGGTTGTGTTTTTGGTTGGGGGGTTGGGGTGTGGGGGTTGGGTTGGTTTGTTTTTGTGGGGGTGGGGGTGGGGGGGGGGGTTGGGGGGGGGTGGGGGGGGTGGTGGGGTTTTTTTGTGGGGGGGGGGGGGGTGGGGGGGGGGGTGGGGTGGTTGGGTGTTTGGTTGTGTGTTGGGGTGGGTTGTGGTGTGTTGGGGGGTGTTGGGGTGGGGTGGTTGGGGGGGGGGGGGGGGTGTGGGGTGGGGGGTGGGGGGTGTGGGGGGGGGGGGGGTGGTTTGGTGGGGTGTGGGGTGTGTGGGTTGGGGGTGTTTGTGGTGGGTGGGTGGGGGTGGGTTGGGTTTTGTGGTGGTGGTGGGTTGGTGTTTGGTGGGGTTGGGGGGGGGGGTGGGGGGGGGGGGGGTGGGGTGGGGTGGGTGGGGTGGGTGGTGGGGGGGGTTGGGGGGGGTTGGGGTGGGGGGGGTGGGGTTGGTGTTGGGTGGGGGGGTGGGGGGTGGGGGGGGGGGTGGTGTGGGGGTGGTTGGGGGGGGGTGTTGTTTTGTGGTGGGGGTGTGGGTGGGTTGGGGGTGGTGGGTGGGTTGGTGGGTGGGGGGGGGGTGTTGGGGGGGTGTTGGGGGTGGGGTGGTGGGGGTGTTGGGTGGGTTGGGGTGGTGGGGGTTGGGTTTTGGGGTGGGGTTGGTGGGGGGGGGTGGGTGGGGGGGTGGGGTGGTGTGGGGGGGGTTGGGGTTTGGGTGTGTGTGTGTGGTGGGGGGTGGGGGGGGTGTGGGGTGGTGTGGGGGGGTGGTGTGGGTGGGGTGGGGGGGGGTGGGGGGTGTGGGTGGGTTGGTGGGTGGTGGGTTGGGTGGTTTGGTTTTTTTGTTTTTGGGGGGTTTTTTTTGTTTTGGTGGTTGAGTTTTGTGTTGGTGTTTTTTTTTTTGGTGTTTTGGTTGTTTGGTTTTGTGTTGTTTTTGGGTTTTTTTTTGTGGTGTTTGTTGTTTTTGGGTTTGGTTATGTGGTTTTGAGTTTTTTGTTTTGTTTTGTGGGTGGTTGTTTTGTGGTGTTTGGGTTTTTTTGTGGTGTGGGTGTTGTGTTGGTTTTTTTTGGTGTTGTTTTTTTTTTGGTTGGGTCTGTTTTTGTGGGAGGTGTGGGTTGTGTTGTTTTTTGTTGTAGTTTAGTTGGTTTGTTGTTTTTTTGTTTTTGAAGTGGTTTTTTATGATTGTGGGCTAGTTGTTTGTTGTTTTTAGAGTGTTAGTTAGCAGTGTGAATCAAAGTAGGAAGTGTGTGTTAGTTAGCTAAAATGGTCTTCTAGTTAGTATTTAATTAGAAGTTTACGTGCATTTTTTTGCACTTTGTAGTTTTGGGTTAAGCGTGTGAATCAAATCCATGATTTCATGGGTTGGTTATGTATTTTGGGCCATTAGTGCCTATATAATGATTTGTAAATAATAGAACTCTTAGTTGGATTTTCATCCTTTTCAGGTGACTCACTCTAATTGCTCCTTCCATTTGGCAGTCCTGGATTACCACTTGGTAATCCTGGCTTGCCACCTCCCTTTTCCTCCAAAACCCTAAGGGGCCTATAAAGGCACCTTCACCCCACCAACCAAAAAAGGTTGAGAAAATATACTATTAGGCTATCGAAATAGTACTAGGAGCTTGCATGCATCTCGAGGAGACCAAAGATCTAAAGCCCCAGAGTCCATTTTTGGAGCCTTCTACCATTCAACCAAAACCACCCATCTGTGGTTACACAGTCAAAACCACCCTCGTACGATGTCCTCATCGCCCATCCATGTTTAACAAGCCCAAACAACACATCCATGATTACTCAAAACCAAGAAAATACGACACATAGATCAGTAAGTTTAATTTCAGCAAGGCATCTAGTTCGATTTTATCTATTTTTTGTAATTTTTATTTGAGGGTTTTATTACATGGTTTTCATTCTTGTATACAGGTGCTACTAAACCCTTGTTTACCTTTTCATGTGTGTAGGAAATAGGTATATTAAAGAGCTATTGAAGCTAGAGTGGCCCCATTACTGGATATCAGAAGCCCACTCACCCTTTGAAGTTGTAGTTGAGGAGCAAAGAACACACAAGCTTGTTGAAGATTTGGAAGACCCCCATTATCAAAGCATTGTAATCAGAAGAGATAAAGCATTGTAACATTACCCCCAACACATTTGGGGCAATTCAAAAATCATTGTAAAATCAGGAGGTTCAGGCTCCCCTGTATCAATATAAAGAATCAATTTTTGCAATCTCTCTTTTCTATGTTATATCTTTGTTTGTGTTCAGTTATTTTGGTTACACCTCTTTTTTTGAAGATTGGTGATGATAGAATAGGTAACCTTGGAGTAATCTCTCACAAAATTCCTATAATAGCCAATGAGTCCTATGAAACTCCTGACTTATATCACATTTTTTGACAAAGACCAACTTAATATAGCCTCAGTTTTCTTTGGATCCACAACAATTCCCTCTATCAAGATGATGTGTCCCAAATATTGCACCTATAGGGTTTAAAATTCACACTTGGACAATTTCCCATATAGCCGGTTTGATAGGGATTAGTAGCATTTATTTTTAATAAGTTGTTAGTTTTTGTAATGGTTAAGGTTTTACTATCATTAATACAACTTTATTCGTAACCTATGCTTTATAATGCATATTTATAGGCATATTTTGATATTGTAATGCAGTTTTTGTTAGAGTAGATTGTTTACCTTAGCTCATGTTAACCTAGGTAATTTATTTTCCTTTTATTTAGTTATTCCATGTATTTTCCCCACCCACTTATGTGTGGATATTTCATTTATCTTATTTAGATATTATGAGATGTTACATATTTATTTCTTATATATTATGGGGATATTTTTAGGTTTGATTATTCCTAAGAGTTGTGGGGATATTTTTAGGTATATTTGGAGGGTTGATATTCTTTCTCTTCATAACGGTTATTGATCTATGGACCATATCACTTATTCCTTTTGTACGATGGATATTTATCCTTAGCTTGATCCTACCACTATGGTTGATCATTCTTGCCTATATAAGCAAGGCACCTTCATTGTACTCATTGAGAAGTTCCATTTTCATATATAATATATGATATTGTTGCTCTTTGTTTTGCATATCTATTTGTAAGCTTGTGCTATCAATTTGTTTTCAAATTCTTGTTTTGGTTTAATGTGGTGTTTATTTAACACTTGAGATACTTGTATCTTGGAATGATCTGAATATCATTCCTTTCATGGCATCAGAGTAATATGTGTTGCAGTCATCCATTTGTGAGTGTTGTGTAGTTGTTTCTCTTGCAAGTTTGAAGATTGGTGTGGAAGCTTCAGTTTTTGTGATCGGGTCCTTTGTGGAGTTTTTTGGCAAGTTTGTGTATCTCCTTACATTGTAATATCATCATCAGCATTCTAAAATCTCTTTTACCCATACTGTAATAGCCTCATTCCCTTGGATCTGTCCAAAGCATTTTTTTCTTGAGCATTTCCTTTATTGGCAGGGTCACCAACCCAGCCCGTTTTTATATTTTGCATGTATCTCCTGATAGAAATGGATTTTTTTCATGAATATTTTTGGAGGTCTGTAGATGCATTCATGTGAGTTGTGCCCAAAATTGCAGCTCATTTAGATACCTAGTCTTGAAGATATCACGATTTTACGAAAACCTACACGTTTTTAGTAATTTGTGTATATCTTCATAAAAATTTCAAATTTATTGCATATTGTTTTATAGAATGTTTAAAATTAGATAATATACCTTCCCATTAAATTTCAGATAATTTGGAGCTGTATTCTAACATTACAGTGATTTTACTATTTTTAGTAAACTCATCCTTTCAAGAGAAATATTAGGAGTTTCTCAGCGAATTTTTTTCCAGGCTTGTAAAATCATTTTCCTGATATGTATGTAAAATTTCAGATTTTTTGGATCTGTATTTCGACATTTATAGTGATTTTATTACTGCACTCTCAATAATGCATTGTGAAAAAGGTTTTTACACTTGAACCAGTATATGGACTATTGTTATAAAGTCTCATCTTCCTTCATTTGTTGTTTTTCCACTTAGTTTGGAACTTTGTGATCAGCTTACTTGGTGTTAAGTATTGGTGGAGCCTACACATTGTTGTTCTTGAGGAGTCCTTTGTCTTTGACTTCCCTTGCTTTGTTGTGGTGCATCCTCTTGTGCCAATCTTCCTCATTGAGACACTTAGTTTGGAGGGGATTATTTTGAGAATTCCTTTGGAGATTTTTTCAAAGTTTAGAAGCTTCATTTGTGCATTAATGTGATTTTGTGGTATTTTGCACCACCTTGTGACATCACACTAGAGCTCTTACATTATAATGGCAATTGATTTTGGGGGAGGCTCTTCTACTTTTAAGGACATCTTGAAAACTTCTTTTTTTAAACTTAGCATAGAGGCAAATGCTAAAACTTTTGAAGCATGGTTTAAGGTACTTTTTTCATTATGTCAAAGTGAATTTTTGGATCCTTTGTTCATAACTCCAAAACACAAACCAATGGTGAAGGATAAGGAGTATAGGACATGGTTCATGAACAATTTAAGGATCTCTAACATGCTTTATTATTCAATTTATGGGGAGCTTCAAAATTTTATTGGAGTTCACAAGAACACACCTCACCTTGCTTATCATATGTTGAAAATAAATTTTTTACCCAAGGTACCTTCTCTTACAATTTCTTGCATGGAGGACATCATTTGTGACATTGCACCTTTGTTTTTAGAGTTACTATCTCATGATGTTTTGGATGATGAGGTTGATGCTATAGTACCTGCTTCAAATATTTTATAGGATACATCTCCATACATGTCTTATGTGGATGATAATTTTGATGTTGCAGCATATACATCAGAGATTTCATGGCATGTTACATCCTTACATATATATGACTTCTTGGATGGTGTTGCCTCTCTCTTCATTGAGAGTCACACATGTGATTTTCTTAACATGTATGAGGATCTCACTCATTTATTTGATGATGATGTATACATTGTATCTCCTCCATGTACTTCTTCCTTTTTGGACTCTTTTTTGGTGTGCCCTCCTTTGAGTGGGGGGGGGGGGGGGGGGGGGGGGGGGAGCCACCTTGTCCACCATTTTCTTCTCCTATTTCTTTCACATTGGATGATGTACTCCTACAGGAGTTGGATACAAATATTTTGTCTTCAGTTGGACTCTCACTTGGAGATCTTGAAGATCATGTTGATTCTTTTGAGGCTTTTAAGCCTCCACTTATTTCTCTTATTTCTTCCATGGGCTCATCATCACTTATGCAGTAGGATATTGGTGATTCTTCCTTTATGGATGCTCTTAACACATCTCTTTCACTTGTACACACTCATGGTTTTGTGCACATTGATATTTTAGATGTTGATTGGGACTGTATTCTAGCCTATTTTGGTGTTGGTTTGGGCTTCTACATTCTTGGAGATTCATTTCATAATTTATTGGTGGCATCTTATTCACTTTAGCTTAGATTGAAGGATTCTACGTCATCATTCTACATTTTATTCCCATCTTCTCACACTCACTTGGAGTAGGAAGACATTCAACGGATGTTTTATGGCTACTTTCTTCCTCGTGGGAGACACATTGTTCATCGTAGAGGCATCCACTTCTTCAGAGGACTTCTTCATGGAGCTCATCATCCTAGGGGGTGTTGGGAGCACTCCTTGGCTCCATTCCTACTTTTTCTTCTCTCTTTCTAGCTAGATGGTTTTTTTCCATATGGTTTTCCACCTTCTGGTTCAAGAGCTTTTGGATACACATTGTACATGAGTACCTAATCAGGCCTTGTTATCGGGAATCATATTGTGGATATGCCACTTTACTATTTGACACCTAGATTCACTTGAGGGGGTGTTAGAGTAGGTTGTTTACCTTAGCTCATGTTCACCTAGGTAATTTATTTTCCTTTTATTTAGTTATTCCATGTAGTTTTCCCACCCACTTATGTGTGGATATTTCATTTATCTTATTATGAGATGTTACATATTTATTTCTTAGATATTATAGGGATATTTTTAGGTTTGACTATTCTTAGGAGTTATGGGGATATTTTTAGGTATATTTGGAGGGTTGCTATTATTTCTCTTCATAATGGTTATAGATCTATGGACCATATCACTTATTCCTTTTGTACGGTGGATATTTATCCTTAGCTTGATCCTACCACTATGGTTGATCATACTCACATATATAAGCAAGGCACCTTCATTGTACTCATTGAGAAGTTTCATTTTCATATATAATATATGATATTGTTTCTCTTTATTTTACATATCTATTTGTAAGCTTATGCTATCAATTTGCTTTCAGATTCTTGTTTTTGTTGAATGTGGTGTTCTATTAACACTTGATATCCTTGTAGCTTGAAATGATCTGATTATCATTCCTTTCAGTTTTCATTCATGTAAACCTTTGGTTGTCTATTTGTAATTGTGTGTTCCATATCATTGGAATAATAGTCGAGCATTGGGTAGGCAAGTATTTTCTTCTTGTAGGCCATTTTTTATTCAAATGAGGAATGAGAAAGCCTCCTGTGGATCTTGGTTTGGTGGTATAATCCACCTTGGAACACTTTTACATTTTGTTATAGATATTTGGAAGCTTTTAGCTTGGTTTACACCTTGTTGGATTTGAAAACTCTGCTTTATCTTTTTTGTTTCATACTCGTTTAACTCATGATCTGGTGCCCTTGCACCATCCTTGTTCTTGGTCACCATCCATTTTTGTATCTGACAGTATGATATCAATTTTGATAGTTTTTCTCAATGAGGTCTCTGACAACATTATCCATAACCTATGCTTTGTAATGCCTATTTATAGGTATCTTTTGATATTGTAATACAGTTTTCATTTGTGCAAACCTTTAATTGTCTATTTGTAATTGTGTGTTCCATATCATGGTTCTTCGTTAGTACTTCTAATACCAACCTAAGATGATGGTTGTGTTATTCCTTAATATAAAAATATATCATAATATCATCTAGGAATACTAAGACAAATTGATCCAAATATTTCTTGAACACACTATTCATCAAATTCATAAAAGTTTTCAATGCATTTGTCAACCCAAATGGCAATACTATAAACTCATAATACCCATATCGGGTTTTAAAGGTTGTATTATGAGTATCCTCTTCTTGAATCCTTAACCGATGATATCATTATCTTAGATCTATTTTTTAAAATATGGTAGCATCCTTTAGCTGATCAAAAAGGTCATTGATCCTAGGCAAAGGATACTTATTCTTAATGGTTACCTTATTCAACATCCTGTAATCTATGTATAACCTCAAGGAACCATCCTTATATTTCATAAATAACATTGGATCATCCAAGGTGATACACGTGGTTTAATGAGACATTTTTCCAACAAGTTTTGGAGTTGTACCTTTAATTCTTGCAACTCGATTGGGGTTATTTTGTAAGGCATTCTTGAAATGGTTTCAACCTCTAGCATTAACTCAATAAATAAATTAAACTCTTACAAAGGTGGTAGGCCTAGGAGATCTTTTGGAAACATGTACCTAAACTCATGTAAAATTGGGTGTTTCTTAAACATCTCCTCATCTCCTTTTTTCTAGATTTTCCATTGATCTTGACTACATACAAAATACCACCTCTTTTAATGGCCTTATTTAGTTGCATAGTGGATAAAAAATGGGGTTGAAAATACCCTTGCTTACTCTAAATACTTACTCTCTTCTTATCCTTATTGGTGTATTCCATCCACCTCTCTTGGAAGTTGATTAAGGCTCCATGAGCCTTTAACCAATCTATACCTAGGATAACATCAAAGGCATGAAGTGGTGCTATGTAAAAATTCCACATGGTAGCTCCATTGCGTAAGGTTATCTCATTTATAGGGAGACATTGATCCACTAAGTAGGTATGTCCAGAACCATACTCAACTTTCCACCCTTATGCCAAAAATCCAAGTCTTTCCAGTATATCCCTGATAATACTAGCAAAAATAAAACTAATAGTAGCCCCACTATCTATTAATATTTTAACATCTCTATCAAACAACTTACCATTAAGTATCATCAATGTTGCTTATCTATCCAAATATTAATTCCCAATAGCTGTATATATTTGATATGACTGCTCCTTTATCCTATAGCTTGACTCTAATATTTGGGGATACTTATTACCATAATGGGGACTCCCACATATGTAGCAACCTGCCCTGGTACCTATGATATCTTTTCTTTTCTCCCTTAATTCCTCCTTTTATGCAGATTCAATTTGCTTTGGAGGATGAGGATTGGAACTATCCTTCCTCTAAAACTTCTTATCTTACCTTTGATTTCCATTGTTCCTATTACTAAACTTTTGGTTGCCCTAATTTATCTTGTATTTTCCTTATCCCACTTCATAAATCCTACACTCTTTATTTTCTTAAGTTCATATCTCTCCAACTTCATCGACCCTGAATAGTTGAAGAAAGACTTTTTTGTTTGAATATTAGTCTCTTCTTTTCTAGCCAAGTCATAAGCCTCTTGCAAAGTTTTAGGTTTGAGCAAATTAATCACTGTCCTTATCTTAGGGTCTATCCCTAGAATGAACTTATGCACCTTTAGATATTAATTTCTCTCATACTTTGGTACATACTTCAAAATTTTCACATATCTCTAAAAGTACACCTCTATTGATAGTGATCCTTGTTGAAGTGTAGATAATTCCTCAAACTTCTCTACATAAAATTACTCCAAAAGAAATATTTTATTAAATGCCCCAACAAAATCATCCCACTTAAGTTCCATGGCTTAGATATTTTTTCCTATACTAAATGTGTCTCACCATTCTAGGGCTACATCCAAAAGATGAAAGGTAGCCCAAATAGTTTATGCCTCACAGGAGTAACTTTTCATAGTAAATAAGGTCTCTAACTCTTTAGCCATGACTCGGTCGCATCCCCCCTTATTTCCCATTAAATTTGGTTACTTTCACATTCTTAAGGTCTCTTGCTAGCTCAACCTCTATCCAGGCTCTACCCTCTTGGCTTCTTCTGATAGGGTTATCTTCATGTCTACCATTTATATTTCTAGAGATAGTTTCCTTGTTGATCAACATTTCTATCAATTTTTTTTGTTGCTTCAAATGCTCTTGAAGCAAATTTACTATGGAGGATATATCTTCTACTCTCCCATAGAAACCTATTATTCCCTTAACATCCCTATCAGGGCTTATTGTCCCCTCAACTATTTTACTAGGAGTCGTTGCTCTCCTAGTTTTCTTACTAAATTCCATAGTTCACCCTATTTTTTATATTGCATTACCCCCTTGTGCAACCATCTTGGTTTTCTTTGGAAAACTTCCTTTTTAAACAAGTGCCATATCCTCTCTACAAAAATGAGTTGGGTAAGTTACAATTTTTCTCAACTGTATTTACAATTAGTTAGCTTCATTCTTCTTATGAACTAACATAGATTATTATCACTCAATTGATAATAATCAAGGTCACACTTACCTCCCTGTAAGGTTCCAAACCTAAAGTCACACATCAAGTTAAGGCTCAACTCAGGCACAATCCATGGAAGCTTCTAGCCCTACGACCTAGAGCTTTGATACCAACTGTAACAACCCAAAACTACCAACCCAAGAGAGATAATTATATCTATATAAACATCACAAGCAAGGTTCTCAAGAGTTACCAATGATTTTCTTCAACAATCTCAAGGCTTCACCACATTTGAGTTCTATGTCACTGCAGATGACACTCAATGGATAGGAATGACCAACCTCATGTAATCTTCTAGGGTTCACCTTACTAAAACTCATCATTTATAAGGATACCAAAGTGGTCCCCTCAATTTTTTCATACCTTACATGGTACAGGATAATGCAACCACAATATGGGAATTATCCTTTAAGGCCCATAACACTTCAAGGGAAACACATATTCCCTAACAAAAATTTAAGTCTATCTAGGTAGGTTATTTCAATGTAAAGCCTTGGTGCTTAGTTACCACACCTTCGTAGGCTAACTAAGGTCAATACCACTCACTTGGTATTGGAAATGACTACTCAAGTCTACACATTTTAGGAATCATAACTATTGTCTTATGAAGGGTTCCACAATACCTTTATGGGATACACTTGATCCTACTCATTCAAGATTTAATGATTCACAAGAAAATTGGCTATTGTATTCACACAATGCCTTTTAGGTTCATGAGTTCTTAGCTATTACATTCTTGCAAATCCTTCTAATACTCATATCTACTTGGTTATTGCATTCTCACAACTCCTCCTAGGATTGGGCTTTATCTGACTTGGGTCCCACAAGAAATTCTAACTATCCCAAGTTAACCTTATCTCTAATAATATTATTTCACTTTAAAGCATTCTTCTAAATTAAAGCAACACACATTACATAATATCAAAAGCACTTTAATTCAAGTCATCATCTATTTGATCTAAGATGATAAAATAGATAAACATGGTTGCATCTTAAGTAAAAGCTAAATTTAGCTTAGCTCAAATGCTAGACATAAATATTCAAAAGTTGTATTCCTTTAACTTAAATGCTATAACATAAATGATCCAAGTATTTATAATAAAGTTATATAAATATACATTCCAAAAAAATGATAGAGCTCAATACCATTGTTCCTACTAAAATATTGCAATATCATCATAATGTACAAGACCCATGGTAATAGTAAAGCAACATAAACCTTTAATTTGTACAATATTCAAGTTTACAACATTCATTTAAGAAGATATTCTTTTACATAGCCTTTGTTTCCATAACATTTACATATTTAAAAAGTACTATGAATCCATCTATAATAATATCCAAGCCATCTATAATCCATAATCCTCTTCATAAAATGGAAATCTACCTACACTCTTGAGGAATACATAGGGATCAGGAAAACTCCAAATGTAATGCAATTTAAATATTCCATTAATACTATGTAAGCAACCATGCATAGTAAAAAAAACATTGAAGAAGAGAATACCACACTTCTCTCTCTATAAGGGTCCCTTTACCCATATGAGTATTGGGAACCAAAATAGTTTCTCTTTCAAAACAAGATCAAAAAATTAATTTATGAAAGAGAATCTCATACTTCTCTTTATAATGATCGCTTAACCCACATAGGTCTTGAGAACCATTATAATATTTTCTCTTTCAAAACCAAGATCAAAAAAATAGTATATAAAAGAGAATCCCATACTTATCTTTATAATGATCCCTTAACCCATGTAGGTCTCAAGAACTATTATAATAGTTTCTCTTTCCAAACCAATATTGAACTATTTTTTCTTAAAATCAAACCATAACTTATGAAGAATCTTTCCATATAATAAACTAAAATACAAACCAAAAGAGTTCAATTATAAATTTATCAACTTTAGATTGTAAAGGTAACACCCATAAATATTTCCTCTAATAACAAAGAATTATTTTTAAAATAAACTCAACCTTCATAAAGCTAAAGTTTTACCTAAAATTTAGTATAAAAATAATTTAAGTCTTTCCTTCAATGAAAGTGAAACAAAAATGACTCTAACTGATGCACATCAAACAACCTATAAACAAAGGGGTTTGGCCTCAACATAAAGGAAGAAGATCGAATTACCATTACCAAAGATGATATGTTTGCTTAAAAATATAGCAAGGAATGTATCCCAACAAAAAATATCAAGCATCAAGTACTCTAGAACACTCTCAAAGAATACATAAGACAACAATGGATTATACAAACCCCTACAAATGCATAGACCTGACTAGAAGGGCATTTACCAAATGAGAAAACACATTACCAACCATCGATCACTACAGACAAGCATGCATAGAAAAATGAGCCAAAGGCAATATAGAGAAAAACCATAATACATGGGTCAATAATAGTCATTCAACCGACTACCAAGGTTATCTAGAGGTTTTAATTTAATAAAACAACAATTTTCTATAAGACTTGCAGGCTATGCAAGCATAACAATACAAAAAAAAACCAAATAGAAGCAAGATGCAATACATTGCTAAAACCAAAGCAATGGAACCAATCAAGACAAACATTAAAGCACTTGGTAAACTATATTTTCCAGGCTTGTCCGATTTCCTCCTCTCCAAAGACATGCTACCTCCTTCCAAGATTCTAGTGCCTTCCCTCTTGAGCAAAAACAATTCCTCTAAAAATTTCTACTATATTCAAATAGGTTTGGGCACTCTTTGCATGGTGAAGGTAGCGTTTACAAACTCAAGAAAATATTACACACCATTGCCACCATGATGCTAATTAAAGCACCACCCACGACAAAATTAAAAGGTTTAATCTAAGACATTTAGATTTCATTCCAAACATTAGGAACATCATGCAATAATTAAAGCATTCCTAAGAATTTATTTAATAATTCACTTTACTAATATTAATTGCCAAAATTAGCTTTTAGTATTGACATTAAAAATCATAAATCTATTAATGCTTTACCAGTATAAAGTATTAAAGCCACCATTTAATTAACACTTTAATAATTTTGAAGTATTAATGTTACCAATTAATTAACACTTAATAATTCTTATCCAACAAAATCTATGCATACCACAAACAAACATAGATTCACACCAATAATATTACACACCATTATTTTATCCCTAAGTAGACGGTCTCCTTTCAGATAGTCTAATTCTATCACCAACCTATTAAGGAGACTCATTGCATAAGCAACATCCTGGCCCAATGGTGTGAACATGGAAACAAGAAAAATGAAAATGCATCTACATGAAGGGTATTTTATTGTTAAAATATATTACATTATTTGGTATGTGTGAATATAACACCTTGGATACATCATTAGATTAGGAGAGTATCTTAGATTAAGGTTTGAGTATTTACTTTATGCAATGTAATAAATGCACAAGTGTTAGAATGTGCAATGATATAAATGTGTATGTAGTCCACATGTACATGAGTCATAGAATAGGAAGATGAAGAGTCATAGGTAGGTGAAAGTACAAGGTTCATATCTCTATATATAGGCCTTTGATAGAGTGAAGGATAGAGAGAATTCAATAGAGAAGCATATAGAATAGTAGAGCATAGTGATGAGAAGAGAAGGTAAATACAATGTAGATCATGCAATATTTTGGAGTGTTTAAGACCTCCATTATATTACATTGTACTATTTTTGTGATCTTTCATTAATGGCTATTTTATTAGTTATTTCAAAAGTTTCTCATATAGTTTTCTTACATATTATATTCCTATTATCATATAGTTAACATTGCTTGCTCATTTTAGATCTTATGGTTGCATTTCCTTTAATATATATCATCAAAAGCTAACAATAGTATCAGAGCACTAGCCGTAGGGTTATGCATAGCGACTATTTATTACTAAATTAGCTAAAATTAGGATTTTCAAAATTTGGAATTGGCTAATAATTGGGACCCTTGACAAGGACCCATTAGCCAAAACATTCTGGGTGCAATTTTTTTGGGTCGATTCGCACCAATTTTATAATAATTTGACCATTTTAAGTTTAAATTTCCAACATTACCCCTAATAATAGTGAACCTTCTACATGTGTTTGGACATTATTCACCTGGATTTCAAAACTGATTCACCAAATTTTTATAAATATATTTTGGGGCCGATCCCTTATGCATAATACTAGCACTAGGTTGATTGCTAGAAAATAGAGAGAGCCACAAGAGATATTGAGAGGATATAAGAAATTTCATTTTTAGAATTTCTAAAATTGCATCTGTCTAGAGTCTTTCCATAGAGTTGATGAAAAACTTTTGAAGACTAGGACTCAACATTGATTCTACTAGATTGATAAATCAACTAGTGAAGTTTATTTTCTTTATATTAAAAAAAATTACTATTATCATATTCTAATACTTTATTGCAGAAAAGAGGAGATTAAAAGAAATTTGAGAAGCTTCCTACAAGATCTAGGAAGAATATCTTCTTTATAATCAATCCAACACTTGAAGCAACAAGTTGAAGATTGAATATTTTGGAGGCCTTAAGGAAAAGGTCCCATTGCAAGAGTTGCAGATTTCAAGAGAGAATATTAAGGAGACTCAAGAAAGATATCTCCATTAAATATGAAGACTTCACATTGAATATTGAAGAGACCCATAGGAGGTCCTATTGAAGGAATTTCAGATTTGGAAGATTGAAGATAAAGAAGGACTAGCAAAGGTCCTATTTCAGATTTCAGAAGCAGCAGATTTTAGAGATCCAAGAAAGAGATTTCATTGCAAGACTTCCATAGTTGAATATTGGAGAGATCAAGGAAGATCTCATTGAATATTTGATAAGACTAGAGAAGCTGCAAGATTTGAAGACCCAAGGAGAAGACCTCAAGCTAACTTGAAAGGAGAAAGAAGGAGAAGGTTAGGAAAGCCTCATTGAAGGAGACTTGGATAAGTCCATTGGAGAATATTGTTAGCAAGGAAGAGTACCTAATAGTGAAGAATTTAGGACAATTTTTGCCATCTGATAACAAGCCCAAAAGAAAGAAATATTTGGCAAGAATTTTTTCAAATTCTAGAAAGGATTTCCAAAGACCTCAAGACATTTAGATTCTTGAGAAGAAGGCCAACAAACAAGCAAATATTGAAGTCAAAAATTGACAAAGAAATTAGAGAAGAAAGGAGCTGGAAGAGGCCACCATATTAGAGAAATTTGAGGACAACCACAAAGGATTTTAAGGCTGATATAAGAAAGAAGATATTGTTGTTTCTACAACATAATTCCAAGAGTTAAGGACAACATATCAGAGGAGAAATAGGCTGTGTGAGAACCTAAAAATTTTAGAGCTCAAGGATAGTTAGAAGGCAACATTTAAGAAGCATAAATAGCTACTAATTTTCAGAATTCAAATAGGCTACTTGGAGGATATTTGAAGCCATAAAACCATAGTTTTAGGAAGTAAGTTAAAGGAGTTACAAAGTTGCAAATTGGAAGATTTAAGGAGTTGATTTGAACAAAAATAAGAGATGCAAAATATACTAGTTTAAAGGTAGAAAAATAATACAAATTGAAGCTGCAAATTTATCAAACTCAAAGCAAAAATGAGGTGATCCAAATCACCAATAAATCTATCACCATACAGAGGTCAAAAAGGTATGCAACATTGGTGTGAAAGGTTCAATAATTAAACATTTATATTATCTTATTATTAAGTTTTGTTAAGCATCAAATTCAAGGTTTAAAGTTGCAAAAGGAAGGTTTCTAGTTTGAGTTTTCAAAGAACTGCAGAAGATAGTTTTTACAGGGAGTAAAACCTATAAATAAGAAAGAGGAGTTAGATATTTTTCAAAGGAAAATAATAATATCAACCTCCTACTATCTATTGAAATCAAATAAGACATTATTCTCAAGCATAGATTTGATATATAATAGTGCAAACCATAGCCATCCAAAAGGTATAGTATTGTATGATTAAAAATATTGAAATCATAATTGGAAAGTTAACCAAGCAATGAGACTTAGGAGGGAGTTGTCAAGGAGGAGAAGGCAACATTGAATACACCATTAAACATAGGTAAAGCTACAACAAATCTTGGTGAAGAGAAGTGGCCAAAGGAGCACTACAACCACCAAGGAATAGAGAAGGTGCCACTTTACTTAAGACAAGGAAGAAAGCTACATAAAGAGACTAAGAGAGTCTTGAAATATAGCAAAAGGAAGATAAAAGTTAAAGTGTCTTAAGACACCAAAGTAGCATAAAGTTGTAGTTATCAAGTGATAATATTATCCAGTCTAAGGAAGAAACTATGAAGCAAATAGAAAAGGGCCATCTAAGGGCTCAAAAATCATCTTATTCAAGGTGTATTAAGATACCAAATAATGCACCATAGTCCCATGAAGGTAGCTCTCATAGTGCAAAAGGAACCTGCAACAAGAAATGAGACTAAGCAAGGACAACATAATGCAACTAAGGTGCAAGTTGCAAGGAGAATAACACAAGGATAATAACATAATAAAAATACAAGTATCAAGGAGTGTTACCCAAGTAGAAGAGGAGAGAAGCTTGGATGAACAACCACCTGGAAGAGAGCATTGAAACACCATAGGAGGAGCCACCTTCATTGGAGAGGAGCCATCATATGTTGGAGAAAGCATATTGTTCTTACAAGAGAAGCCAAACAACTTGCAAGGAGTTGGCAAGAGAGTTAAGGATATAAGGGACATTGAGTGCTTGGTTACATTCAAGGGAATAATCCTCCACTTGCCACACCAAATAAAGGAATCTTGTGCCATTTGGCACAAAGGAGAAGAGCACCTATGAATTATTAGTAACATCTCATAAATATAATGCCTACGCAAGGAGAAGAGCATCCAATTTTGAAGTAACGGTCCATTCAAGCAAGAAAAGAATAAAATATCATTACTTCAACATCCATAAGGATAGATAACACATGCACCACCTAACAAGGAGATCTACGTTCAAGAGCAACGTAAATGCCATGTTTCATGCATTCCAAATGGAGATAGAGAAGTATTAATAGCCTTGCTTGATAAGAATGTGCATATCAATATTATATAGGTCAAAGAGCAATAAAAGGAGAACAGGACTATCTAGAGTGCACCATAGAACATAGTGCAATTAATGCATAGTGTCATACCTTAAAGACTGAGGAAGAATATAGCATTCAAAAGCTTTGAAAGTGTAGTCAAGGAAGAAACCATTCAGCACGTAGTGCATCACATAAAAGAGAGGCATATTTACATTAAATAAATATTTGCTTTCCATCAAGTGCAAAGAGATATAAGATACATTATTTCTAAGGTTAAGTTTATCTAATTATTGCATGGAGATATAAGGATATTACAACCTTAGATTAATCATTGATGATCTAGCAAGCAATTAAAGCAAGGGGATTATAAATTTAAGATCTATTTCAAATTGTATTATTTGGGATTACATTATCAAAATATTTACAAATAATTAAACTATGAGATATAAGCTTTTGTACCTTTAAAATTGAAGCATTATTTTGCAAATATTATCATTTTCTAAATTTCCAAATAGGGAGATATAAGGAGTACTACATCAAAATTTAGATCATTGGAATTTAGAAAACTAAACCATTGAGAATTAAAGGGTAAAGGAAGCAAAAACTAGAATTTCTTGAAAGTTGAAAACTATTGTTTATATTAGTCTCTTATACAAATTGAAGGGACAAAAGGAATTCAACTATAGGGTCTTGGAAAATGGAGAACATTATCAAATTGAAAGCGCATTAAAATTATTTCTAGCTTTAACAAATAGGGAGAAATAAGGTGAAAAATAGAAGTTGAAAATTATTTATTCAACTCAAAAGAAATCTGAAGAAAGCTAAGCACTTTATCAAGACCATAGTATATTCAAAACACTTGGGAGATATAAGGGATTCTACAAAATTTGAGAATATAATTTTTTTTGTAAGTTTGATCATATACTCAAAATTAGGGAGTCATGAGGTAGACAACTTCAAATATTTTGAAAGACAAAAGATTCTATAAAAAATGTTCTCAATTCTAAAGAGCTAAAATATATTTTTTTTTTTAAATGACTATTAATTGATCATATACTACAAGAATTAAATGTTAGAATCTATATTGGGAAACATATGGAATACTACAATTTCTCAAGATAATGGATAAATTAGCAAGAGGAACACATCACCACAAGATACACTATGAGAGGATTCAAGATCAAAATCCACCCAATATACCATATCAAAGATGCAAAATTACTTCAAGCACAAACAATTTCATAGGTCAAAATGAAAAGGACATTTGGTATATTGATTCTGGTGCAAGTCATCACATGATAAGAAATTTACAATGGTTTGATTGTCTTGAAGTCACTAACAATTTCAAGTTGAAAATTGCAGATGGGAAACCTATATTATACATGGATATGGGTGTGTAACACTTAGTAGAACATTTATAAATTTATTGCTACATGATGTAATGTATGTTCCTGGACTAACATTTAATCTTATTTCAGTAGCCAAGCTAATAGAAAGCAAAATTATGGTTGATTTTAGATACTTAAATGGATTCAATATGTGTCTCATCATAAAAAAAAATAAGATAGAAGCCACTAGATCATCCACAAAGATATATATGCTCTAGATTCAATTGAGATTTCACAAGATATTGTTATATTTCAAAACAACACTAATGAATTTTCAAAATAACAGGTTGCAAAAAATGAGAGACATATATATCATAAAAGTCAACAAAGATATAGAATACTCAGAATGAGAAAGATAAGAGAACAACAAAAGTATGGATTGGTTGGCCATCTACAACAAGAAGAAGAACCATATTGAAGACTAAAGTATTCAATAACCAAATAATGTAATATAGGGGGTGTTGGAATATATTACATTATTTGGTACATGCCAATGTACCACCTTGGGTACATCATTAGATTAGGAGAGTATCTTAGATTTAGGTTTGAGTATTTAATTTATGCAATGTAATAAATGCATAAGTGTTAGAACGTGTAATGATATAAATGTGCATGTAGTCCACATGTACATGAGTCATAGAATAGGAATATGAAGATTCATAGGTATATGAAAGGCTAAGGTTCATATCTCTCTATATATAGGACTTTGATAGAGTGAAGGATAGAGAGAATGCAAGAGAGAAGCATATAGAATAGTAGAGCATAGTGATGATAAGAGAAGGTAGATACAATGTAGATAATGCAAGATTTTGGAGTGTTTAAGACCTCCAATATATTATATTGTACTATTTTTGTGAGCTTGGCTATTTTTTGAGTTATTGTAGAAGTTTCTCATATAGTTTTTCTGCATATTATATTGCCATTATCATATAGTTAACATTGGTTTATCATTTTAGATCTTGTGGTTGCCTTTCCTTTTATATATATCATCAAAAGCTAACATTTGTTACCCTGAGTTATCAATGAGCAAGTCATCACCATCATTTCCAAAATATCTCTTAATTTATGTGGTTCACCCTTATGATCCCACCAATGAGAGCCTCTACTCTTGCAACCACAAATACATCAGTAGTACCATATTCCAGGCACAAAATACAATTACTCAATCATATTGACATCATAAAAATAAAGATATGTAATTAAAAGTTCACACCAATACATAATTCATTGCCAATAATGAGTTCTACCAAGGAGGGTTATTACAGTAGTGGCCTACAGATGTAAAAAACAACACAAATAAGCAATCTAAAGAGCTTTATCATTGGCTAAATGGGCCTCCAAAGTAGACTAGGAGATTTCCTACAATTATACATGTGGTGAATGAATTAGCCACCTACCACATCAATGAGCCTACCCTAAGAACCTACACCAATAAAAATCATACCTAAGGAGTCTTTTTGGATGTTTGATTAAAGGGGGTCATCTGATAAAAACAACGTCCAAAGGGAATCATTGCATACCTCTATATTTTATTTCAAGAAAACCCTAGGCTGAGCAAGTGACATTAGTATAGGTGCATCATTCTAGAAGAGTAGGTGGGGCTAGAAGGATCCTAATTCCTGAAGCCTTGAATCAAGAGAAATTAATTATAGAAGACCCCTTATGCACTTCCTAGGGGAAATCCCTAAAAGAGTAGTTGATGATGGTAGCAAGAGCTTCCCCTTTAAAGAGTTAAAGGCCTTCAACATTTATGGTCTCGAATCTAAAGATCTTAGGATGGCCAATTATTGAATGTAGAGGGATCTCAAGATAATATCAAAGAAAACTTTTTGGATTTTCTATACAAATTTTTGTAGAGGAAAGACCCTCATTTTGTTTTATAAATAGGAATGTAAATTTTATTGTAATGCATTGGGAGCTACCTGCTCATGTCAAATAGTTGGCTTTATATCCTCTTCATTTTACTCCCTTCTTTTATATAAGCTAAACTCGAGGCTTAAGTAATATTTTGATATGTATGTAATTTGTGACTAATTTTGTTGTCTTGCTTCTATTATGTTTTTGGATGCTTATATATGAATTGAAATCATGTTTATTTTTTGGTTGTTAGCATGTGATGAATGTGTTCATTCAAGTTCATTATACATAGGAAGGTTTATAGATATTGGCACATCATCTTCATAGCTTAGGTTTTAATTTTCTACAAGTTTTATTTCTATTTTTATTTTCCATTTTTACTTCACACATCACAAATAAGTCAATTAGAAACTTAAGAATATGTACAAATATCACATCTAACAAGGACTCAACCTCAGCAAAAATATTATGGGTTACCCCATGGATGCTCTCACTTCTTTTAGATATTCTCGTTGTGTCACTCAAGGGATGTGTGGGTGCCCAGGAATGTGGGTCTATTACCATGGATAATCAATATACTTTGAGGTGATAACCGTCTAAATTGTAATGCCTAGTGGGACAATCTTAACAAGTTTATTCTGAGAGAATGTTTTATTAAAATTTCATTGAAGGTCTTAGTTATCCTGCTTGTTAAATCATAAATGTATTCAATTGTCAACTCCACTAAAGAAGAATACCCTAAATAATCCATCTAATAAGAAATAAGACTGATATTATAGTGGAAGATCATTATCACTTGGTCTATTAAAGCAATTCAAACTTCCACTTGACATTGTCTCAAAGAAAAAACCTAGAAATATATGAGTAGGAGACTTATCACTAGGTCCTTCACCAAATCCAATCCGTAAGTATTAGTACCTCCTTCAAACCATAGAATGAGGATAAGGGATCAACAACATAACATGGTAACACAATAGAACCAATCACCTAGGATATTTCTTGCATAGAATGATAGAGGCCCTTAATTTTACCTACTCCACTTGGCACATGGGACCCAATCCTTGCCTTGGAACTTAAGTCTTTATCATACTTTATAGGAGAATATGCCACTACTCTCATGAAATTTTTGTACCATATAGTGATCTTGTGTGTGGTGTATAACATCAAAGAGAAAAATGTAGCCCTAAGGTTATCGACCACCTCCTTTAGAGAAAAATCTTGGGAGTGTTACATGAACCTCACCCCATAGTTGGTCAAAAATTGGGATTAACTTACAAACCTCATTATAGATATATTTGAAGATAAGGAAGATGGTGTATCTCTTCTTGAGTAGCTAAAAACCATTAGGAGGGTATCCATTAAAGCAATGGATGATTTCAATGTCCAGTTTCATAGGACCTAACAAAGGATTCTCGATAAGATTAGGCCTCCCTTGGGTATGGCATTTATTTACTATATGAAAGTATTTAATTTGAAAATAACCATGATGGTCAAATCTAAGGGAGGTGACTCCTTTATAGAATCTTACATGATAGCCATTCAAGCTGATAATGACCTATTATAGATAGGTATACTAGCCCCTAGGCCCCCCTTATCATTGTTTCCTTGCACTCAACCCCTCTATTAACCAACTTTGGTTATTTAGTCCATTGCTTATTATCCTATTCCCACTACAATCTCAAATAAATTTTAAGCTTATCTCCTAGCTCAACCACATCCTTATCCTAATGCTTATACCTAAGAGCTGGATGAGATGACAATTATGTTGAGGATGGTCTTAAATTAGACTACACCTCTTAAGAGACAATAGAATACCCAAAGGTTTCCTTACAAAAATTACCCAAAACCTCATTTCCAATAGGGCAACCAAGGCTATCGACCCCCCTTGAATGAGTATCAAAAACTCCACCTTTTCCCAATAGTGATTTTGGACATCCCCAAACCTAGGCTCAATAAATAGTACCTATACCCATTCTCTTACAATAGATTCCCCCTAATCCAATGAGGGACGTAATCACCACCCAAAAAAATTATGTTGAAGGTCCCTATTTTTGGTACTACTCTATCCCTTAGGGTTATACCTTTGAATAATATGGTAGAAATGAGCCCCAATCAGTCAATTAAACCATGCATACCCAACCACCCATGTCATACCCAAAGCTAGATACTCAAATACTAAGCTAAGATCTTCTCATATAGCTACCAAACCCATCTCTAGGGACTAACTCCCTAGCTCTAGAGCAAACCCTAGTGACCTAGGATGAGATGAAGGTATACGTAGTATCAAATAAAGCAGATTTCATGGCTCCTAGAAGGCCATGTCTAGTTAGACTGCATGACTACATCTAAGAGGAAGGTGATCAAGGAACAAGTGAGGACCAAACAAGTGAGCCCTAATCCCTAGAGCAAACAAGTTGATGCACATGAGGAAAACTCTACTCTAACTTTGTCAAGTAATAGTGTCTATACTATCCCAATGATTATAAAAGATGGTGTAAAATATTTCAAGCAACACATGGCAAGACTTATAAAAATTCCTTAGTCAGCTAAAAATACTAGACCTTCACTACCATCAAGCACCACCCATAGAACCTTTTTTTTCAGATTATTCAATGTGGTAGACCATCTAAAAATATCTACTATAGCAATACCTCTTTGGGATATTTTGTCAATAACTGAACAATTGAAATACCTTGAGGAGGCTCTGTAGAAATATAAGGAAATGGATAAGTAAAAGGCATCCATAGTTTTATAGATATTCGGATTTGAAGTAAGCAAGCCTAGGCCTATGCTCTTTTATTTGACCCTAGTTTATGGAGATAAACTAATACACAACTATGCAATAGATTTTTGGTCCAGTAATTTAGTCATGCCTAAGAAAGTAGTAGATGTAGTCAGGCTAGTATACAAACCTATTAACAACAGGGTACTTCAACTAGATGACATGCTAGTATAAAACTTTGGACTAGTCTGAAATCATCCCCTTGCACACCAATCTTTCCTTGACCTCACAATACATCAAGATATCACAGTGATTAAAATTTTGGCCATGTTTGAAATATTTTTTATCATAATATTTTAGTGCCAATATTAAAGGATATTTATCCTTAAATTGGACTCATATGCTGCTCAAAACTAGGTATACTACTAAGCTTAAAATCCCTTCAAAACCACTTCGCATAAATCATGTGGAGAAAATACCTTCCATTAGACTAAGTGATAAATATGCTTATATAGTTGAGAAGGAGCTATCCAGGTCAGACTTATTTATTAATGCAATTCATTCATATATCCTGAATGATAACCTGGAATAGAGCGAAACTAAGACATGAGGTTCAAATCTTGAAGAACCAAAAAAATCAAACCATAATGGGGTAAGATGCTACCATATATATAGTGTATATACTTTATTAAAATGAGAGAGGAATTTATCTCGTAGCACCAACCCCCCATTGATAAAAAGAAGAAGAGGGAAAACTTCAAGGATGCGGTCTCAAGTCATTATGCCCATATTGATTAGTGAGTTCCCCACTATACCTCCCCTTTCTATTCTAGTTGTTAGATAGCAACCTTCTATACCACCCATGTTATTAGTCCCATTGGTCCAAATGCATGTTGTTGTAACCACATTGACCACTACTTCTCTTATAGACCCTATAACAATATTTGCTCATATGGGACCTCCACTCCTAACCCCCAAGGCCCTCACTCCTATAGCCTCTATCCCAACCATGCCACACATCAAACCTTACCCTCTTCTAGCTAAGGAATATTTACCCCTTCATTTTTCCTCTCAACCCCTTATGACTTACCCATTATTTTTAATAATTGTTCATCCATTCTGGCTTACCCCTTCTAACTTACCCATTCTAGTAAGTGCATAGACTCTTGCCACTATAATGGACATACTTTTTTAATTTAGAGATATTTAGAAGAAGGATGCATAGTATACTCAAATAAAAGAGGCCAAGAAATTATAAGACCAATGGAAGCAGGACTCAGGAGCCAATATGACCTCCAGGACAACATCCTCCACTTCACCCAACTACCCTGATAGTCTCTGAACAAAAAGGGTAAATGTAGGGGTAAGATTACCAAGTGACCATGGTAGATTTTAGCCTCTTGGAAGCCAAGGCTAGATATAAGGTGGAGCCGATGGAATAGACTAACAAGGTCATTAGTCATGATTACCTAGCTCTCAAAATGATACTTGTAAAGAGATAAGGGACTTGAGGAGGTGAAGAATTCCCTTAGAATTTTATAACTTGAGATCCAAGGGATTCAAAACCAAATGGATCAGCTTGCAAGTTACCAAGCATTAAAATTCCTACCTAGAGGAGGAGAGATCAAAATTAGGACTTGATCAACCAACTTGTTTCCATGGAAGTTGAACTTACTTTGGAGATAATCAATTTCCAAAAGGATCTAGAGGTAGCCTTATAGGAGAAATTGGTCGAACTGATAAGGGGAGTCTACATCACATATTAGGATAGCATAGCCAATATTATGTCTTTATTGTCCTAGCTATTTAAGTTCATTAGTATAACTTCTTAATAAATCACACAAATAGGCTAGGAGACCAAACATACTCTAATGGTGATTTTCAAGAGAACGACCGAGGCAAGGAGATAATAGGAACTAATTCTTACTTAAATTGACCAAAATATAATTACCACAAGGGTCCCTAATACATAAGAAATATTACAAGAGGTATAGGATATACTAAATAGGAGTGGGCTATGCAAGAATGCAAAGCCCAAATACACTCTAGCCATACTAATTTCCAATCTAAGAAATTCCATAGATTCCCTAAATAAAAAAGTCTACCCTTCCCTTGGGAAACTAATAATAGGCTCCTTTAAAAGCAATAACATGCATGGTTGATGGATCTATAGAAGGAGAAGAAATTAGATTTTAGAAAATGGTCAGATCTCCTCACAATGGAAGATGCAATAAAGGCCATCAAGTCCTTTGCAAAGCTTAAGTTGCAAGTACAAGAGGATGCACATAGGGTGAGTGACTTCTTTTGCAATGACCATATGAAGCTCTAGAGATGCTATTATCGATTCTAAAAATTTGGGCTATCCTTCAAAGAAGAGTGGAAAGAGGTCAGAGCCCTGATGAGCAAGGTTCCCTTCTATAGCTCCTCTATCCCTCTCAACATTTATTCTCTTTTTTTCTCTATTTTATCATTCTCATGTGCTTTTAGCCATCTGATTTTCCCATTTTTTCTTTCCCTATTTTTGACTACATCCCCATGGACAAGGTATCAATATTTTAGGATTCACCATATTTACCAAGTTAAATATCCCCTGAGAGCTACTAGAACTATAGGTAGGCTTCCCTACACTTTGCCTCACTCAAAAGGATCTCCTCGGTAAAAGGGACTAAATAAAGGGGATACCAAAAGACATCACCCATTTGTAGGTAGAAGGGTGGACACTAGCTTTGTCTCATAGAAAAGGGTATACAACTATCAAGACCATGTCATCCATATCATCTCCCATCTATGATTGGCACTTCTTTTGAAGAACACGGGCTTATACTGAGAGGGAGGGGGTGAACAATATAAGATCAACTTTTACTTTTCTTTCTCAAATAATATTATCCAATATTATAAATGGCAATATCAACAACAGTAATCAAAGTAATGCATAAATCATCACACACAAGAGAGATAAATTTAATGTGGTTCACCCAATGTGGGCTAATCCACAGAGAAAATATTTCTTCTAAATTTTCTCAACAAATATCTTGGGAATCAATTCCTTATTACAATATTTATGGACGTTTGTACAAAGGAGACACCAATCCCCTATGCTCTGATTTGTGGGTCTCTCTCCATAGGAGAACTCTATCCCCTTACTCTGATTTGTGGATCTCTCTACACAAGAGAACTCTATCCCCTAGCTCTGGTTTGTGGAACTTGATCCAGGAGAACTCTATCTCCTCAAATGGTTCGTGGATCTCTCTCCATAGAAGAACTCTATCTCCCCAGTTGGTTCATGGATCTTACTCCATAGGAGAACTCTTTCCCCTTACTCTGGTTCATGGATCTCTATTCATAGGAGAACTCTATCCCCTCTGATCTGGTTCATGGATCTTTATCCATAGGAGAACTCTATTTCCTCTACTCTGCCTGGTGAACTTCTAGAAGACTTCTACCCTATTGGAGCCAAATTTGACTCAACATCAGATACCCCCAAATTTAAATTTTTGATTTCCAAAACCTTTGTCTAAATTTGTTGGTATATGTTGCATTATCTTCTGTAAAATTGGTTTTTGATTTTTGAACCTAATTATTCATTTTAAAATGTTCGTCTAAAATTAAATTAAAGCCATAACCTTATCCGTTGGATTAAAATACCTTTTAGTCATTAAGGAAGTGATCGTTGACCTTATCCGGTAAACCAAGATCTTATAAATTTCTAAGGATAAATCAAACATTCATTTTAATAAGCCCCCCTAAGTCCTTAGGTCCTTATAAGAAAATAAATCAAAACATAGGGTCCTAAAGTGATTAAAATGTAATAATCCTAGGTTTTGAATTAAACCGCATGGGAAAATGGGGGTATGCACCCCTTTGTGGTAAAAGTCATGAAAATGTGAAAATATGTATGGTAGCACTTCATCCCCCGATATCTGGATGGATGTGCTCATATAAGTAACCCAAAGGTTAAGTCAAAAGTGTTCACAGTCAAAACCATATAACCTAAGGTCTAAAATAATTTATTTGATTAAATCCAAGTAAGGGTATGCACCCCCTTTGGTTAAGCATTGAACAAGTTGATAGATCTGGATGGTTGCGCTTGATCTATGGCTAATCCAATGGATGTGCGCTCTCCAAAATATCAAATCATTAAAGCCAAAAAGTCAACAATGGTCATATTACAAGTCTAATTAAATTAAACCAAATTCATGCCCCCATTTGGTTAAACTCAGTATTTAATCCCCCCGCTGCCTATCTGCCTCTCACACCTCCCTGTAGCACTTGATCCCACCTAGATCTGATGGTGGCACCCTTCCAAAGCATCCAAAGTTAATTAAGTCAAGTTATTTTGGTCATATGATTAATTAAAGATTAATAATACTAATATTAACACCTAATAAAGGTTAATTAGGGTATAACACATTGTTAATCCTCCTCCTTTTGTCCTACTAACCTTTGCACAGGTCTAAAGAAAATCAATGAGCACGCACAACTTAGATTTGATCTAACAGTGAACACACGAGAAGATGGTCTGATTATAAATGATAATGATTTAATCAAAATATTATTAAAGTTTCTAATCATTGATTAATCTTAACAAATTAGGATTATGTGCAGGTTTAACACTGGATTAATGAACACCATGATTATTAAACTTCAACCTAAGTATTTCTAATTAAACTACTGCTAACCATGGTTTTTTTGACTTAAGACATATGACTGAATTAGCAAACGATTAATATGTCATTAGACTAACAATTATGTAATATTAGGGACATCAATAGTAGTGCTCGAAGTGTATTATATCTAATGGTGAGTATTATGATTGATGAACTAACTTTTAAAGGGTAAGTATTACGGATAAGGTGTCTTAAGTATTGATTAAATTCTGATTAATTCTAATAATCATACTTAGGCTAAGATATCCCAGTTACAATATATTCTTCCTATGGACTAATCAATATGTAGGTTGGTAAATCTCAATAGACGCACGCTTCCATGATCAGATCTGATAATCAATGCTCAAAAAGATGATCACTCTTTAACAGTATATCTCTTCGAGCTAACTCTTTCAAGAGACCAAGGTGGCTGAATGTTTATGAGGAATTTCCCAAAGGAGCTACCACCACCATGTTGTAAATACCACATCATACAGTGGCATAACCCAATCACCAATGAGAGCACTATAAATGATTAGAAGTACACAAATAAAAATTCATCATAGATGTATAGGCCAAGGAAGATCATATACCATAACTGCCTAATTTTATAAATGGCATGATGGCAGGCATCCATTGGCTAAATTCAAAAAGTAGTTTGTGACACTACATTGATGACACTCTGTGTAAAAATAGTGAAGCCATTCCAACCTCACTTACTTAAACCCCCACTATCGAATGCCACTACCACCCTGGTTATCTCAGAGCAAAGAATTGTTATGGTCCCATCCTCATAGGAAATTACAATTTTA